>JAOPSE010000048.1:3196697-3581984 GCA_029449295.1 Zea luxurians | reverse complement strand
TGACACCGACACCACACGAGACAGCGTCGGCCACTCCTCGTCCACAAGCGGGGGACGAATCGGGGATTCAAACCACCCACCGCGGAAGCTAGCACGAATCGACGATGACAGCGACCAAAGGCGCGAGAGCGAGGAAGCAAGATGCGGAAAAGAGTGCGAGCCAACAAAGTCCGACGGAAACCCTAAAGACGGAACAAGGAGATTTTACCTCACCTCGATGAGAAGGCCGCGAGGAGTTTTGGGCCGCATCAATAGGACTTCCATCCGTCGCGTGCTTTCCCACCGCGAGCGACCCGTGCCGGACATCATGAGCGCGTGAAGAAAGGCGGCCCAGAAAGCTTCCGGTCCACGATGCTACAGGAGGAGGAAGACGACGGCCATTTTTTATTTCGAGCCATCTCTTCATTTCTAGCCTTCAGGAACCGCACCTGAGTGATCCTGTCACGACTTTTGAATTGCTTGCTCTCTAGAAGTAGCAGTGCCAGCAACTAGTACTGTGGTATCAACGTTACACCTCATGCTAACTCGTACACGTGAGAAGACGTAAGCAGATTAGCTCAAAAGCCCCCGTCCGTGTTTGAAATTGTTGAGCTAATTGTTGGGCTGTATTCTAGATTTCTAGGAGTTTGTGGGGACGATTGTTGGGCCAGGTACATCGAGCCGCGTTATTGTTTAGGGATATGAAGAATACAGAACAGAAATTACCCACCTACCTCTCGTCTTCCTCCGATTCTTCTCTTCTCTCTGTCCGCTCTTCTCTCGTGACTGTTCCTGTGATCGACGGCGCAACGCCATCGGACATCACAAGTGGTATCAGAGGTGGTTCCTCTCCTCGGGCGGTTCTAGTGGTCGTCGCCGCGGTGACGACGATTTCCAGAGAGCTTCGAAACGGCTCCCAACAAGCCTTCTGCTCAAGCGCGCCATCTAGTCGTTACAATGGAAGACGCTAAAAAAAAAAGGCTTACCGAGAAGTTTCAACAGGCTATGGAGGCGTCAGCGTCATCCATGCACGAACTCCTGAAGAAGATGGACGGTATTAGCGGAGTGGCCAGCAAGCTTGAAGAAATTGAAACCCAAAGCTGATCATGGCAAGGTGGTCCAATATCTACAGGCCAAGATGGATCTCTCGATGAAGTCGTTGGCGCAGGTCTCACAGGATCAAACCAGATTGGTGAGTATGGTGAACAATGTCGCAAAAGGTGAAGGCGCATGTGGACGTTGTGGCACTGGCGATGGGTTGATGGGAGCGGGTCCAATAGGAATGTCGACCAGGCCTCAGGTATTGGAGATAATTGAATTTTTGCCACTCACTGTGTCTATGAATTATGGGTCCAACTGGGTCTATGGAATGTGGGCCTAATGGCAATTTTACAAATATGTTTCTTGCTGATGGCAAATATCAGAATCTCTCGTTCAGGCGAGGAGAATGAGAGTCAGACATTGGGGGTCAAAGAGGAGGGCTGCCGAAGTGGGATTTTCCTGTGTTTGATGAAGAGAATGCAAGAATTTGGGTGGACAAGTGTGAGGCATATTTTGCATGCATTGTTCATGATTCCTGATGCTTTCCGGGTTAGTGCAGTATCATTACACTTAAAGGGGAGGGCAGCTGTTTGGAACCAAATTGAGCCTTGCGGACGGTCCGGCCCTGAGGCCGGACGGTCCGTGGTCCGGACAGTCCGCGCCTGGGGCCGGACGGTCTGCGCGTGCGCAGAGCAGATTAGGGTTCCGAGTTTTGTGCTACGGTTGTTAGCTAAAATCACGGGAAAAGCTCGAAAAATTAGTTTGTAAAGTGTCCAGCCCTCCTCCTCTATAAATAGAGAGGTATACGGTCGATTTGTAGCAATCAATCGAATCAATACAACTTCTATTTCGCATTTATTTCCTGTACAATTAGGAGTAGTTCTAGTCTAGTTCTAGTTTAGCCTCTCGATCCCCAAATTCTCCGCCTCTCCTCGACTCTACGTCGATTAGAGGAGTCTAGGTCGGCCTGCCCGAGCCTAGACAACTCCTAGGATCTCTCCTCCCCGACGGGGTCCCTCCCGGGAGCGAGATCCAGGCGCCGCCGACGATCTTCCGCCGCCCCTGCACACGCGCGGACCGTCCGGCCCTAGGGCGCGGACCGTCCGGCCGTCAGGCAGGGAACCCGAGCTCCTGCACCAGGTCGCGGACCGTCCGGCCCTGTGCCGCGGACCGTCCGCGCCTGACCAGAGAGCACCGCCGCCTCACGTCAGGTCGCGGACCGTCCGCGCCTGACCAGAGAGCACCGCCGCTGGTTCTTTTGAAGTGATTGGCGCCTCCAAAAAGGTGTCAACATACTTTTTGGCGACTCCGCTGGGGAAAACAAATATAGACACATCAAATCGGCCCTCATTGGCCGGTTCAAGAGATAGCTCTGATATTTCCCCAAGCAACATCATCACACCGACATGGGAGACCTTGCCGGCTGAAGAACAGCTCCTGTTCGAGGAGCGCCAGGAGCAGCTGATCCAAGAAGCAAAAGCAAAGTTCTTGACCAACTTCAAAGTAGACAGGAACAACAAGGTCGTCCGACATCGGGCGACGGATCCGGTTTCGTTCCGACCCACACCAGATATCCCCAATGTAAGTAGCACCAACGAACTCCAATCTCTTAAAGCTTACATAGACAAACAACGAGAACAGTTGCAACGTATCGTAGGGGATATACAAAATAATCATAAAAGGCTAGTGCGTGCACTTGATAAGTCTACTATGGCAAATCTTTCTTCGCACGAGGTTGAATTGAGGGAATACACACATAATTCATCGGCTACAGGTTGTACGACCAGTCACAACCCCTTTATGGGATGCCGATGGACATGTACCCTAGGCAACGACAGCCTCCCACGCACATCGGCGATAAATTTGCCGATCTGCGCATGTCCGGACCGTCTGCACATGGGCGCGGACCGTCCGGGCCAGCGGCGGTTGATCCCATTTTTAGAAGCGAATTACCGAGACCTGCACCCAAGCCGCCACATGCCGTACAAACCCTAGATAACCCATTCGGACCGTCTGCGTATGACGCCAGACAGTCCGAATATAATGTCGGACGGTCCGGCCACATGGCCGGACAGTCCGCGCATGGAGCCGGACGGTCCGCGTATTTAACCGGACGGTCCGGCATAGAGTTTTTTAAGGAGGATGGATATCCAACTCCGTATCCGTCCCAGCTAGACTCATCATCTCACCATACGACACACCAGCACCATAATATAATCTATCAAACCCGTGAGAGTGAGTACTTTTTCGGCCCCTAGAAGGCCAGAAAGGAATGGCCAGTCCTATGAGCCTCATAGGGCATGCATTAACGCGCCGCAAAACCCAAACCAATGGGGAGGAAAACAATATACCAACATCCAAACAAACTCACCCATATTGGGTCAAAGAGCTGATGGTCTCCCACCGGCTGCCATCGGTATAGTAAGGGAGGAAATAGCTGGGGCATTCCGAGATAAGCTCGGAGTTAGTATAGTCCCTGGGGGGCAGTCATATCGAAGACCTTATGATAGCCAGTTTGACCGGCTCCCATACCCACAGGGGACCAGAATACTCGAATTCGTAAAGTTTTCGGGTGACCAAGAAAAGAGCACGCGTGAGCACATAGACCAGTTCTTAGCACAGTTAGGAGAATTGGCCGACACCGAAGCATTCCGTGTACGTTTATTTTCATTATCTTTAACAGGGACTGCATTCACATGGTATGCCACGCTCCCTCCTAATTCCATTTTGTCGTGGGGAGATTTAGAACAAAAATTTCATGAACATTTCTTCTCTGGCGATTATGAGCTAGATTTAGTAGACTTAGTGGCCCTACGACAAGAAAAGGATGAATCGGTTAGTGATTGCATCCGGAGATTCTAGGATACGAGAAACCAATGCTTTCAAATTCATTTAACAGATAAACAACTGGCGGGAATAGCCTTTGATGGATTGCGCTATTATTTAAAAGAGAAATTAGAAGGCATCCAGTTCTTTACGCTAGCACAATTACATCAGAAAGCTTTGGCTTGTGAAAACCGAAGCAAAGAACTAGTCAAAACGGTTCATCATAATGTCCATATAGTAGAACACAATCAAAGTAGTTCGAACGGTGAACCAAAGGAAATTTACACTGCCGAAATAGTTTGGCCTGAGCAGGCCAAATCTTCGACTTGCTCCTCCTTGTAGCCAGTTCAAAAGAAACAACAGGAGGAGATTAAGTTTACATTTAATGTTGGCAAATGTGATAAGATATTCGATGAATTACTAAAAAATGGTAACATTAAAATTAATTATATTGTTCCACCTGCCGACGAACTAAAGCGTCGCGTATACTGCAAGTGGCACAACTCATTTTCCCATGCCACTAATGATTGTAATGTGTTCCGACGACAAATCCAATCGGCCATTAACGAAGGACGATTGAAATTTCAGGAGGACACGGAGCCCTTTTCAATGAATATGATCGACTTCAAGGGCAAAAGGGTCCTAATTCAGCCCAGCCCAGCCGATAAGGGCAAAGACAAAGAAGTCGTCATCGGCAACTCACGGGAGGCCGATGGAAACAACAAAATTTCTTGCAGGAAAGTGGTGGCCGAGAAGACTCCTGATGGAGGAGAGACACTGAAAATAACCATCACAAACTCCGGCACTGGGGGGCAAGCGCAGATAAGGGGATATGCGCGAGAACCCATACTACACATCGCGGATGGTCCGGTGTCCAGGCGCGGACGGTCCGTAACATCACCGGACGGTCCGGAGCGTTCCAGCGGACGGTCTAGCAACGCCGAAGAGTCGCGGCGACCACGTACCTTCAAACCACGACGACCAGAAATAGGTACGTGGAAAACTAACACGTTCAAGGCAACTGGTCGGTTGGTAAAATCTAGCTCGACCTTTGATCAATTATTGTCTAAATATGTGAAAAAGAAGGCTGGCCCCAGCGACCGGCCACTAAAGGGACCTCGCTTACCCACCCAGGTGCGACGGCAGGTTAGGCCGATTGGACCACCACACCAATCGGAATGGACGGGAGGTCATAATGTTCAATTAAGACCTAACATACCTGCATGGACACCTCCACCACCATATCCACTTATGCCATATCCATACACATACATACCTCCACCATATGTCCCAAATCAAATGTGGGGCATGCCACCATACCCATTTGAGATGCCACAGTACCCCGCTTGGGGGGCACCCCAAAATTCTGTATTCAATAGGTTGACACCTCCAGTACAAGACCGATTGAGAGCCCCTCAATCTGGTCCACAAGCACAAGCCTAGCAAGATTGCCGAACAACTCGGCCCTAAAGGCTGACTAATCCGGCAGGGGGGCATACAACTACAACCTCCAACAGTACGAAAAAGGGAGACGTCATTAAAATAGGAACGACAGATGTTGTCGTACAACAAAATAACGAAGGGCCGATGATTTTTGGTGAATTGGCCAACACAAACAAAAAAGAAAGTACGACTGTCAATAAAATAGTCGATCCAAAATACTCCATGCCCCGATGGTGCCCATCGGGATTGACACGATCGCAAAAGCGTAAATTACAGCGCCTTAGAGCAAAGGAGAATCAGGAGAAGGAGGCGGAAAAAATATTCAATGACACACATCCACAATATCCACCACCACAAAAGAGATGGAGACCAAAGGCCGTTGAGGAAAATCAAACGGCCATAAAGACAGAAAATAAAACAACAACTGTGCAGCTCTTTGCAGGTATAGCAGACAGTCCGGCTATAAAGACCGGACCAACCGTACAGGGCGCGGACCGTCCGACCCCTGAGGCCGACTCATCCGCAATACACCATGACACCTGCAACGACGTACCAACACCCATGGAGGAAGACGACCTGCAAGGAGAAGACCTGGTCGACTACAAAGCTACGCCAGAACACTTAGAAAATTAGGAAAGCAAGGTGATGAATTGGTCAGGACCAGTATGGCGCTCGGCAGTATTGGGACTAACAGTTCGATTAAAGCTAAAGAGGTCAAGTCCGTTGAGTCAACCATCGGGACTAAGGCCACTGCGTATCATCCTAGTAAGTGTCAAGATGCCTAAGAAAACTGATGTGATCACATCGAGTTAGTTGCTTTTGGTTCGCTCAGCTCCACCAAAAGGCAGGGGGCATATGTTTGGAACCAAATTGAGCCTTGCGGACGGTCCGGCCCTGAGGCCAGACGGTCCGCGGTCCGGACAGTCCACGCCTAGGGGCCGAACGATCCACGCGTGCGCAGAGCAGATTAGGGTTCCGAGTTTTGTGCTACGGTTGTTAGCTAAAATCACGGGAAAAGCTTGAAAATTAGTTTGTAAAGGGTCCAGCCCCCCTCCTCTATAAATAGAGAGGTATACGGCCGATTTGTAGCAATCAATCGAATCAATACAACTTCTATTTCGCATTTATTTCCTGTACAATTAGGAGTAGTTCTAGTCTAGTTCTAGTGGTCGGCCTGCCCGAGCCTAGACAACTCTTAGGATCTCTCCTCCCCGACGGGGTCCCTCCCGGGAGCGAGATCCAGGTGCCGCCGGCGATCTTCCGCCGCCCCTGCACACGCGCGGACCGTCCGGCCCTAGGGTGCGGACCGTCCGGCCGTCAGGCAGGGAACCCGAGCTCCTGCACCAGGTCGCGGACCGTCCGGCCCTGTGCTGCGGACCGTCCGCGCCTGACCAGAGAGCACCGTCGCCTCACATCAGGTCGCGGACCGTCCGGCCCTGTGCCGCGGACCGTCCGCGCCTGACCAGAGAGCACCGCCGCTGGTTCTTTTGAAGTGATTGGCGCCTCCAAAAAGGTGTCAACAACAGCACATTGGTTTCAGGCATACCGGGATTCTTTGAATCTGATGAATTGGACTTTGGATAGCAGTTCTTGATGAGTTTGAGGTATCCACTCATTCTGACAAGATGCTAGAATTGCTTACTTTGAGACAAACTAGATCTATATTGGAATACAAGTCTCGGTTTGAGAAACTGGTGTATCACATCAAGTTGTTTGATAGGGCCATCAGTGACACCTTCCTTGTCACACAATTTGTGCTGGGTCTCAAATGGGAGTTGAGAAGTGGGGTGGAGGTGCAATTCCCCAAGTCTGTGTTGATGGCTGCACAATTGGCGTTTAAGCATGAGACATTACAGGCCAAACATACACCTGGGTTAAGAAGGCCGGTGGTGGGGAAACCTATTGCAGCAGGACACCATAAGGAAGGTGCAGAGACCACTGGAGAGTTGTGGAAGGCTAGACAATGGAAGGAGTACTGGAGGATTAATGGGTTGTTTCAAGTGTGGAGAGAAATTTGTGCCAGGTCACAAATGCAAGATTCCTATACCGCCTCAACTGAACGTTGTTGTTGTTGCAGAAGAAGGTCAGGATGGGGCCAGATTTTGCAAGATGAGGTGTTTGAGTTACTGGAAGCTTGTGGCCACGGGAATGAAGAGGAGACGACTATATCTCTGAATGCCATGAATGGCACTGACAATTCAAAGTGCATCAGACTTAGAGCTATGGTCAGGAACCACTCCATCCTGCAGCTTTTGGATTCAGGAAACTCTAATACCTTTGTCAATGAATTGGTTATGGCCCAAATTAGTTGTGAGGTTCAAGAGATCCAGCCATTAACAGTGAGAGTGAGGAAGGTTGTGGACAAGCTATTAGGTGTGGGAGGAAGGTTGTGCAACTTGAATGGTGGTGTTGTGGTAAGACCTTTTGTGCTGATTCCTTTGTGCTACTTGTCACTGCTTTTGACATGATACTTGGAATGGATTGGCTAGAAAGCTATAGTCCCATGTTGTGTGCTTGGGATAAGAAGTGGGTCCAATTCTAGAAGGATGGAGTATCTCTCAGACTACAAGGGGTGTTGGACAGGCCTGAAAGGGAGATTAGAGAGTCTAGTGGTGAGCAATATACAAGTGGGAAAAAGGGAATGAAGTTTGGGTTGTGGCATTAGTGCAGAAGGTGGAAGAAGAATTATACGCCAAGATAGAAGTGGTACCAACTGTTATTCAGGAGGTATTAACTCAATATAGTGAGGTGTTCAGAACACCGGATGCTTTACCACCATCCAGGGATTATGATCACTCTATTACACTATTACCTGGAGCAGCTCCTGTAAACTGTAGACCATACAGATACTCTCCATTGCAGAAAGATGAAATTGAAAGGCAGGTAATGGAGATGGTCAGATCAGGACTCATAACTAGAAGTGTCAATCCCTTTGCTGCATTGGTCCTATTGGTAAAGAAGAAAGATGGGAGTTGTGAAAGGGAAATGTGCCCTTATGCCATTTCTAGTATAGTTTTGGTGATTAAGTGCCCAACACGTATTGAGTGAGTAATCTTGTGCCAAATGATTGATGAAGTGCAAATCAACAAGAAGGTATGATTCTAGACTTAGTACATTGATTTTTTTGTACTAATATATTTGTCTAAGTGCTGGAATCAGAGAAAAGAAAAGAAGAAAAGATCTTGGCTGGAACATCTAAGGCTCAGCGCAGTCTGGCACACCGGACTGTCCGGTGGTGCACCGGACAGTGTCCGGTGCGCCAGGCCAGCCTCCGGTGACCAGGCCTCTCTCAGGAACTGACGGTGGTGTACGGCTATAAATCACTGGACTGTCCGGTGGTGCATCAGACTGTCCGGTGAGCCGTCTGCGGCGAAGTCGTCGCTCTCGGGAATCGTTCAACGGCGTACGGCTAAAATTCACTGGACGGTCCGGTGAGCCAACGGTCAACTGCGCCAATGGTCGGCCGCGCAATCTGCGCGTGACGCGTGGGCGAGCCAATGGTCGGCAGGGGGCACCGGATTGTCCGGTGTGCACCGGACAGTGTCCGGTGAGCCAACTGCCGTAAATCTGCAACGGTCGACTGTGCTATTTTTGGAAGGAGATCTGCACCGGACTATGAATAGTACCTGTCCGGTGGTGCACCGGACTGTCCGGTGCGCCACCCGACAGAAGGCAAGAATTGCCTTCCCAGATTGCTTCCAACGGCTCCTAGTTGCCTTGGGGCTATAAAAGGGACCCCTACGCGCATGGAGGAGTCACCCAAGCATTCTCTGATCATCTCTAAGCACCAAGACTCCATTCTCGCGCATTTGGTTCATTATGATAGTGACTTGAGCTCTAATTGAGTAGTGAACTCCCCGCATTGTGTTGTGTGCTCAAGTTGTGACTTGTGTGCATGTTTGTGTTCGTGCTTTGAGTCTTGTGTGTGTTGCTCTCCCCTCCCTTACTTCCGTGCTTCTTTATGATCATCATTTGTAAGGGCGAGAGGCTTCAAGTTGTGGAGATTCCTCGCAAACGGGATTGAGTAAAAGAAAGGAAAACACCATGGTATTCAAGTTGATCATTGGATCACTTGAAAGGGGTTGACTGCAACCCTCATCCATTGGGACGCCACAACGTGGAGTAGGCAAGTGTTACTTGGCCGAACCACAGGATAAATCATTATGTCTCTTGTGCCTGTTTTCATCGTGACTACTGTGTTTCACAAGAGCTCGGTCCTTAGCCACTTGTTTCTATTGAGCTAACACTTAACCAAGTTTTTGTGGCTATAAGTGTTTGATTTTTACAGGATCACCTATTCACCCCCTCTAGGTGCTCTCAATTGGTATCAGAGTCGTTCTCTTCATGCAAGGGACTAATCGCCCGAAGAGATGGATCCTAAGGGAAAGGGGATGGTGGTCAACGACAAGACAAAGGAGTCCATCGTCAACGAGCCAAGAGATGATAAGCCCTCGGACTTTGGCTCGAGTTATAAGAAAAAGGACGGGAAGAAGAAGAGGCGCATCAAGAAGATCGTCTACTACGACAGCGACGAGTCTTCTTCTTCCCAAAGAGACGACGACTACGACGAGAAAAAGAAAACGGTCAACTCAAACTTTTCTTTTGATTATTCTCGTATTCCATTTAACTCAAATGCTCATTTACTTTCAATTCCACTTGGGAAACCTCCTCACTTTGATGGAGAGGACTATGCCTTTTGAAGTCACAAAATGCGTAGTCACCTATTCTCTCTCCATCCAAGTATTTGGGAGATCATTGAAAACAGAATGGTTTTTGATAGTACTGACAACCCCGTTTTCATTAATGAGCAAATCCACAAAAATGCACAAGCTACCACTGTTTTGCTAGCATCCTTGTGCAGGGACGAGTACCATAAGGTGAGCGGCTTGGATAACGCCAAGCAAATTTGGGACACCCTCAAGATTTCTCATGAGGGGAACGATGCCACCATGATCACCAAGATGGAGTTGGTGGAAGGTGAACTGGGAAGGTTCGCAATGATTAGGGGGGAGGAGCCAACCCAAACGTACAACAGGCTCAAGACCCTGGTCAACAAAATCAGGAGCTACGGAAGCACGAGATGGACGGACCACGACGTCGTCCGACTTATGCTCAGGTCCTTCACTGTCCTTTATCCTCATCTTGTGAACTCTATCCGTGAAAATCCTAGGTACACAAAGATGACACCCGAGGAAATACTTGGAAAGTTTGTAAGCGGACGGATGATGATCAAGGAAGCGAGATACGTGGATGAGGCATTGAATGGTCCCATGCCCATCTACGAGCTTCAAACCGTTGCTCTCAAAGCAACAAGTAGCAGGGAGACGCTACCGAGCAAGGTGGCGCAAGTTGAGGCGGCCGGGCTAAACGAGGATGAAATGGCCCTCATTATCAAGCGCTTCAAGACGGCACTATAAGGACGAAAGGAGCACCCTAACAAGAACAAAGCAAAGGGAAAGCGCTCCTGCTTCAAATGTGGTAAGACAGGTCATTTTATTGCTCAATGTCCCGATAATACAAATGACCAGGAACAAGAAAGGAACGGGAAGAGGGAGAAAAAGAAGGCCTACAAGAAGGCGAAGGGCGAGGCGCACCTTGGCAAAGAGTGGGACTCGGATTGTTCTTCGTCCGACTCCGACGGTGAAGGACTCGCCGCCTCGGCCTTCAACAAGTCGTCGCTCTTCCCCAACGAGCGCCATACTTGCCTAATGGCAAGGGAAAAGAAGGTAAACACTCGAGAAACTCCTAGTGATGAGGACTCTAGTGATGATGAAGTAGATTACACTAGATTGTTCAAAGGATTAGATAGAACTAAAGTAGAAAAGATTAATGAATTGATTGATGCCTTGAATGAAAAAGATAGACTGCTAGAAAGGCAAGAGGACATTTGTATGAGGAACATGACAAATTTGTTAGTGTTCAAAAGTCTCTTGCCTTAGAGATTAAAAGGAATGAATTACTATCTTCTGAGTTATCAATTTGCAATGAATCTATTTCTAGCTTGAAGACTTTGAATGATGATTTAAATGCTAAGCTAGAAATAGTTAATAAATATAGTCCTTGTGTAGAGCATGTTGTGATTTGTAATAGGTGTAAGGACTTCAATGTTGATGCATGTGTTGAGCACCTTACTTCTATTACAAAACTTAATGATGAAGTAGCAAGTCTTAATGCCCAACTTAAGACTTGCAAAAATGACTTTGATAAATTAAAATTTGCTAGGGATGCCTACACCGTTGGTAGACATCCCTCAATTAAGGATGGGCTTGGCTTTCGAAGGGAAGCCAAGAACTTAACAAGTCAAAGGGTTCCCATTCCCAACAAGGAGAAAGGGAAGGCCCCTATGGCTAGTAGTAGTCAAAAGAACCATGCTTTCATGTACCATGATAGAAAATATTCTAGAGATGTTCATTATAATAGGAGTTATAATGCTTTTGACTCACATGCCATGATTGCTTCGAGTTCCAATTTTAATGGTAGGCCTAGGAGAAATATTGTGTCTCATGCTCCTAGGAAAGTTTGTAATAAACCTACCACTGTTTTTCATACTTGCAACACTACATTTGTTCTTTCATGCAAAAATAAAAAGGTGGTTGCTAAAAAGATGGGGGCCAAATGCAAGGGAGACAAGACTTGCATTTGGGTCCCTAAGGCTTTTGTTACTAACCTTGTAGGACCCAACAAGAGTTGGGTACCTAAAACCTAAGCCTAATTTGCCTTGCAGGTTTATGCATCCGGGGGCTCAAGCTGGATTATCGACAGCGAATACACAAACCACATGACGGGGGAGAAGAAGATGTTCACCTCCTACGTCAAGAACAAAGATTCCCAAGATTCGATCATCTTTGGATACGGGAATCAAGGCAAGGTTAAAGGACTAGGAAAGATAACTATTTCATCCGAGCATTCCATATCTAATGTGTTCCTAGTTGAATCGCTCGGGTATAACTTGTTATCCATTAGTCAACTATGTAATATGGGTTACAATTGCTTATTTACCAATGTAGATGTGTCTGTCTTTAGAAGGAGTGATGGTTCATTAGCTTTTAAGGGTGTACTAGACGACAAACTCTACTTAGTGGATTTTTTGAAAGAGGAGGTCGGTCTAGATGCATGCTTAATTGCTAAGACTAGCATGGGCTGGCTGTGGCATCGCCGTCTAGCACATGTTGGGATGAAGAACCTTCACAAACTTCTAAAGGGAGAACATGTGTTAGGTCTAACAAATGTGTTTTTCGAAAAAGTTAGACCTTGTGCAGCTTGTCAAGTAGGTAAACAGGTGGGAAGCACTCATCACAACAAGAATGTGATGACTACATTAAGACCTCTGGAGCTACTGCATATGGACCTCTTCGGACCCATCGCCTACCTTAGCATCGGGGAAGTAAGTATGGTCTTGTTGTTGTTGATGATTTTTCTCGCTTCACTTGGGTATTCTTTTTGCAGGATAAATCAGAGACCCAAGGGACCCTCAAGCGCTTTCTAAGGCGAGCTCAAAACGAATTTGAGCTCAAGGTGAAAAAGATTAGAAGCGACAACGGGTCCGAGTTCAAGAACCTTCAAGTGGAGGAGTTTCTTGAGGAGGAAGGAATCAAGCACGAGTTCTCCGCTCCCTACACACCACAGCAAAATGGTGTGGTAGAGAGAAAGAACAGGACGCTAATAGACATGGCGAGGACGATGCTTGGAGAATTCAAGACGCCCGAGCGGTTTTGGTCGAAAGCTGTGAACACAGCCTGCCACGCCATAAACCGGGTCTACCTTCATCGCCTCCTCAAGAAGACGTCGTATGAACTTCTAACCGGTAACAAACCCAACGTGTCTTATTTTCGTGTATTTGGGAGTAAATGTTATATTCTAGTGAAGAAAGGTAGGAATTCAAAATTTGCTCCCAAAGCTGTAGAAGGGTTTTTACTAGGTTATGACTCAAATACAAAGGCGTATATGGTCTTCAACAAATCATCGGGTTTGGTAGAAGTCTCTAGCGACATTGTATTTGATGAAACTAATGGCTCTCCAAGAGAGCAAGTTGATCTTGATGATATAGATGAAGATGATGTTCCAACGGACGCAATTCTGTCACACCCAGTTTTAGAAGGTAAACCGAATGCGAACCATGTACGTGCCAGGATCAGTTATTCACGTACACAGCAGTTACATAACATGGACATCATCACACAGTGCTCAAAATAGTATTAAAAGGGGAAATAATAGTCGATTACATCATGCATCTGAGACGTCCATATAGTCCTTACAGTAAATCAAAGTGCGAACACGAAACATAGATAAACGCAGCCTTCACAGGCAGCCGACTGGGGGTTGCCGCTAACCCACACCTAGAACTCGTCGTAGTCTTGGAACTCCTGGAAGTCTCCTTCCACAACTTCATCTTCTCCTGAGCAGTGGTTGCAATGCTGACAACCTGGGGGGGGGGGGTTTGGTGTGTAGAGCAAGAGTGAGTACACATCAACATACTCAGCAAGTATCCTGTTTGGCTGTAGTGGACTAGCTTTATGTGGGGGTAAGTCAAGCAGTTGCTTTTAGTTGGTCCGTTTATTATTTACTAGTAGAAAGCCAGGTTTTAGCATTAACCCAAGTTATTAACCCAAAGTACCCTTTCCAAACGGAAAGAATACCACTTACCATTACCATAAGCATAATCATAACCATCCTCATTGTCATCTGTAAACCAAAATGTCTCTGATCAAGTACCACTAATCACTGGAGCTCCCTTGGCCGCTCATAACCACGAGCACGGCTGATATATCAGTTTTCAAACACTCTGCAGAGGTTGTGCACTTTACCCACAAGCCGTGATTCCCTCTTGCCTCGGGCCGATCAAACCCTTAAACACTACCAAGGTGAATAGGCAGGGTCTCACTACGTAGCCTTTACAAAGATTTCCCCGGGGCTGTAGCCGCCCGTTAGGTTTCCTAAATGTACCGCACTCCTCCCCAAGGGACAAATCAACCTTGGCAGAGCGATCCACATACACCGAGCCCCATTGACGGCACAACGGCTAAGCGAACTACACCCCGGTTCCTCTAATTATTCAGCTAAGGGCGTCCCACTCCACCCTCATGGTTGCACTGTTTTCCCGGGCGGTCATCCATAGAACAGGTCCTTACGGAGAGGCACTCGAGAAACCGCTCGAGCCCCCTTGAAGACCACAAGTACAACATCATAATAAGAGAAGGGAAAACAGCATATCATATATAATCTCATCATGTTCATTGATTAGAGTTTGAGCAATAGCATGAAGCTAAACAATAATAATCCGACCCAAATAGGTAAACAAGGACATGGATAACAAAAGCTAGTCAATCCTTAGGTATAAATATGTAATGCGGGAGGTGAATTAAAGAATGAATAGGACAGAGATAGGTCAAAGGACACTTGCCTCCACCAACCGACTGCTGCTCAGGGGCTTCTCCTGCGAGTTCCTCGGGCTCTTCAACCGGATCGTTCTCTATGCGATTGCAAGCACACATACATTCATCCATTCAAATTAGGAAACAAACAGTACACCATACAAGAGAACAAATAAAGTAAATATGGATAAAGTATGACATTCGATATCACATTCGTTAAGGTTAGAAAGAAACGGGGAAAGGTCTCGCAGGGGTTAAAGCTTATGCACTAATGATTAGTTAAATTATGTGCTCTAGTTCCAATTGGTTCTAACAAAAGAATTAGTTATATGCACTAACAGAAACCTAGCCCCTTTTTAGTTGATCAACCTTAAGCGAAATGAACAATTGACTATATGAATTGACTAACGTAACAGAATTCTAAATTAAGTTTCCTATTTCATTAACATGAACGATGATTAGTTTGCCCAGAATAAAATAAATAACAATAATAAAAGAAAATAAAATAAAATAAATAAATAAATAAAAAAGGGCGGTGTAACCGGCCAGGGGGCGGTTGAACCGGCCAGGGGCAGGGACGGGGGCGGCCAAGCCGGCGGCGAGCGGCCGAGCTGGGCGGGGGAGGGGAGGGGGAGATGGGAGAGGGAGGAGAGGGGGAGGGGGACCTCACCGGGGACGGGGACGGGGCGGCCGAACCGGCGATGAGCAGGGGCGGCGGCTAGGGCAGGGGCGGCGGCTGGGGTGGGGGAGAGGGAGAATGGGAGGGAGAGAGAGGGATTTGGGGGGAAAATGGAGGGGCGGCTGGGCCAGCTGGGCCCAAAGGGGCGCGCGGGGGGCGGCTGGGCCGGCCAGGGGTGGCCCACGGCGCGGGAGAGAGAAAAAGGGAGGAGAGAGAGAAGGAAGGAAAAAAAGAAAAAGAAGAAAAAAGGTTTTCTCCTTTTCGAAATCCGTTTTTCCTGGATGAATGCACTTACATTTTTAAGCAATCGAAAGAATGCATGGTTCGACATGATGCATCAAACAACATAAAGTATTTTAAGGTTTTGCTTTATGCGGGAATTCCAAGCCGAACCCCGCTATAATTTTGGAAAAGATCAAGGTCTAGCGAGGGAAAAGGAAAAAAGAAAGGGTAACACCCGAATTTAGCGAGTGAAGAAAAGAAAAAAATTCAACTCCAAAATTCGGGTCGTTACAAACCTATCCCCCTTAAAAGAATCTCGCCCTCGAGATTCAGGGTTGGCTAGCAAAGAGCTCTGGGTACTTGGCCATCAGATCATCTTCACGCTCCCAGGTTGCTTCTTCCTCAGGGTGATGATTCCATCTGACCTTGCACATTCGGGTGGTCTTCCTTCGGGTGACTCTGTCTGCAACCTCAAGGATCTGCACTGGCTTCTCAACGTAGGTCAAGTCCTCCTGGACTTCAAGACCTTCCACTGGCAACTGCTCTTCTAGCACACGCAAGCACTTCTTCAACTGAGACACATGAAAGACATCATGCACAGCGGACAAATTCTCTGGCAGACTAAGCTGATAGGCCACTTCTCCACGCCTTGAGAGGATTTGGTATGGACCAATGTAGCGGGGTGCTAACTTGCCTTTGACTCCGAACCTCTTGACTCCTCTGATCGGTGACACTTTCAGATAGACAAAGTCTCCGACTTCGAAACTCAGCTCTCTTCTTCTTGTGTCTGCATAGCTTCGCTGCCTTGATTGCGCTATCTTCAGATTCTCTCGGACCATCTTGATGTTCTCTTCAGCTTCAAGCAAAATGTCTGGCCCGAACACTTGCTTTTCCCCAGGCTGATCCCATTGCAACGGAGTTCTACAACTCCTCCCATAGAGCGCTTGAAATGGTGATATCTTCACACTGGCCTGGTAACTGTTGTTATAAGAAAACTCTGCATAAGGCAATCGCTTATCCCATTCGGACTGATCTTGCAGCGCACAGGCTCTCAACATATCTTCGAGAATTTGGTTGGTCCTTTCAGTCTGGCCATCTGTCTGCGGATGATAAGCTGAACTGAAATTCAGATGTGTGCCCAAGGCTTCATGCAACTGCTGCCAGAAATGAGAGGTGAACTGCGTTCCTCTGTCTAACACTATCTTCTTTGGCACACCATGAAGACAAACGATCCGAGACATATACAACTCTGCCAATACGGCACTGCTGTAGTTGGTCTTGACTGGTATGAAGTGGGCTGACTTGGTCAAACGGTCCACTACTACCCAAATGGAATCGTAGCCGGCTCGAGTGCGAGGCAATCCGACTATGAAATCCATATCGATTTCATCCCATTTCCACTGAGGAATTTGCAACGGTTGCAACAATCCAGCTGGTCTCTGGTGCTCTGCCTTAATTCTTCGACAACTATCGCACATAGCCACATGCTCTGCGATTTCCCTCTTCATTCCGTACCACCAGAATTTCTTTTTCAGATCCTGATACATCTTCTCACTTCCGGGGTGAATCGAATAGGCTGTCTCATGAGCTTCCTTAAGGATCAACTCCCGAATGGACTGGACATTGGGAACACACAAGCGGTCTTTGAACCATATCACGCCTTCTGCATCTTCTCGAAAATCTTTGCCTCTGCCATCTAGAATCAGTCGCCGGATCTCACTGATCTTCTCATCATTCTTCTGCGCTTCTTTGATTTCTCGCTCCAAGGTTGGTTCCAACTCAACTGTGACTCCTCGCGAATTGTTCAGAAACTCGAGACTCAACCTGTCAAACTCCTTGGCCAACTCATAAGGCATCGGACGAGCGACCATCAGATTGACTTGACTCTTCCTACTCAAAGCATCTGCCACTACGTTTGCTTTGCCTGGATGGTAATGGATCTCCAAATCATAGTCTTTGATCAACTCTAACCATCTTCGCTGCCTCATATTCAATTCTGACTGAGTGAATATGTACTTCAGACTCTTGTGGTCTGTGTAAACATCGCATTTCTGTCCATACAGATAGTGCCTCCATGTCTTCAGTGCGTGAACCACTGCTGCCAACTCTAGGTCATGGATTGGGTAATTCTTCTCATGAACCTTCAGCTGTCGGGACGAGTAAGCCACAACTCTTCCCTCTTGCATCAACACGCATCCCAAACCTGTGTAACAAGCATCACAGTACACAGAGAAGGGCTTGTGCACATCAGGCAAGACTAGGACAGGCGCTGTTGTCAACTTCTCTTTCAGCGCTTCAAAGGCCTCTTGACATTTCTGGGTCCACTTGAACTCAACCTTGTTGCCTAGCAACGCTGTTGTTGGTTTCGCAATCTTCGAAAACCCTTCAATGAATCGCCGATAATATCCGGCCATTCCAATGAAGCTCTTGATTCCTCGAGCATCCGTTGGCGCTTTCCAGTTCAGAATGTCTGCCACTTTCTTCGGATCCACAGCCAATCCTTCTTTGTTGATTATGTGACCCAAGAACAGGACTTCACTGATCCAGAACTCACACTTGCTCAACTTTGCATACAACTGGTGCTCTCGCAATCTCTGCAATACCATCCTCAAATGATCTGCATGTTTTTCTTCGCTTTGAGAATAAACCAGAATGTCATCAATGAATACCACCACAAACTTATCAAGGTAATCCATGAATACACTGTTCATCAAGTTCATGAAAAACGCTGGTGCATTGGTCAAACCAAAAGACATCACTGTGAACTCATATAACCCATACTTGGTAGTGAATGCCGTCTTCGGAATGTCCGAAGGTCGGATCCTGAGCTGATGATAACCTGACCTCAGATCAATCTTGGAGAACACACTGGCTCCTCTCAACTGGTCGAACAGATCTTCTATTCTGGGCAAAGGGTACTTATTCTTGATCGTGACCTCATTCAAAGCTCGATAATCGATACACAACCTTTTGGTGCCATCTTTCTTTTCCACGAACAAGACAGGGGCAGCCCAAGGCGAGGTGCTTGGCCGGATGTAACCTTTCTCTGACAGCTCATCAATCTGCTTCTTAAGCTCAACCAACTCTAGTCCGGATATTCTGTAAGCTCTCTTAAAGATAGGGGCGGTTCCAGGAAGAAGCTCTATGGAAAACTCAACTTTCCGCTCTGGTGGCATACCCGGTAAATCCTTTGGAAACACGTCTGGAAATTCAGACACAACCTTGATACTCTCAATTGGGTCTGCTTCACTGCTATCGACAGCCATCTGATAACAACTTCCTCTCTTCAGCTCAGGCGGGACTAACTCGGTCACCACTTCCTCTCCTAGTGGGGACACCAACTTGATTGTCCTTTTATCACAACTGATAACTGCCTGATACTTATCTAGCCAATTCATCCCTAGGATGACATCTATTCCCTGAGTACCCATTACTATATGGTTAGCGGGAAACGCTATCCCCCTTATTTCCACGCTTACATTCAAACAGATGCTATCAGCTCGAATTCTACCACCGGCTAAGTCAATTTGAATGGGGGTTGACATGGTAGAAATTGGAAGATTATGTGCTTCTACCCACGATGCAGTAATGAAAGAATGTGTTGCTCCAGTATCAAATAACACTTCTGCAATATGGGAGTCGACTGGGAACATACCTACTATCATGCTGGGGGTCTCCTGAACTGCTTCAGCCTCCAAGTGGTTCAGTCTCCCATGATTATAACGCGGTTGAGAGTGGTTGCCTGCTCCAGGCTGAGACACATTCTGCTTTGCTGGGGCATTGGGGCCTGACTACTGCTGGGCTGCCTTCTTCGGGCATTGCATCACCCAGTGGCCTTGCTCTCCACAGTGGAAACATGCTCTGTTTCCAACCTGAGCTGGTGCTGCCTGACTGTTCTGCTGGTTTGCTGGGGCAGGAAGACGAGGTGTCTGCTGATTCTGCCTCTGAAACTGACCTCCTGACTGATTGCTCTGACGGTTCTGGTACTGATGCTGAGGATACTGCCTTTGGAACTGCTGATGCTGCTGAGGTGGACACTGGTTCTGCCTGAACTGCTGAGGTTGATTGCTTGAGAAACGAGGACGGCTGCTGCTTCCAGGCTGAGGTCCACTGATCTTGCGCTTACGATCCTCCATCTCCTTACGCTTCCTTTCTATCATGATTGCTCTGTCAATCAGGTGCTGAAATGTCGGGAAGGTATGATTCATCAGTTGGTACTGAAGAGGGTCAACCAAGCCTCTCAAGAAACGGTACTGTCGCTTGGCGTCGGTGTTGACATCCTTAGGAGCATAGCGAGACAATTGCAGAAACCTGTCTCGATACTCACTGACAGATGATGACCCTTGCTTAAGGGCCAGGAACTCCTCCTTCTTCACTGTCATCAGACCTGCAGGCACATGGTACTGACGAAAGCTACCTCTGAACTCTTCCCAGGTGATGGCATCGGGGTTGGCATGGGTGGCGAGATAAGACTCCCACCATGATTGGGCTGCTCCTCTCAACAGACGGGGACCATACAAGAATTTCTCCCTGTCATCACACTGAGCGGTATGCAACTCCCGCTCCACAGTGCGCAGCCAATCTTCAGCATCCATGGGGTCAGAAGAGTGAGCGAACGTTGGGGGATGACCTCTCATGAATTCAGCACGCTTGTCTCTGGGCATCTGAGGCATCTGAGGCTGGGGTGGTGCTTGCTGCTGCTGCTGCTGCTGCTGCTGAATGGCGGCCGGAGTCTGACCGATGGCTTGAACCGCTTGAGTCTGCATCAGAAATATCTGCTCGATCGACATCGGGGGCGGGGGTGGCAGGTGCTGCTGCTGGGGCACCTCATCCTGCGGAGCGGCTTGCTCCTGCTGAGCACGCCTTCCTCCTCTGCGCCTGTTCTCTGACATCTGCAGAATGCAACCACACATCAGAACTGATCTGGCAAATCTTGCAGCATAAGAAAAGAGTATAGAATTCTCCAACAGCACTGGACAGATGAGCATCTTCACTGATCTCCAACACAGACCACACAGCTTCTCAGATAAAGAGGAAAGTGGAATAAAAGGTTTCCCAACTATATAACTAACTCCATTAACATAATAGGTAAACCATAATGCAGGGGATACCCACACTCTGGTGACAGTCATTACAAAGATCCAAACCAAACATAGTTCATCATGACCAACATAGATGCACAGGATATAGCAAACTATCCTGTCTAACTAAGACTAACTAAAAGTGGGACTAACGCTAATACTGTAGTTTCTACGTATATATTTTGTATTAATTACAAGATCCAACTCTAACGATCTATGGTTCTAGATTTATCTTGGTCTTGCAGTCGGGATTGCCATAAGACTGGAGTCCACGCCGAGGTGAGCGGTACGGGTGCTGAGTCCCAACGGGAGCGGGGGAACCATCATCCAAGTGACGACGTTCCGCGCGCTCAGCCCGCAGCAGGGCGATCTCAGCACGAGCCCTACTCAGCTCGTCTAATGCATGGTCCAGCTCTGTGTTTAGCACGGCGGCTAGGTTGACTGTGCTGCTCAACCTAGGATTGTCCTCACCAGTAGGTGAAACAATCACGCCTCCTGTGCTGCCAGATGGACGGCGGGGGTAATACTTTAGGTCAAGACCGTCAGCTACCCCACCGAGAACTGAGCAGTAGTGCGAAAGCGCACGTCGTGCAACATCCTGCATGGCTGCCTCAGCTGAGTCCCGCTCAGAGATAGAATAGTGCTCTGAGCAAGCCTCCGCGCCCTGGAGACTGTTCTCCGGACGGCGCACCAAACAGGTCGCCTCCCAGCGGTCCGGGTAGACCCCGCGACTATGCTGGTAGACCACACAGCGATACTCGATGGACCAAGTACGCCGGTCAAGTGCCTGACGTAGCAGGGTGTCGAGCGCGTCGTGGAAGTGACACCCGCGAGCAGCGTCGCGAGTGATGGGTCGAGCAACCCATCCTTCCGGCTCATGGTCAGCAGGGAAGTCAGTGTTGTGGCTCGGGCTGTCGTCGCCACCTCCGTCGTCTGGGTCTCCTCCAGCAGCTACTCCAGAGGATGGGGCGCCTAGTGGTGGTGCAGGGGGCGCCTCCAGGGGAAGCACAGGAGAGCAGCTACTCACGGACTCTATCTCCTGCTGGAGAGAGAAAGAAGAGCCCTGCTGCTCCTGTCGTCGACGTTCATGCTCCTCATGTAGGCGGTGGTGCAGTCTCTCCAAGTGGCTGGACTGTCCGGCCATGGGGCGGCGAAGCGGACGCTCCGCAAGGCGGGAGGGTAAGAAGGGGATGACGGACTTTCGTGCAGTGTGTCTAAGACGAGCCATCTACAAAAGACACCGCAAGCAAAAGAGTGAGAACAGAATTAATATGACCAGCAAATAATGAATCATAAATAAATGAAGGATTAGAATAAAACATAATTTTCAGCAAGGTATAATATATAGTAGAACATAGGTTTGGTCAGTATGACCAACTTTTGAAGGGGTACCAAAGTCAAGGCAGTGACAGAGGTCTATAATCCTTAGGACGACCATTCTACTCAAGGTTAGCGGTCCTACAGTCAGCACGGCTTTGATACCACTTATGTCACACCCGGTTTTAGAAGGTAAACCGAATGCGAACCATGTACGTGCCAGGATCAGTTATTCACGTACACAGCAGTTACATAACATGGACATCATCACACAGTGCTCAAAATAGTATTAAAAGGGGAAATAATAGTCGATTACATCATGCATCTGAGACGTCCATATAGTCCTTACAGTAAATCAAAGTGCGAACACGAAACGTAGATAAACGCAGCCTTCACAGGCAGCCGACTGGGGGTTGCCGCTAACCCACACCTAGAACTCGTCGTAGTCTTGGAACTCCTGGAAGTCTCCTTCCACAGCTTCATCTTCTCCTGAGTAGTGGTTGCAATGCTGACAACCTGGGGGGGGTTTGGTGTGTAGAGCAAGAGTGAGTACACATCAACATACTCAGCAAGTATCCTGTTTGGCTGTAGTGGACTAGCTTTATGTGGGGGTAAGTCAAGCAGTTGCTTTTAGTTGGTCAGTTTATTATTTACTAGTAGAAAGCCAGGTTTTAGCATTAACCCAAGTTATTAACCCAAAGTACCCTTTCCAAACGGAAAGAATACCACTTACCATTACCATAAGCATAATCATAACCATCCTCATTGTCATCTGTAA
Source organism: Zea luxurians (assembly GCA_029449295.1). Taxonomy (NCBI): domain Eukaryota; kingdom Viridiplantae; phylum Streptophyta; class Magnoliopsida; order Poales; family Poaceae; genus Zea; species Zea luxurians. The sequence continues at coordinate 3,559,247 of JAOPSE010000048.1, read as the reverse complement.
ACCAAAATGTCTCTGATCAAGTACCACTAATCACTGGAGCTCCCTTGGCCGCTCATAACCGCGAGCATGGCTGATATATCAGTTTTCAAACACTCTGCAGAGGTTGTGCACTTTACCCACAAGCCGTGATTCCCTCTTGCCTCGGACCGATCAAACCCTTAAACACTACCAAGGTGAATAGGCAGGGTCTCACTACGTAGCCTTTACAAAGATTTCCTCGGGGCTGTAGCCGCCCGTTAGGTTTCCTAAATGTACCGCACTCCTCCCCAAGGGACAAATCAACCTTGGCAGAGCGAGCCGCATACACCGAGCCCCATTGACGGCACAACGGCTAAGCGAACTACACCCCGGTTCCTCTAATTATTCAGCTAAGGGCGTCCCACTCCACCCTCATGGTTGCACTATTTTCCCGGGCGGTCATCCATAGAACAGGTCCTTACGGAGAGGCACTCGAGAAACCGCTCGAGCCCCCTTGAAGACCACAAGTACAACATCATAATAAGAGAAGGGAAAACAGCATATCATATATAATCTCATCATGTTCATTGATTAGAGTTTGAGCAATAGCATGAAGCTAAACAATAATAATCCGACCCAAATAGGTAAACAAGGACATGGATAACAAAAGCTAGTCAATCCTTAGGTATAAATGTGTAATGCGGGAGGTGAATTAAAGAATGAATAGGACAGAGATAGGTCAAAGGACACTTGCCTCCACCAACCGACTGCTGCTCAGGGGCTTCTCCTGCGAGTTCCTCGGGCTCTTCAACCGGATCGTTCTCTATGCGATTGCAAGCACACATACATTCATCCATTCAAATTAGGAAACAAACAGTACACCATACAAGAGAACAAATAAAGTTAATATGGATAAAGTATGACATTCGATATCACATTCGTTAAGGTTAGAAAGAAACGGGGAAAGGTCTCGCAGGGGTTAAAGCTTATGCACTAATGATTAGTTAAATTATGCGCTCTAGTTCCAATTGGTTCTAACAAAAGAATTAGTTATATGCACTAACGGAAACCTAGCCCCTTTTTAGTTGATCAACCTTAAGCGAAATGAACAATTGACTATATGAATTGACTAACGTAACGGAATTCTAAATTAAGTTTCCTATTTCATTAACATGAACGATGATTAGTTTGCCCAGAATAAAATAAATAACAAGAATAAAAGAAAATAAAATAAAATAAAATAAATAAAAAAAGGGCGGTTGAACCGGCCAGGGGGCGGTTGAACCGGCCAGGGGCAGGGGCGGGGGCGGCCAAGCCAGCGGCGGGCGGCCGAGCTGGGCGGGGGAGGGGAGGGGGAGATGGGAGAGGGAGGAGAGGGGGAGGGGGACCTCACCGGGGACGGGGACGGGGCGGCCGAACCGGCGATGAGCAGGGGCGGCGGCTAGGGCAGGGGCGGCGGCTGGGGTGGGGGAGAGGGAGAATGGGAGGGAGAGAGAGGGATTTGGGGGGAAAAGGGAGGGGCGGTTGGGCCAGCTGGGCCCAAAGGGGCGCGCGGGGGGGCGGATGGGCTGGCCAGGGGCGGCTGGGTCGGCCGGGGCAGCTGGGTCGGCCGGGGCGGCCCACGGCGCGTGTAACACCCCGGGGTCCACCAACACCCCGGAATGCTACTAAACAACACTTCTGACATCTATATATAAAATTTCGGCAGCATCCCCCTTGCAAAATTGCATAAATGAGGGAGCAACAGTGTATAAACATATATCATGACAAAAACATACTAAGTATTATTAATCGGCTAGCAAAGAGAAGTTAAACATACGACATGAAGTGAATTAACTAGTGCGCACGACTAGTTAAAAAAAACAAACTTTCTTTGACAATAAGTTTCTAATTAAATCATGGCTGCGCCTGGGCAGCGTTATTGTGAGAGTGAAAGTGGACGTGCTGCTACTCCCCTCATTCCCAACATGTATCAAGTACCTGCATTGAGTAATGCAAGAGTGAGATGACACATCTCAGCAAGTAAAATAATATCAAACTGTTTAACCACATAAGAACATTGTTTTACCACCACTTGATTCCACAACCCTCTTATTACGAAGGTGCAGCACGTATACAACGTACAACACACCTAGTCACCACACCTCGCAGGTAGAAACCACAATAGTAACATAGTAATGTCACACTTCATATATACCTCATGAGTGCAAATGTCTGCAAATGCAAGGATGACTTCTGCCTTCATACCTCTAAGGATATGAAGCCGCATCGTACCCCTCCTCGGGCAACGTACGATGCTAAAAATGTACCGGTACGGTCGGACCATAAGATCACGACATAACTTCAAAATGCAAGATGGATGATGCGATGAGCATGTCATGCCTACAACACTTCATATAACGTGATTCAAAAAAAATACTTCAACTTCATCCAAGATGGGAATCAACCACATATATCATTACCAAATTATGATCATCCACAATATTAGACAATTGAGAATTAATACTTCCAAACAAATAAACATCATCATAGAATTCAATGATTAACATAATTAAAACTTATGCATACTCAATGTCAGGGAATAGGATGCAACCCAAACGGTAGCAACCACCACTGTATTTACTTGCCTTTACCGGAAGTTCGGGCAAATCCCTAAGTACGATCCGGAAGTCCACCACCTGTTTTTGACACACAACTTAGTGCACCAATTTCACATAATCAGGCTCATAAACGACGCCGCACCTACGCACAAACTCAAACCCCGCCGCGGGTTACATCTCTCCCCACACCCACCAAACTGCAGCGGCGCTGCTTAATAATTTCATAACTTTAAAATTATGACAGCAGTGGTAACAAACAAAAACTCCAGAGGCATCTACATGAAATTCCCCACAAGTTTTGTATACAATTTATAATTAAATTCCAACATCTAATTAGCCCAAAACAGTCCACAAGATGAACCCTGTAATCTGTTTTTTTGTCTTTTGGACAGCGACATACCCGGATTCAAACAGCGATATCTTTTAAAATATAATTCCAAATCAAGCACATAAGTACTTATTGGAAAGATAAGACAAAGCCCTACATGATTATCATACTGGTTAACACTATTTACCCACGAAAAATTCACAGAAACTGCTAATACTACTGCTGTTCACCCACCTGAAAAATCTGTTTTTTTGGACAGCAACATAACCGGATTCAAACAACGATATCTCCTAAATTATAACTCCAAATCGAGCACATAAGTACTCGTTGGAAAGGTATGACAAAGCTCTACATGATTCTCCCACTGATCCCTACTAATTGCCCACGAAAAATTCCCAGAAATCACTAGAACTACTGCTGTTCGTCCACCCACTAAATTTCTGGACAGCACCTCTACCAAATCGCATAGGTAAACATGTAACCAATTGGATTGCAGCACAAATACAACAAAATGATCACGAAAATCACCTTGAGTTCCTCCTTTCCTCCTTCTTTTCTTCCTTCTTCCTCCCTCCAAACTCCCATGGAAGACTCGCACCCACACGACGGACACCAAGCGGGGAGGCTCCACCTTGGAGAGGAAGAGGTGGGGGGGCTAGGGTTTAGGGGGTGGCGCTGCAATCACTTGGGGAAGAAAGAGAGGGATTGGGGCGGCTGCAAGAGTGGAAGAGAGAGGGGAGGGGCGGCCAAAGGGGTGGGGGAGTGAGAGGGAGGGGGCGGCTAGGGTTTAGGGGGGAAACTAATGGGCTCCCCACCGCCGGATCGAGATCCACGGCCCAAACTCGCTCTCACGTCTGCTCTCGACCCCAACGCACAAATCCAACAAGTATTCTACTGTTTTATTGGTGAATGCTTCCTAAAAAACTCCAACCCCAACTACACAGATCACGAAAGAAAAGGGAAAAATACATTTAACTTCTTTTCAGAAAATTGGGTATCACACTCTACCCCCCTTAAAAAGAATTCGACCTCGAATTCCGATGCTTCTATCAGAACGACAAGGAAAGATCAATAAATCAACAAAACTCACACATAAAGAAAGGTTCGGGTACTTCTGCCGCATCAGCTCCTCAAGCTCCTAGGATTCTAAGATACGCAGCAGACGACACTCAAGAGTCTGGTCTTGCTACACAGGAATCGACTCTAGCTCGATTTGATGGTCTGGATTCCGCAAATACTTCCTCAACATAAAGACATGGAATATATGGTGTACTATGATCTTAGACTCCGACAATTGTAGGTGCTAAGCCAAGCTGCCAACTCGGGCTAAGATAGTAGACGGTCCTATATAACTCGGACAAAGCTTTCCTAACACCAAATCAACATTGACACATGCAAGTACTTCAATAAATATATATATATGAATGCAATACATACTGTGCTCAAATAGCCTAAACCAAACCTATCCAAACAAGAGTAACTTCAAAAGATCAATTTAATGCTTGCATATTTCTAGACAGCAGCACAACGGTTATTTGTTTTCCTCATAACTCACAAAATATTCATCCAATAGAAGTAAACTAGGACTTTATGGAAAGCTTACAAAGTCCACTATACCCATGGTATTATCATCACCACAAGATTTGACACTTAGAAAGGCCAAACAATGCGAAACGTAAATTTTGTCCAGACTTGAACAGAATTCAACTACTCACTTCAAAAATCCATAATTAGAGTCTCAGTCATCCCATTCAGGCGCTCCTAGACTTTTTAAAAAGCCAGTAAAATTGTCTATATTTCATTTATAAACCTATCAGGTTAATTCAATGCATATCAAGATCAAAAGACATAAGAAAGGCTTTGCTGTCCAAATTTGGACAGATTCAAAGATTCCAATTAAAACAGATGTAGCTTAACTTATAGGTCACCAAAAAGGGTGATCCAAAATTTGTTGGAAAGCTTAAGGAAAGTACTACCACTTCTTTATAATTTATAAGAACTGATTCGAAGTTTAACTTGGGCAAACAAGGTCAGTTTCGAAATCTGTACAGAATCTAGACAGATTCCAAGACTAGACTTGAGAAAATCATAACTCCCAAACTACTAGACCTATGGTCATGAAATTTTACACAAGTAAGATGAAGAAGTTGGCTACAACTTTTTATATACAACACCTCTACCGAAAACATGGTGTAATTCATTGAACTAGCGACATAACCAAAACTGGTCATGTAGTCCCAAACAGCAAGCAATAGTTTTATTTAGGTTCTATACTCTTCTAAGATTAAGTGTTCATCGAAGGACTAATAACTTTAGGTTCTTCATTACGAGACACTTAGAGCCAACATAAGGGTAGAAGCAATATGCTTACTTTTTAAATCATTTTAAGCCTGATCTCACATCATGCAAGCAAGAATCAATTTAAGTATACTATGCCTGCCCATATATCCATCCAATAACTCAGACAATCTGCATCTCCACCTAGACTTCACACGACGTAACTATTTCATACTTACGCAAACACGCCAAGACCAGAAAACATGGCTTCACAACAATACGTACTGGCCTATTCAAATATCCCTCGCTATCTCTCTGTTTTAGCCCACGCTCCACATATACAATAACAAGATAACTATCACAACCACTACATCTATTCCCTCCCACCATACAACATAATTAACATGGATTGCGAAAGAGCTCACCATAACTAAACCAAACTCCCAAAGAAATATCCCTAAATAGAAAATTGACAATCAACAGCACAAATGCTCATTCTGTCTCTACCTCTTTCACTATAAAAGCAATGATAACAAAGAAATATTGTAAAATCATCTAAACTTCATGACCTACAACTTTTGTATTCAAAGGATAAACAAAGTTTTTTTATCTCCATTTTTTTAATTTGGCTTGTAAGGTGACATAGATGATCTGCCACCAGAACCTGACGGAACATGACCCATAAATTCAAAACCTCATAACTCTCTGCATCTAACAAAATTTTACAAATATAAACTTATTGAAAAGATTATAACATTCCCTAAAACTTTTATTATAATGAGTGTCTCAGAATTGGTTTCCAAACCGATAAAACAATGCAATTGCTTTGTTGCAAAACTGATAGGTTAGAAACAATGGACAACTAAAATTCAAAATACTATAACTCCTGCTATACTCAACTTAAAACTACAACGAACACGCGTTGGAAAAGTTTGGAAATTGTCCACGACTTTTGCAATAAAGTTCCACCCAAATTTATCTTTATAGCCCTCAACTCTGCATGATCTACAGCTAAACTCAGCCTGAGATACTGCACATCAGAGATTCGACTTATATCCGGACAACCACCTCCCCCAATCTATTTAACAGACAATTACAAGTAAATACCCATTAAAAGGTACTAAGGAAAACTAAAAGTTTTTCTTAAAGATAATTCCCAAATTTGGGCTCTGAAACTATCAAAACGCGGTCGATTTATTAGTGGTTTTAACGACACCTAAAGTTCAGACACAACGGTGCAACAATTTCAGAGTAGCCTAACTCCAATTATATGCAATAAAAATTAAAAACCAATACTCTTTGGGAAGATCATGAAATTACTAAAACTTTCATAATCCAACAAAACCCAAAATTTACCTTATTCAATGTCTATACTTCCGTACAAAATTAAGGCTGCTATAGGAAACCCATAACTCTCAAATGTTTAGACCAAACTGGGTGATTGAGCATCCTATGCAAAGATGAAGAAACCTACTATAAAACATTCTAGATAAGTGAAGCCTGATTCAGCCTCCAACTAATTTAAAATGACTCCCAAAACAAAACAACACCTTACCCATAATAAAAAAACAATATAAAATAAAACCAAAGGCATTGGCAGGTGCGACCAACATTAGGATTTTCCACTACCAAATGGGGATGCAACTCCCCAAAGCCTTTAAGCAACACTTTACCTAACAGGTTAGAACACTAAGCACCACAATCAACGAATTCAACAACCTCATTTGTTAATGCCACTAAGGTCAAACATCCATGTATCGACAATGTATGAAACACCTGACATGCCCGTCTCTAGCACTATAAAACATGGTTGTTATTACACTAGAATCCAACTATTAGAGCTCTCCACAACTATTCTGTTGACGTGAAGCAAATGGTGCTCATGTCATGTAACGTCTTTTCCTCCACTCAAAAGAGATAAAATTTGCAATACTCATAAAGCAATGGAGGGATAACAAGAAAAACTAATGTACTTCTTGACACAGACTCATGCAAAAGCTTCATAAATATTACTTTCAATACTAAAATAATAACACGATACTATGCTCAATAGGAGTAATTGGACGTCAATAAGACAATCCACATAATCAAACTACCTTGATTAACCTCACATACAACAAAACCTACTATTACTGCACTTGAACAATTTGTACTTCGTGATATCACAGGATGCATTCAAAGTAGTAGACATACATGATCTATCAAACCATCATTCATATAAGAAAATTCTCAATCCGATGCAACAACCCCATCATTAAAGAGATCGATGACTAACAAACATAAGCAACTCCCAGTTAAGCATTGACTTCGTTTAAGATAAAGCGGTCCAAATAATGATTCAACAAGCATGCATAGAGAAACTGCTCATAAAAAAATCAAACTGCCATACAATGTTGGCAAATAAAAAAAATATAAAACGGGATGTCAATATCGCCCACATGACTAGCCTGCAACAACTAAAAAAATATGCATAGCCTTTATGGCTATTGAAACAAGCCATAGAAGGAAAACATGCACGACATAAAATCCACTTGAAACCACCCTATTTATTAATAAAAATAAGATTGCACATAATAAGAAAACCTATCAGGTAGACATGGTTGGACTTATCAATCTACGTCATGTCACAAATTCACTCGAGTTTTACCAGTCTAAAGATTTCATAGACATTACAACGTTGCAATTGCTCTATAGAAACAAACCAATTTTATACTAGGATCAAGTTAGCAAGTAGCCACACTAGCCTAAAAAAAGTGAGGCGCAAAGCATTGCACCCATGGAAATATTACATTGATAAGTTGGTTTGTAACCCAACAGTCAATCAAACTCAACAACACCATAAAACTACATTATATAGTGTTTTCACACTACACCAAGTCGGATTAGACCCACTATACACAAGCTCAATAAACAATTGGTCCTATAAGTACAAGAACCCAAGAATCCTTTTGGGAAAAAAACATCCACAATCAAGCATATAGAAATATATGATGGTAATAGCTCAGAGATTTGAAAACATTGCATCCCAAAAAAAACATCATGACGATATGTATATAAAACAAGTACATTAGTAGCTTCACTTGCATAATATCTTCAATAACAACCACATCAAGAAACCAATACTAAATAGAAGTAACATATCATATCAAGCATTACGTCGTTAACGACATACCTCATCAAACCATAAAGGGATTTGGAGTAAGGAAGTTCTAGTCATCTATACAATAAAATACTAATATGAAAGAGATACGAACCCATACCCTTCCTATATGTGCAAGTGTGTCAAATTTATCTTCAAATTGCGTAGAATCTAAAGCCTATGCCTCTGATACCAACTGTAACACCCCGGGGTCCACCAACACCCCGGAATGCTACTAAACAACACTTCTGACATCTATATATAAAATTTCGGCAGCATCCCCCTTGCAAAATTGCATAAATGAGGGAGCAACAGTGTATAAACATATATCATGACAAAAACATACTAAGTATTATTAATCGGCTAGCAAAGAGAAGTTAAACATACGACATGAAGTGAATTAACTAGTGCGCACGACTAGTTAAAAAAACAAACTTTCTTTGACAATAAGTTTCTAATTAAATCATGGCTGCGCCTGGGCAGCGTTATTGTGAGAGTGAAAGTGGACGTGCTGCTACTCCCCTCATTCCCAACATGTATCAAGTACCTGCATTGAGTAATGCAAGAGTGAGATGACACATCTCAGCAAGTAAAATAATATCAAACTGTTTAACCACATAAGAACATTGTTTTACCACCACTTGATTCCACAACCCTCTTATTACGAAGGTGCAGCACGTATACAACGTACAACACACCTAGTCACCACACCTCGCAGGTAGAAACCACAATAGTAACATAGTAATGTCACACTTCATATATACCTCATGAGTGCAAATGTCTGCAAATGCAAGGATGACTTCTGCCTTCATACCTCTAAGGATATGAAGCCGCATCGTACCCCTCCTCGGGCAACGTACGATGCTAAAAATGTACCGGTACGGTCGGACCATAAGATCACGACATAACTTCAAAATGCAAGATGGATGATGCGATGAGCATGTCATGCCTACAACACTTCATATAACGTGATTCAAAAAAAATACTTCAACTTCATCCAAGATGGGAATCAACCACATATATCATTACCAAATTATGATCATCCACAATATTAGACAATTGAGAATTAATACTTCCAAACAAATAAACATCATCATAGAATTCAATGATTAACATAATTAAAACTTATGCATACTCAATGTCAGGGAATAGGATGCAACCCAAACGGTAGCAACCACCACTGTATTTACTTGCCTTTACCGGAAGTTCGGGCAAATCCCTAAGTACGATCCGGAAGTCCACCACCTGTTTTTGACACACAACTTAGTGCACCAATTTCACATAATCAGGCTCATAAACGACGCCGCACCTACGCACAAACTCAAACCCCGCCGCGGGTTACATCTCTCCCCACACCCACCAAACTGCAGCGGCGCTGCTTAATAATTTCATAACTTTAAAATTATGACAGCAGTGGTAACAAACAAAAACTCCAGAGGCATCTACATGAAATTCCCCACAAGTTTTGTATACAATTTATAATTAAATTCCAACATCTAATTAGCCCAAAACAGTCCACAAGATGAACCCTGTAATCTGTTTTTTTGTCTTTTGGACAGCGACATACCCGGATTCAAACAGCGATATCTTTTAAAATATAATTCCAAATCAAGCACATAAGTACTTATTGGAAAGATAAGACAAAGCCCTACATGATTATCATACTGGTTAACACTATTTACCCACGAAAAATTCACAGAAACTGCTAATACTACTGCTGTTCACCCACCTGAAAAATCTGTTTTTTTGGACAGCAACATAACCGGATTCAAACAACGATATCTCCTAAATTATAACTCCAAATCGAGCACATAAGTACTCGTTGGAAAGGTATGACAAAGCTCTACATGATTCTCCCACTGATCCCTACTAATTGCCCACGAAAAATTCCCAGAAATCACTAGAACTACTGCTGTTCGTCCACCCACTAAATTTCTGGACAGCACCTCTACCAAATCGCATAGGTAAACATGTAACCAATTGGATTGCAGCACAAATACAACAAAATGATCACGAAAATCACCTTGAGTTCCTCCTTTCCTCCTTCTTTTCTTCCTTCTTCCTCCCTCCAAACTCCCATGGAAGACTCGCACCCACACGACGGACACCAAGCGGGGAGGCTCCACCTTGGAGAGGAAGAGGTGGGGGGGCTAGGGTTTAGGGGGTGGCGCTGCAATCACTTGGGGAAGAAAGAGAGGGATTGGGGCGGCTGCAAGAGTGGAAGAGAGAGGGGAGGGGCGGCCAAAGGGGTGGGGGAGTGAGAGGGAGGGGGCGGCTAGGGTTTAGGGGGGAAACTAATGGGCTCCCCACCGCCGGATCGAGATCCACGGCCCAAACTCGCTCTCACGTCTGCTCTCGACCCCAACGCACAAATCCAACAAGTATTCTACTGTTTTATTGGTGAATGCTTCCTAAAAAACTCCAACCCCAACTACACAGATCACGAAAGAAAAGGGAAAAATACATTTAACTTCTTTTCAGAAAATTGGGTATCACAGCGCGGGAGAGAGAAAAAGGGAGGAGAGAGAGAAGGAAGGAAAAAAAGAAAAAGAAGAAAAAAGGTTTTCTCCTTTTCGAAATCCGTTTTTCCTGGATGAATGCACTTACATTTTTAAGCAATCGAAAGAATGCATGGTTCGGCATGATGCATCAAACAACATAAAGTATTTTAAGGTTTTGCTTTATGCGGGAATTCCAAGCCGAACCCCGCTATTATTTTGGAAAAGATCAAGGTCTAGCGAGGGAAAAGGAAAAAAGAAAGGGTAACGCCCGAATTTAGCGAGTGAAGAAAAGAAAAAAAATTCAACTCCAAAATTCGGGGCGTTACAAATTCGTACCATGGCGATTGGAGATGTGCGACCACAGGAACACCAAGTGCAAGATCAACCTTCTTCCTCAACAATGGTGCACCCCCCAACTCAAGATGATGAACAGGTTCCTCAAGAGGAGGCGTGTGATCAAGGGGGAGCACAAGAAGACCAAGTTGAGGAGGAAGAAGCACCACAGGCCCCTCCAACTCAAGTTCGAGCGACGATTCAAAGGAATCATCCCGTCGACCAGATTTTGGGTGACATAAGCAAGGGAGTAACCACTCGCTCTAGATTAGCTAATTTTTGTGAGCATTACTCTTTTATCTCTTCTATTGAGCCTTTCAGGGTAGAAGAGGCCTTGCTAGATCCGGACTGGGTGTTGGCCATGCAGGAAGTGCTCAACAACTTCAAGCGAAATGAAGTTTGGACACTGGTGCCACGTCCCAAGCAAAATGTTGTGGGAACCAAGTGGATGTTCCGCAACAAACAGGATGAGCACGGGGTGGTGATAAGGAACAAGGCTCGACTTGTGGCAAAAGGTTATGCCCAAGTCATAGGTTTGGACTTTGAGGAGACTTTTGCTCCTATGGCTAGGCTAGAGTCGATTCACATTTTGTTAGCCTATGCCGCTCACTATTCTTTCAGGTTGTTCCAAATGGACGTGAAGAGCGTTTTCCTCAATGGGCCAATCAAGGAGGAGGTGTACGTGGAGCAACCCCCTGGCTTTGAGGATGAACGGTACCCCAACCACGTGTGTAAGCTCTCTATGGCGCTCTATGGACTTAAGCAAGCCCCAAGAGCATGGTATGAATGCCTTAGAGATTTCCTAATTGCTAATGCTTTCAAGGTTGGGAAAGCCGATCCAACTCTTTTCACTAAGACTTGTGATGGTGACCTATTTGTGTGCCAAATTTATGTCGATGACATAATATTTGGTTCTACTAACCAAAAGTCTTGTGAAGAGTTTAGCAGGGTGATGACACAGAAATTCGAGATGTCAATAATGGGCGAGTTGAACTACTTCCTTGGATTCCAAGTGAAGCAACTCAAGGATGGCACCTTCATCTCTCAAACAAAGTACACACAAGACTTGCTCAAGCGGTTTGGGATGAAGGACGCCAAGCCCGCAAAGACTCCAATGGGAACCGACGGACATATCGACCTCAACAAAGGAGGTAAGTCCGTTGATCAAAAGGCATACCGGTCTATGATAGGGTCTTTACTTTATTTATGTGCTAGTAGACCGGATATTATGCTTAGCGTATGCATGTGTGCTAGATTTCAATCCGACCCAAGGGAGTGTCACCTTGTGGCCATTAAGCAAATTCTTAGATATTTAGTTGCTATGCCTTGCTTCGGGATCTGGTATCCAAAGGGGTCTACCTTTGACTTAATTGGATACTCAGACTCCGACTATGCTGGATGTAAGGTTGATAGGAAGAGTACATCAGGGACGTGCCAATTCCTAGGAAGGTCCCTGGTGTCTTGGAGTTCTAAGAAACAAACTTCCGTTGCCCTATCCACCGCTGAGGCCGAGTATGTTGCCACAGGACAGTATTGCGCGCAACTACTTTGGATCAGGGAAACCCTCCGGGACTTTTGCTACAATCTGAGCAAAGTCCCACTCCTATGTGATAATGAGAGTGCAATCCGCATGGCGGACAATCCTATTGAACACAGCCGCACAAAGCACATAGACATCCGACATCACTTTTTGAGAGACCACCAGCAAAAGGGAGATATCGTAGTGTTTTATGTTAGCACCGAGAACCAGCTAGCCGATATCTTTACCAAGCCTTTAGATGAGAAGACCTTTTGCAGGCTGCGTAGTGAGCTAAATGTCTTAGATTCGCGTAACCTGGATTGATCTAGAGCATACATGTGTTTTATGTCTTTGATCATGTTTCTTTATGCATTTTATTGCTTATTTATGGTGCTCAATTTGTGCAAGGGATCCCCGGACCTCACAAGTCCATGTGTGAATGATGCACATATTTAGGGGGAGAAATGCTACAACTTGACCCTTTGAGACTAACCGTGTGCTTAAGTTTACTTAATTTAGTCTCAAAGGTGGATTGAAAGGGAAAAGGTGAACTTGGACCATGCAAGACTTCCACTGCACCCCGAAGAGAGGGTAATTTACTCCAAGTTTATCTCCATGCTCTTATTGCCTTTTTACTCCTAATTGACTGTTTTGGTGAGGCAATGGGGTTTAAGGGCCTATAATGATCCCGTTTTGGTGCTTAATGCCAAAGGGGGAGAAATTAAGGCCAAAGCAAATGGATCAGCTACCACTTGAGTATTTTTAAAACAGTAGAGTTAGAACTTTTGTTTTGTCAAAATACTCTTATGTGCAAAATTTGGCCTCTTGTTGTGAGAATGTAGGATTATGGGAAAAAGGGGGAGTTTTTGGCTCTTGATCAATTTTTCTCATGGAATACCTCTCTTTATGCCTAAACAAGTGTGGTTGACTTAGAGATAGGAAATTGAGTTTAATTTCAAAAACAAACCAAGTGGTGGCAAAGAATGATCCAAATATGTCAAATTTGAATAAAAAATAATTCTTGTTCTCAATTGCTTTGATGTTGCACTTCTTTTAGTTGCTTTTTGATGTGTTGGCATAAATCACCAAAAAGGGGGAGATTGAAAGGGAAATGTGCCCTTGGGCCATTTCTAGTATAATTTTGGTGATTAAGTGCCCAACACGTATTGAGTGAGTAATCTTGTGCCAAATGATTGATGAAGTGCAAATCAACAAGAAGGTATGATTCTAGACTTAGTACATTGGTTTTTGTGTACTAATATATTTGTCTAAGTGTTGGAATCAGAGAAAAGAGAAGAAGAAAAGATCTTGGCTGGAACAGCCAAGACTCAGCGCAGTCTGGCACACCAGACTGTCCGGTGGTGCACCGGACAGTGTCTGGTGCGCCAGGCCAGCCTCCGGTGACCAGGCCTCTCTCAGGAACTAACGGCGGTGTACGGCTATAAATCACCGGACTGTCCGGTGGTGCACCGGACTGTCCGGTGAGCCATCTGCGGCGAAGTCGTCGCTCTCGGGAATCGTTCAACGGCGTACGGCTAAAATTCACCGGACGGTCCGGTGAGGCACCGGACTGTCCGGTGAGCCAACGGTCGACTGCGCCAACGGTCGGCCGCGCAATCCGCACGTGACGCGTGGCGAGCCAACGGTCGGCAGGGGGCACCGGACTGTCCGGTGAGCCAACTGCCGCAAATCTGCAACGGTTGACTATGCTATTTTTGGAAGGAGATCTGCACTGGACTATGAACAGTACCTATCTGGTGGTGCACCGGATTGTCGGGTGTGCCACCCGACAGAAGGCAAGAATTGCCTTCCCAGATTGCTTCCAACGGCTCCTAGTTGCCTTGGGGCTATAAAAGGGACCCCTAGGCGCATGGACGAGTCACCCAAGCATTCTCTGATCATCTCTAAGCACCAAGACTCCATTCTCGCGCATTTGATTCATTGTGATAGTGACTTGAGCTCTAGTTGAGTAGTGAACTCCCCGGCTCCCCGCATTGTGTTGTGAGCTCAAGTTGTGACTTGTGTGCGTGTTTGTGTTCGTGCTTTGAGTCTTGTGTGTGTTGCTTTCCCCTCCCTTACTTCCGTGCTTCTTTGTGATCATCATTTGTAAGGGCGAGAGGCTCTAAGTTGTGGAGATTCCTCGCAAACGGGATTGAGTAAAAGAAAGGAAAATACCGTGGTATTCAAGTTGATCATTGGATCACTTGAAAGGGGTTGACTACAACCCTCGTCCATTGGGACGCCACAACATGGAGTAGGCAAGTTTTACTTGGCCGAACCATGGGATAAATCATTGTGTCTCTTGTGCCTGTTTTCATCGTGACTATTGTGTTTCACAAGAGCTCGGTCCTTAGCCACTTGTTTCTATTGAGTTAACACTTAACCAAGTTTTTGTGGCTATAAGTGTTTGATTTTTACAGGATCACCTATTCAGCTCCCCCCCCCCCCTCTAGGTGCTCTCAAGTTGGCGATTTTGTGTTGATTATCGAAGGTTGAATTAGATCACTATTAAGAATAAGTTTCCTATGCCTGTGATAGATGAGTTCTTGGATGAGTTGGCAGGAGGAACATATTTTTCCAAGTTCAACATGGCATCTAGATTTCATCAGATTGGAATGACTCAGGCTAATGAAGAAAAGACAGCTTTCAAGACACACCACGTGCACTTCCAATTTAGGGTGATGCCATTTGGGCACACCAATGCCCCTACCACGTTCCAGTGTCTAATGAATGCAGTATTTCAGGATTGCATGAGGAAATTTGTGTTGATCTTTATGGATGACATATTGGTGTATAGTCCCACTTTGCAAACTCATGTTACCCATTTGCAGGAAGTATTCTCAATTTTGCAGGAGTACAAGTTGTATGTGAAGAGAAGCAAGTGATCCTTTGCTGTTACACAGATAGAATACCTGGGGCATGTTATATCTGCAAATGGAGTAGCTACTGAAAGTAGCCTAGAGGGGGGTGAATAGGCTACACCTGAATTTTTTCACTAAAAACTTCGAGATAGTGTTAAATTCAAGTTGCATTGGTGCAAACTAGTTTAGCTGATTTTGTTTACATCTGAACAAGTTTGAACCTGCTCAACTTAGATTAGATAAATAGTTTAAACAAGTGTGACAAAGTATTGAGAGATTCTTGCTTAAGACTTGCCCTAGAGAAAAACCACTCAAATGGGTGACAAATCGATGTGAATTGGTTTCACACGACTTGCACACAATATAATCAAATATGAACTAACCAACAATTTAAAGCACTTTCCAAGAGCACACCAAGAACACATGATTTAACCCGAGGTTCGGCAACCACCACAAAGGTGTCCTACTCCTCGTTGAGGAGCCCACAAAGGTCGGGTCTTTTCCAACCCTAATCCTCCACAAGTTGACCACCAAGGTCAAGGCAATCTCTTATCAACTTAGCTCAACGAGCGGGTGATACAAACTTCTTGGGGTCATCCACAAATTTGGAGACTCCCAAGCAACTTCTATCCGTCAAGGAACTCAAGGTTCCAAGAGTAACAAATCAGCACAAGATTCAAGTTTGCGATGAGCTCGAGAGATGAAGAGAAAGGGAGAATCGAGATGAAATCAACAACGAGTTAGACTGACTTCACCTCACACCAAGGGTCCTTCAATCAATTGAAGGAGATGCGATTTTGGGTGTGAGAGGTGGATTGAATCCTCTTGTTTGAGAGTTGGTCAGCTAAGAATTCGTGGAGAGGGCAGAAGTGAATGAAGAGAGAGAGTGTGAGGGGTATATAAAGGAGCCCCCAAAAGTTGGTGGCCGTTGGGGAAATCTGACTGAAAACCGGTTGAACCAGTTTCCACCAGGGTGGTTCTCGGTTCACTGCTGACTCAGCCGGAAAGTGGACCGGTTCCAAATCCGGTTGAACCGGCCCAAAAAATTGGTTGAACCAGTTTTCCAACAGTCTGCACACGACTTTTTCTGACAGGACTGATTGGTAGACTAGCAGGTCAGAAAGTGGCAGAGTGAACAGTGCAAAAACCGGTTGAGCTGGTTTTGAGTCTGGTTAAACCGGTTTTTCAAACTGGCTAACATATTTTTAGAAAACTGAAGAGAACCATGGGGAAATCTTAGTGGGAAGTAAAAGTGGTTTTTCCAAGAGCATTCATGATCTAGTAAAATGTTTTCTTAGAGGATTTGAAAAGGTTTGGACTGAGCTCTTAATTGAATGGCGATTCCTATGACTCAAGAATTGTAAAAAGTAAATTGTCGTTGTTCCCAAGCACTTTGAAGCACGCTATATGATGTAGAATTTTAATCCGCTGTGCTTTTACATTTGCGTACATATATGATTTGTGCTTCTCCTGTCTGAAGAATAATTGTATACATACTAGGAGCAAACTTGTTAGAAACTCAATTTGTTTTGTCATTTAATCACCAAAACCCTCAGTCATGGTTGATTGCACTTACAATCTCCCCCTTTTTGGTGATTGATGCCAAAACAAACTGGAGTAGAGATAAAAACAAAATTACTGGCGTGATTGTAAATACTTTTGTATGTGTGGCTCCCCCTAAATATGTGCATGAGTTTGGTGATCTTCATATTGACTTGATATGTCAATTATGCAACATATTTGGAGAAAGTGAATAGCCAACACATTACACAATCATTGAGGGATGCAACAATATTATATAAGATATGATGATGTAAAAATGACATACTCTAACAATTTCATCATTGCATAGCATAAAATATATGATGGCACTAGCTATTACAATAATGATCATCATCACATAATATTGTTCATGGCCCTAAGCCATCATCACACATCACAAGCATAGACAAATGCTAGAGTTATTATAGACCATGGTGTTCATTACATAAATAAAAGTGTTTAGCCCCTGGGGGCTACCAAGCCACTACCAAGCCATCAATCCTTCTCCCCATTTTTGGCAACGAGCACCAAAAAATAGGAGAAGAGAAATAACCACAAATCACTAGGAAGGGGATGGATCGAAGAATCACAACGCCAGATTGACTGCAAAGTTTTCTTCCCCAGGGTTAGCTAGGGGAGGGGTGCTGCTAGAAGGATCCTGGGGGGAGGATAGGATGAAGATGGACCCAGATCCCCTTGGTGGGGAGGCGGGACGAACTGATCCCTGTCATCAAAGAATTCTTCATCTTTAGCTTCTTCATCTTCAGCCGTCATGAATGGAACTCCATATGTTTGCTGATGCCATTCATTTATTTCTGGCGGAGGTGCATGGAGGGGTACGTCAGGCGAGCGGGGATCAAAGGGGATACCCATAGATGTAGCTTGATGACGGAGATTGTCATCAGTTTCCCGTTGTCGCCTGGCTAGCTCATGAACATCAGAAGAAATATTCCTGCACATGGAGAAGAAAGCTGCTATCCCATGAGCCAATCTTGCTCCCTTTCCGCGACCACGACCACGACCTCGACCATGATCACGTGGTGTGGGAGAGCCATGACCAGGAGAAGGACGAGAGGGACCAGCAGCAGTTTGCTCACGAGAGCTTGCAGGAGCCTTCCTCAACCGCCCTGCTGGATTATTTGGGTCAATCCAGAAAGGGGTATAGGAGAGATGTCTTGTGCCCTTTTCATATCGAAATTGGGTCACCACTTCAATCATTTTCATGATGAAGGGGGCATGCAGACATCCCTTGAGAGGAAAGCAAGATGCATGAATAATCTCTTGCCAAATCATATCAAAGAGAGCTAAACTCCCAGTGCTATTTGGCTTCATGAAGGAGAGCAGAACTTTACTTTCTCCCAGGATGTTCATCTAATTTCCCCCTTTAGGGATGAGAGTCATCCTGAAGAGAGAGTTGAGGTACCTGTAATACTTGTGCAGATTTGTCGATTTCCAGTATTCATCAGTCTCAGAAATGTGAAGATCTTTGGCTTCAGCCCTGGTGGGAGGGTGAAAGTCATGAATCTTGATCTTGTCCCCAGAAATATCCTCATCAGTAAATCCCAAAATGTGAGCAAATCTCCTGTAGCTCACTTTGTACCAGCTTCCTTCGATAAAGAAGTTTAGATAAGGAAAGTTGTATGGACTTTCCTCATCAGCAGGCTTGATCCACAGAGTAGAGTAGAACTGAGCAATGATCTCATCATTCCAATCATATTGGAATGCCATGATAGTCTTCATTCTCTTTTGCTCACAAGCCCTCAATGCCAATGTCATCTCTGGATCGCCAATAGCTTTGCACCCACTCCAGTTGATAAAGCGCTGATGGAGAATGGGCTGGTGCTTCTATGAAAGAATGACAGAATTGTAGAAGTCTACATGAAGTAGAATCCAGAAGCGATTACCTTCAATTCTGACATCACGAACTCGGAGGGTAGGATTCTGAAAGCGCATGTCTTATAGAAGAGCAGATCCTCTATTGGCATTAAAATCAATAACTTCTTCGTTTGGGGAACGGCGAGCCTGAGCTTTGTGCAGCACCAATCCTTGGATGATGGGGGCATGAGCAGGAGGAAGGTCCACATCGTCATCTTTGCCTCCATCGTCATCACTTGTGGACTCCCAGGCCTGAGGGTTCGTCGCATGACAAGAATGACTAGAAGGGTTTCGAGTCGTTCATCTGCGAGTACCCTGAGACCCAGAGGCCTCACCACCCATCATAACATTGCTTGATCCTCGCCCACGCTTGGATCGGGATCGATCGGGATCGAGGGGGAGTCACTTCCTGAATTTCTAGCGAACTGTCATCGGAATCGGATTCAACGACGGATGGATTTCGACGATGAACCATCCTTAAGATCAAACAAAATACATATGGTGAGAGTGATATTGATGTTCAAGGAGTATAACGAACATGTTTGAGGAAAGACAAGTATAATATTGGGCATACACTTCAACCGTTCATATGAGCGATCTAGCTACAATGAACAATATCAACCTACTTAACTCAAAACAATGTTCGAGACAATGAGAACATATTAAGTGTGCCATACACCTAAACTACACAATCTCCTTGAAGAAACTCTTAAGATATTCAAGAACTGTATGGATCGAGTCAAAGGATAGGAAAAAGTAGCAATACCTCGATCTGAGAAACCGTCCACGAAAATCCCGAAGAGAAGTAGAGAGATGGTGGAGGAGCCCGAGGGGTTCAAATCCACAACAATCTCCATGAAGTTTTGGATATATTTGGTGGGTTTTGGAGGGATTTGAGTGGAGGGGGTGAGAGAGGGAGAGAGAAATGAGAGCGTCAGCGGCTGGAAGAAATGAGAGAGAGAGATAGAAAGTAGAGAGGAGAGGAGAGAAAAGGAGGCGGCGGCGGCTGGGCAGACTGCCCAAAACCGGTTCAACCGGTCCAGAAACTGGTTCAACCGGTTTTGCTGCAGCGCGTACAGTAAATGCGCAGAAAAAGATGCTTGACTGCGCAGACTACTGACGCACTGACAACACAGACTGTGTGGCAGACTGACAGCGCAGACTGCGTGGCAGACTGACAGCGCAGACTGCAAGACTGACAGCGCAGACTGCGAGATGCCGAAAACCGGTTCAACTGGTTTTAAGACCGGTTCAATCGGTTCTCACTAGAGAGAATCCAGTTGAGTGGCTTACTCAGCCGATTTACTCAACCAGTTTTTAGAGAGAGCCCGATAGGGCCTAGTATACAAGTAATATTAATGATATGAATATTTTAGGCAATAAAAGTAGGATTTCAAACTTCATATTGTTCACAAAACACCTTTATACCAATCAATCATGATTCAAATTTTTTTCTTAAGACACGTTTCGAGAATCCAAGATATTCAGTTCACTCCGAAGAAAACAAAACCTAGTCTCATCAAGAGGTTTAGTGAAGATATCGGCTAGTTGATTTTCGGTGCTTACATGGAATAGTTCGATACCTCCTTTGGCTTCATGGTCTCTCAAGAAATGATGTCTAATATCGATATGTTTAGTTCTAGAGTGTTGCATAGGATTGTTTGCAAGTTTAATAGCACTCTCATTGTCACACAGCAGTGGAATTTTATTAAACTCACAACCAAAGTCTCTAAGGGTTTGCTTCATCCATAACAACTGTGCACAACATGCACCAGCTGCTATATACTCAGCTTTTGTAGTGGAAAGTGCAACACAATTTTGTTTCTTGGAACTCCATGACACTAAGGACCGCCCAAGTGGCAAGTGCCAGTAGTGTTTTTTCGATCTACATTGCAACCGGCATAATCTGAATCAGAATAGCCAAGTAAATCGAAAAAGGAGCCTTTAGGATACCATAAGCCTAGATTTTGGGTGTGTACTAAGTATCTTAGGATTCTCTTAACGGCTACAAGATGACATGCTTTTGGATTTGCTTGAAAGCGAGCACACATGCATACACTTAACATTATATCAGGTCTGGATACACATAATGTCACACCCGGTTTTAAGGGACAAAGCCGGGTGCATCTCATACATGTGCCAAAAAAGACAACATATATAATAACAGAGTGTATAAAGATAAATGTCACAATATAATTAGAGTACTTATTACATAGTGGAAGTCTTACAAAATAAGAGATAAATATAACAGGATCTAAAATCCATCCTTGGCGCCAGAAAGTCAACTGGGAGACACCACCTAGATCGAAACGAACTCCTCGATATGTGGCTCCTCTTGAACCACCTGTTCTTCTCCTGTGGGGGTGTGAGACAGCAAGGGTGAGCTCACACATGTTCATCGCTCAACAAGTTGTGGGGAATAATGTGGCATGAACTCACCAAAGGTGGGAGTTCATGTGATGTGTAAGGCTGATCAACAATAGAGGTTAAAGCTGAGCATTGCTTTTAATAAGTTGGTCAAATTTTATTAGCAGTTACTAAATGTAAGTGAATACCAAACCATAATAAAAATAATAGAACAAAATTAATAAATAATCCCATGCAAATGCAAATGACATATTGAATTTAAGTTCCATAAATTAATCATGCGAGAGTCTTGAGCTGCTCTTGACCATGAGCTCGGCTAGTATACCAGTTTTACACTCTGTAGAGGTTGTACCCTTTACCAACAAGTCATGTTTCCCATGTCGCCAGGGTTTGCAAGGCCCTTAGACAATTCCGAGGTGAATGGCTAGGGATCCACTATGAGGCCTTTACAAAGTTCCACTAGCTTCCGAAAACCCGCTACAGTTTATGGGAAGAGCACTTGCAAGAATCCCCCGTATGACCGCCATCGCAGCAAAATCAACCCGAGAACCTCCTTGCATGCAACTCCCCTACTGCCCTTGCCCCTTTCGGTTAAGGTAGTCTTCCACTAGCTTTCCTAATTAGTTAGCTAAGGGGTCCCATTCCTCCCTTGTGGTGGCACGTGTTTCTCAAGTTAAGCTCCATGTTCCAATTAACAATAATATAATGATCTTGTCATGAACATAAATAAAATAACATAATAATTGGAACATGGACATAATATAGTATTTAATCCCAAAACCATATAAAGCAATAGCAAAAACTACCCATATGATTTAGGGGTAAAACAAGGTAAAAAGGATAAATAGACTAGGGTGACCTATTGGGTCCCATCAAAATTAAACATATGCATTGAATAATGATAATAAAGAATATTCTTGGGTAACAAAAGTGGATCAAGGGCACAACTTGCCTGGCACTTGAGATTCTAGTTACCAGGGTGATTCTTCAAATCCTCGTGACCTCACTGCTAGTCATAGCAATACAAACAAACATGGTATAGATAAAATTAACATCACACTAAACATAAGTACAAACTGTATAATAATAATCTACGTGAAGCTACGAGATCGTGGAATCGAGAACCACTAGAATCGGAGTTACGATTAAGGAGTTATGATTGTATAGAAGATCTGTGTGATTAAAATATTAAACTTATCTTATAAATTGGTTAATATAAATCATATGAGAAGTTATTCTATAAATAATTATCTCAACTTTAATCTAAGTTATAAATTGATCATAAATTGTATTCTAATAGATTATAATGGCAAGTAGACTAACCAATCATAAGTTAAATAAAATCTAATTATAAAGTAATGACACATGGTATAGTAAATATTGTTATTGCATAGTAGATATTTATATGAGACTAACACAACTGGAACGAGTCAATTCAGAATTAAAATGAAGGAGTTATGAATTTCCTAAGGTTTTATGTATTCAATACAAGATTAATCAAGAGATTAATTTTAATACAATTTTCATGTCAAAACAGAGACACTAAGTGTTAAGCAATATTAATACAAAATTATAGGAACTGGAATGGATTAAAAAGGAGCTAGTATGAATTTTCTATGAATTATACAAGTTCCTATAATTATTTTTGTACTATAAATCCATTTTCATAATGTTTTTCTCAATTTCCTTGGTCACTGGACTACGCATTAAATATCGAATAGTGTAGGGGCTAGACTGTAAAACTTTAGCAAACTCAGACTACCACCGAGTTGGACGGCAAGTTTAATTCTAAAAACTCCAGGGGCTCATTTGCAAGACCACCCGGCTGAAAGGGTATCTTCTATTGTGGGCCGGACGATCCAGATCCGAGGGTCCAATCAGATCTACGGTCTCCGACCAAAGGGGTGATGTGTCGCGATCGAATCCATCCCGAACCGATCCAACGGTCCAGATACCTACACAGCTAAAGGGGGATGTGGCACCTAATCTCGGCCCCTCAATTAAGGATTAATGGTGCTGGTGCTCTTTCTTCCTCTCCAGCATGCACACACGACGACCATGAATTCTGGCGGCCGGACTTCACCGGAGGAGTCCAATCCGCCGCGCCAGTGGATAATTCGCACTTGAATCCACGCAGAACCAAATTCACTACTACCCGATCCGATTGGGATGAGTGCTATCTCGGATTGCGGTCACAGCGGCAAGGACCACCACGATCCGTGACAATGGTGTAGCAGCAGCGTTGACTGGCCATTCGATCGAACGGAATCCAAAATTTAACACGGCTAGGAACTAGGGAGCGCGGTAGAAGACTCGAGCGAGAAGGAATTGCTCACCGGTTAATGGGGTCACGTAGAATCTGGTTCTCGACATCAGGCGGGTTCGCGGCGCGGAGCGGTTCTTCCATGCGACGTGAGCTCCGACGAGTCGTCGCATCCTTGCTACGGCGATCCAATCACGCAACGCCCCCAGTCATGATCGACATCCAACGAAGAAGCATCCACGCCGTTTGGTGAGGCGCAGCCGCGGTTCATCGCAGGCGCCCTTCTCTCTCGCCTTGGTCTCTCTCTCTCTGCGCTCGACCATGGTGGCGGCGCAGAACGTGGTCACAGCGGCGACCCTCATGCTTCTCTCTCCTTCTCACTCTCCTCCCGCCCATAGTTCGCTCTGCGCATACACATGACACGGGGGCAATTTGCTTCGGCGTGGCATATCTACGGAGGAGTGGCAGGGGCTCGTACTTATGGGGCGAGGAGTCCCGATCCATAGCCACACAACTGGTGAGCATGTCGCGGCGAGAAACTCGGCGGGGTGGTTGAAGGTTGAGTCGCGGACTTCGCCAGCCGAGCGTGCCGCGAGGATCTCGGGCGGGAGCACATCTATGTGGAGGATCCGGTCAACACGGGCGAGCTTCGCGTCTTCAGTTGTGGAACAGACGGAGGATAGGGACGCACCTGGTGGATGAGCCCCATCGAGCGGTGGCAAGCGAAATGCATATGTGCGGCTGTGAGACGGACAATGGGTGGCTGACATGGCGGGTCCCATTGGTCGGTGACTAGGAAGGAATCCGCGTAGGAAGGAGAGTGGCTGACAACGTAGGGTCCTCCTAGCGGCGCATGGAGTTGGGTGGACGAGGGATTGGGCCGAGGAGTGCAGATTCGGCCCAAGAAGCTAACAGGTTTGATCTTTTCATTTTCCTATTTTCTATTTTGTTTGCTAATTCAAAACAAATTCAAATATAATTTTAATTCACAATTCAATTAGAGTGCATAATCAATAAATTTCATCATGGCTTGAGGTTATTTATTCTATTTATATTATATTTTTTTATTCATTTGTTTAGGAAAATGCAACATACATATATTTCCTCTCAAGCATATATTTTAAAGGTGCGGGTAGTTTTAGAGGTTTATATAAATAACCCCATTATTTTTAAGAGAAAGTAAATGTAACACCATAAAAAAAACCGTCAATTAAAATAATAAATTTAGTTATTATATTAATTAGGGTAATAAAATTTTTAGTGTTTAATTGTTCATTTGCATTGTTTTCTTTGCATGCATTTGATTTCTTACGGGATGTTTAATATCAATTCAATTTAAAAAGAGATACTAGTAATTAAATAATAATTAAGAAAATATAGTAATTATTAGTCTAAAAATAAGTACTTCATTTACAAATATTTTTAGTAATTTTCTTAAGATTTTTAGAGTTCTTTAAAAATGAATTTCGGAATTTTAAAAAAAAAAAAAAAAACTAAACCTACACCTACCGGCCCAACTAAGGGCCCATCAACCAAACCCTAACTACACGCACGCGCTCACTGGGAGCCTTCCCAGCCGCCGCCTGCCGTCTCTCCCTCACATCTCTCCCTCACCTCTCTCTCTCTCGCTACTCTCTCTCTCTCCCACTCTATCTCTCTCCTCCCTCCCTGCTTGTTCTCTCGCGTGCACCGGCCGAGCCAGCCTCTGCGCAGGAGCCCCAGGCACCGCGCACGAGCAGCGCCCTGGCTCCACCGCGCGCCCGAGCCGGCCTCGCCGCGCCCGGCCCCACCGCGAGCAGCCGCGCGCCCTGCTCCAGCCTGCGCGCGAGCACCGCGTCCCCAGCCAGCGCGACGCTCTGCACAGCGAGTCCAAGCATCGCGAGCCCCGTCGTCCGTTCGTTTCCTGCGATTAGTGGAAATCACTGCGACCGTTTCTTCTTCTCCATTATTCTCTCCCTCGTTATTCTCTGGTAACCGACGTGTTGATGGCGTATGAAGGCAGCCGTCGCCCTTTGAAGCTCCCTGGCAGACCTTTCTTCTCCCTCCTGCTCTCTATAAATGGCAGCAGAGGTCTCCCCTTCCTGTTCACTCGAATTTACCTCCCTCTAGCACTCCTCGCTCATCGTTAGTTCGTGCCGTTCGTCGCCGGAGCCAGTGGAGTTCGCCGGAGTTACGCCATCCGCTGTCCGTAGTCGAGCCCCGCTCTCCGTCGATCCGTCCCCGTCACACGCACGAACCCGAGGTTGTTGGCGACCCAAATTATTTTGTATATTTTATAAATTACTTTTGATTCGATTCATGAGTTGTATATTTTGTTTGTTGTAATATGAACACATGTGGTTTCGATTTATGTGTATGTGAGCGTTATGGAATTGTTTGGTAGATTCATGCGATTATTAGCACCGTGTTATGTCATGTTAGTCGTGGCGTTGGATTTTTGGATTAGAGAAATATGACAACATTTGGTAGTCACTTTGGCAATAAAATGCTAGATAGGAATTTTTGTAGTTAAATTTGGTCACGATAAATTTTAGAAACTACTTGGAGAATTATAGGTGCATTTTTGATGGATTAGAAAATGGTATAGAACTCATGTCATTTGAATATTATAGGATTTTTAGATGATTTATCTAATTATTTTATTAGCATTTTTTTTTAAAGAAAAGGGGAAAATATCACCGGTAGTGTGGTAAATGGATTTTTACTAGTTAAATAATCATGGTCGCAAATTGAGCACTTAGATTTTTTTTTGAATTAAACAAAATACTAGTTTATGTCAGGATATCCTCACTTGTTTTATAAAAAGTACAATTAGTAGTTTATGTAGATTTTTAGAATATTAATATTATTAAATTCATTCTTGCTACACTAACTAATTTGAGTTAGAAAATGTATTGATTTAATTAGTATTAATAGATAAATAAGTATGTGTTCGCCGTTGCTTACATTATGATTCTGACTTATGGACAAGACTCGCACGTTCACGCGCAATATAATTATATTGGTTATTCGCTAAGAAATAGTAAATATTTTATTGACGTTGAAACAATATAGTCCAACGTAATCTAAATAGTAGAGATAAAAATTGTAGTTTAAGTTAGTTCTTTAATACTATGGTTATGTGATTTATAAATAATATTTTAACAATTGATATAATTTCCTTTTAGAAAGACTAAAACTAGAATGTGACCCGTGTTTTACGATAGAGATAATTATTTAGTAAATAAACTAGATTCCCTAGAATTTGGGTTAAAGTTGTATCTATGATTTTAAATGAATTTATATAGTGTGCATATCCATAGTCGAATTGTCATACAGGTTTTCTAGTAAGATAATGAAACAAAGTAGTTAGTCATAACAAATAAATTGATCGTTGATATGGTTAAGATTTATAGGGTAGATACAAATCATGTTTTGCATTCCCTCTTATAAATGTGATTTGTTTAAATGTATGTTTTATTGTATGATGTATGCTTCACCTATGTAATGGTGTATGTTTATTTATTGGTGAATGTTTTCTTTTGTATGTACGATGTGCGACGCTATTAGAAACTGATTGTGTGGTAGAGGATCCGAACTCGTTCGGGGACGACCCGCAAGACGCTGTTGAGCAAGGCAAGTGGATTCTCCCTCTGCATACTCTTTTTGTACCCAGTAATTGCATTTAATAATGTTTACTTTTGATATACTGCATAATTTGATGGGTTTCACCTAATTAAGGATTTCCTAGATTTACTACATGTATTCCTTGTTAAACCTGGGGAAAATAATTAAGCTGTGCGAGATTCACGCTACCGCTCAACCTAATAATTTCTTAATGTCACTCATTAATGGATTTTAATGTTCCAAAGATTTAATTGGCAATTATGGCATTAACCCGATGGTTAAGATAATTTTATTGCAAATTTAATTGGAACATGGAGTGACCACCCAGGATAACAGTGCAACCACGAGTGCTATTATGGCTCTGGCTTTGGTAATTAGCTCTATATGCTTAGTGCCTAGCAACCTTACCTGAAAGATGGGCAAGAGGGGGAGCGGTAGGTGCTGGCAGCCCACGTTGACATGGGGTCGTATTCTTGGCTAAGGTACTTCACCCAGGGGGCCACCACCATCGTCTTAGAAACCTTAGCGGGTTGCTTCGTATTAAGGTATTTTGTGAAAACCTCATAATGGATCCCTAGCCATTCACCTCGGCAGTGTCTAAGGGTCCGATCAACCCGGGCTAGATGGGATACATGGCTTGTGGGTAAAGTTGTACCACCTCTGCAGAGTGTAAAACTGATATATCAGCCGTGCTCCCGGTTATGAGCGACCTGGACTCCTCACATGATAATTGAACTTAAAGATGGACATAAACTGAGATCCGATGATCTGCCCATAGTTTGCTTAAGTGGTTTCACTTAAGTGTTTTTGTTATATTCATATTCCTTTGTTTAATTGGGATATTTGGGATTCACTCTTGTTAGTAAGGCAGGTGTTGATAATAAAATGTTGACCAACTAAAGTGCTTACTGCTCAACCTTAGCCTCACCTTGTTATACCTGCATTAATTTTTCCCCCACTTGCTGAGCCCCGACCATAAGTGAGCTCACCCTTGCTAATATTTTGATCAGAGGGTGATGCTGGAGACTTTGATGGAGAATTTATCAACGAAGAATTCTAAGTCTAACGAT
Source organism: Zea luxurians (assembly GCA_029449295.1). NCBI lineage: Eukaryota > Viridiplantae > Streptophyta > Magnoliopsida > Poales > Poaceae > Zea > Zea luxurians. The sequence continues at coordinate 3,531,008 of JAOPSE010000048.1, read as the reverse complement.
GCGCCGGTCAACTTCCTGTGGAAGATTGCCCAGTTGTTTATTTCCGCTCTACTTTGATGTGATACTTGTTTAAGACACAATGTCTCATATGATGTAATAAAGTTTTATACTCTCTTTACGCCTTTATTGCATTGTCTTTTGATATATTACACTTGTGACGTCAACATATGTGTGGAAATGGATCCTGGCACACATATGGTATGCGCTCGGTTCTACCCCCCCTGGAACCGGGTGTGACAGAAGTGGTATCAAAGCTATGCTGACCCTAGGTCGTTAGATTAGTTAGAAATGGAAAGCCTAGTTGTTCAAAACTTGCTAATTTCATTCTTATAAATTCCTTTATCAGCCTTACCTCTTTGAAATTCAACTAAGTTGACTCTTCTCTTGTAGATGGTTCGCACTCTTCAAACCACTCGCGTCAACACCAGCTACGCCCCTCAGCCCCGGCAGATCCCGGCCTACCCAGTGGTAGTCGAGGATGCTCCAGCGAACCTCCCTCCCGTCCGAGTGGAGAACGTCATCAACCTGGAGGACAGCTCGGAGGAGCAGCTGCCGACCCCCACCCCGTTGGCCGAGTCCCTGGCCTTCGCAGCTGCGTCATCGACGTCAGCATCGCCGGCACCAGCCTTCCAAGCACCTGCACCTGGAGGCGACGACCCCGATGACTCCGGAGACGGCGACGACGAGGATGACGACGACGACGACGATGGAGAGGACGAACACGTCCACGAGGAAGCTGACTACGCCCAGGAGGACCACTTCATGGGGATTGGTCCAGTTGTCGAACATTATACATCAATGTTCGAAACAGGGCACTTCCCCAACCTGCTGCAGGCAGTGCTGCACGAGCTTGGAGCCTACGTCCGCCCCCTGTATGAGACGAGGCGAGTGAGCGAGCCTCCCCGGGCTTGCTATTACATCACTCGCGTCCATGTCAGGGTGATGGATGCAGGTGACAGGGGATTTAGGACTCTGTCTGCTCACGAGTCCCTGATACCGCTGTCTACCTACGCTGCCTCTGTCAGCGACGCTGCCCGTCGGACCCTGTGGTCGCTTAGCCACACCTACCGGCAGCAGCTGCAGAACACAAGGTTCAGGCATCTCCCTCAGCGCCTGCGTGGAGAGAGCCAGACCAACATTGTCCCAGGTGAACCTGGTGAGGATCGCCTCAACACCCTAGCTGGTGTAGTGGCCGGTCTCAACACCGACCTGGACAGTGCCACTCTGGACCTCTACAGTGTGCACTTGGAGCTGGAGAACGCTCACGCCAGGATTGCAGCCCTGGAAGCCCAACTGCAGGGACTGAATCCGCCAGAAGCTCAGGTTCCCGCCGTGGCGTTGTCTCCTCCCCGCAAGAGGCTGCGCTATGGAGAGGCCGGATCAGTCACTAGGCTGCTGTAGGAGTGTTGGTCATGATGTAATAAGTTACGCTTCGCATTAGACGATGAAACTATCTTTAATTTTTATATTAATAAATATCAACCATGTGATGGTGATTGGTTGAAATGTTTGGTTTGAATCTTTGTTTGAGTGCTATGGTCTTATGGAATGATGGCCATAAGAACATATAAAATTTGTAAAACTTAAGCTATTGTCCCTCTTGAATCTTTTCTACTCCTCACTTTTCTAAGGACTTCACTTCCTAACAAATCAGATGGTGAACCAACGTCAAGGACCTAACAACCGGAACCAGCGTGGACAACAAGCACCACCACCACCGCCACCACCTAATCCCAACATGGAGCAGTTCATCGCCGCGCAAATGCAGATTCTGCAAGGACTCACTGCTGCGGTTCAACAATTGCAACAGAACCAACAGAATCAGCAACCCCAGCAGCAGCAATATGCACCCCCGGCTAGAGATAAACACCGGGACTTCATGAGTCATCACCCGCCAACTTTCTCTCATGCGGTTGATCCTTTGGATGCCGACGACTGGCTTAAGGTTATCGGAAAGAAGTTGGACATCACTCAGTGCAACGACCGGGAGAAGGTCTTGTACGCCTCGGGAAGACTCGAGGGAGCTGCGTCCGATTGGTGGGATGCCTTCACAGCGGCACATCCCAATGCTGACACAATAACCTGGCAGGAGTTCCAAGAGAACTTCCGCGCTCACCACATTCCTTCGGGAATCATGAAGCTGAAGAAGAAGGAGTTTCTTTCCCTTACTCAAGGGAATATGTCTGTCAGTGAGTATCGTGATCGCTTCACTCAGCTTTCACGTTATGCCCCTGAGGAAGTGGACACTGATGAGAAGCGCCAAGAGCGTTTCCTGGAAGGGTTGATTGGACCTCTGAACTATCAACTTCAGAGTCACACATTCCCCAACTTCCAGACACTCCTGAACAAGGCAATTGGCCTTGAGAGCAAAAGGAAGGAGCTATCTGACCATAAGAGAAAATTCCAAGGTCAGTCAAGCAGAAACACTCGTCCGAATAATGCTCAAGGTTCGCAGTTCCGCTCTGGAAATCAGGGTGGAAATAATTATCAAGTGCAACGCTCTGGACAGCAAGGCCAGAGAAGCAACCAGAATCAGAATCAACAAAGAAGCAACCCCCAGACTAACCAGAGGTCTGGTGGAAATCCACAGAACCGTCAGGGAGGCACCAACAACACTCAGGCCAGAAACAACGCACCTGTCCAACCCAACGGTTGTTTCAAGTGCGGTGAATTAGGCCACTATGCCAACAACTGCCCAAGGCGCAACCAGCAGACACCTCAGAGGAGCAACACTCAGAGAAATGACCAGAGCACCCCCGCTCGTGGATCTGCTCAGAACAAGACTCCGCAGAACCAGAGCCGAGGAAGGGTCAATCACGTCACTGCGGAATCAGTGCCTGAGGATGCCGACATTGTGTATGGTATGTTCCTTGTTAACTCCATACCTGCATCAGTTTTATTTGACTCTGGAGCATCACATTCATTTATAACTGAGTCATTTGTGGAAAAACATAACATACCTAAGTACCCTCTGAAGAGGATATTACACATTAGTTCACCGGGAGGTGACATGAAGGCCACACACTCATGCCCTCATGTTAATATCAAGATTCAAGGAATAGATTTTACAGTCGACCCAGTGGTCCTAGGATCCAACGGTATTGATGTGATTCTTGGATGCAACTGGTTGAAAAGTTGTGATGGAGTGATACGGTGTGCCAACGGAACAATTACGTTGACAAGTCCTCAAGGTGAAAGAATCCAAGTCAACATAGACAAGTCAACAGATGAAAAGGGGAAGACAGTGATCAATCACTTGGAAGAAAAGCCCTTGGAAAATATCAAAGTAGTGTGCGAATACCCAGACGTATTTCCGGAAGAATTACCAGGTATGCCACCTGACCGTGATATAGAGTTTTCTATTGAATTAGTACCCGGAACCGCACCTATCTCGAAAAGACCTTATAGAATGGATGGCAAAGATTTAGTAGAACTGAAGAAACAAATAGAAGAATTATTAGAAAAAGGTTTTATTCGCCCAAGTTCATCCCCTTGGGGAGCCCCAGTGCTGTTTGTGAACAAGAAGGATGGTTCGAGAAGAATGTGCGTTGATTATAGAAGCTTGAATGAAGTAACCATCAAGAATAAATACCCACTACCTCGGATTGAAGATTTATTCGATCAAATGAAGGGAGCTAAGATATTCTCGAAGATAGATCTGAGATCGGGATATCATCAGTTAAAAATCCGAACAGAAGATGTACCGAAGACAGCCTTCACGACGAGATATGGATTATATGAGTTTTTGGTCATGTCATTTGGACTGACTAATGCACCAGCATACTTTATGAACTTGATGAATAAAGTATTCATGGAATATCTGGATCAGTTTGTGGTCGTATTCATTGACGACATACTGATATATTCTCCGAATGAAGAAACACACGAAGATCATCTAAGGCTAGTCCTACAAAAGCTTCGTGACAACCAACTGTACGCAAAATTCTCGAAGTGTGATTTTTGGTTGAAAGAAGTTGCTTTCTTAGGGCATATTGTTACCGATGGTGGAATTAAAGTGGACCCAGGAAAGATAAGTGAAATACTAAATTGGAAGCAACCCACAGATGCGTCCAAGATCAGAAGTTTTCTTGGATTGGCAGGATACTATAGAAGATTTATTGAAGGTTTTTCCAAGTTAGTGAAGCCTCTTACCTCTCTACTGGAGAAAGGCAAAGAGTTCAAATGGGATGAAGCTTGTCAGAATTGTTTTGAGGAACTCAAGATGAGGTTAACCACTGCACCAATACTGGTGATGCCAGACATCCACAAGGGATTTGATGTGTATTGCGATGCATCACACCTTGGACTTGGATGTGTGCTAATGCAAGAAGGAAAGGTGATTGCTTATGCTTCAAGACAGTTGAGGAAACATGAGAAGAATTATCCTACGCATGATTTGGAATTAGCTGCCGTGGTGCATGCTTTGAAGATTTGGAGACACTATATGATTGGAAACAAGTGCAAAATCTTCACGGATCACAAAAGCTTGAAATATATATTCACTTAGAAGGAACTCAACCTCAGACAGAGAAGATGGCTTGAGTTGATTAAAGATTATGATTTGGAAATACAATATCACCCCGGAAAGGCAAATGTAGTAGCTGACGCTTTGAGCCGTAAGGGTCAAGTGAACAACATCACTACTCATTTGATGTCACAAGAATTATGCTGGGAAATGGAACGACTCAACCTTGGATTTCTCAATAATGTAGAAGCAACAGTGATGGAGGTCGAATCTACTTTGGAAGAAGAGATCCGTAAAGGACAAGAGTCCGATGAGAAGATTAAGGAAATTAAAACTTTGATTAGTTTGGGTAAAGCCCCAGATTTCACGGAAGATGAACAAGGCACAATATGGTTTAAGAAGAGAATCTGTGTACCGGAAATTGAGCACTTACGCCAACTTATTTTGAGAGAAGCTCATGATTCAGCTTACTCTATTCACCCTGGAAGTACTAAGATGTACCAGGATCTTAAGGAAAAGTATTGGTGGTACGGTTTGAAAAGAGATGTTGCTACTCATGTTGCATTATGTGACGTGTGTCAGCGAGTTAAAGCTGAACACCAAAGACCAGCAGGATTGCTACAACCTCTCAAGGTACCTGAATGGAAATGGGAAGAAATCAGTATGGATTTCATAGTTGGGCTACCCCGTACTCGAGATGGCTATGATTCAATATGGGTCATAGTAGACAGGTTAACCAAAGTGGCACATTTTATACCTGTGAAGACAACTTACTCAGGAGCCCAGTTAGCAGAGTTATACATGTCGAGGATTGTTTGTCTGCATGGAGTACCGAAGAAGATCGTATCAGATCGAGGAACCCAGTTTACCTCACGCTTTTGGAAAAGACTTCATGAGTCCATGGATACCAAGCTAAACTTTAGTTCAGCTTATCATCCTCAAACGGATGGGCAAACGGAAAGAACAAACCAAGTGTTGGAAGATATGCTAAGAGCTTGCGCTCTAAAGCATGGTAGAAGCTGGGATAAAAGTTTGCCTTATGCAGAATTTTCATATAACAACAGTTATCAAGCGAGTCTCAAAATGGCACCGTTTGAAGCACTATATGGACGAAAGTGTAGAACACCACTTTACTGGAATCAGACTGGAGAAAGTCAAGTATTTGGTCCAGAAATTCTCCAAGAGGCGGAAAAGCAAGTACAAATTATCAGAGAAAATTTGAAGACAGCACAGTCAAGACAGAAGAGCTATGCTGATAATAGAAGAAGAGAATTGATGTTTGAAGTAGGAGACTTTGTCTACCTTAAAGTTTCACCGACGAGAGGAATGAAAAGGTTTAAGGTTAAAGGAAAATTATCACCTCGCTATATTGGCCCATTCAAGATTTTGGAAAGAAAAGGCGAAGTAGCCTATCAGTTAGAGCTACCCGATAGATTATCAGATGTGCATGACGTATTTCACGTATCACAACTCAAGAAGTGCTTAAGAGTACCAGAAGAACAGTTACCCATGGAAGAACTGAATGTTAATGAGGATTTGACTTATTCAGAGTACCCAATCAGAATTCTGGAAACATCTCGCAGAATTACACGGAGTAAAGTCATTAACATGTGCAAAGTTCAGTGGAGTCATCATTCGGAAGACGAGGCCACTTGGGAAAGAGAGGATGAACTCAAAGCAGAATTCCCTCAGCTATTCTCGGAAGTTTCTTAATCTCGAGGACGAGATTCTTTTTAAGAGGGGTAGGTTTGTAACACCATAAAAAAAAACCGTCAATTAAAATAATAAATTTAGTTATTATATTAATTAGGGTAATAAAATTTTTAGTGTTTAATTGTTCATTTGCATTGTTTTCTTTGCATGCATTTGATTTCTTACGGGATGTTTAATATCAATTCAATTTAAAAAGAGATACTAGTAATTAAATAATAATTAAGAAAATATAGTAATTATTAGTCTAAAAATAAGTACTTCATTTACAAATATTTTTAGTAATTTTCTTAAGATTTTTAGAGTTCTTTAAAAATGAATTTCGGAATTTTTAAAAAAAAAAAAAAAAACTAAACCTACACCTACCGGCCCAACTAAGGGCCCATCAACCAAACCCTAACTACACGCACGCGCTCACTGGGAGCCTTCCCAGCCGCCGCCTGCCGTCTCTCCCTCACATCTCTCCCTCACCTCTCTCTCTCTCTCGCTACTCTCTCTCTCTCCCACTCTATCTCTCTCCTCCCTCCCTGCTTGTTCTCTCGCGTGCACCGGCCGAGCCAGCCTCTGCGCAGGAGCCCCAGGCACCGCGCACGAGCAGCGCCCTGGCTCCACCGCGCGCCCGAGCCGGCCTCGCCGCGCCCGGCCCCACCGCGAGCAGCCGCGCGCCCTGCTCCAGCCTGCGCGCGAGCACCGCGTCCCCAGCCAGCGCGACGCTCTGCACAGCGAGTCCAAGCATCGCGAGCCCCGTCGTCCGTTCGTTTCCTGCGATTAGTGGAAATCACTGCGACCGTTTCTTCTTCTCCATTATTCTCTCCCTCGTTATTCTCTGGTAACCGACGTGTTGATGGCGTATGAAGGCAGCCGTCGCCCTTTGAAGCTCCCTGGCAGACCTTTCTTCTCCCTCCTGCTCTCTATAAATGGCAGCAGAGGTCTCCCCTTCCTGTTCACTCGAATTTACCTCCCTCTAGCACTCCTCGCTCATCGTTAGTTCGTGCCGTTCGTCGCCGGAGCCAGTGGAGTTCGCCGGAGTTACGCCATCCGCTGTCCGTAGTCGAGCCCCGCTCTCCGTCGATCCGTCCCCGTCACACGCACGAACCCGAGGTTGTTGGCGACCCAAATTATTTTGTATATTTTATAAATTACTTTTGATTCGATTCATGAGTTGTATATTTTGTTTGTTGTAATATGAACACATGTGGTTTCGATTTATGTGTATGTGAGCGTTATGGAATTGTTTGGTAGATTCATGCGATTATTAGCACCGTGTTATGTCATGTTAGTCGTGGCGTTGGATTTTTGGATTAGAGAAATATGACAACATTTGGTAGTCACTTTGGCAATAAAATGCTAGATAGGAATTTTTGTAGTTAAATTTGGTCACGATAAATTTTAGAAACTACTTGGAGAATTATAGGTGCATTTTTGATGGATTAGAAAATGGTATAGAACTCATGTCATTTGAATATTATAGGATTTTTAGATGATTTATCTAATTATTTTATTAGCATTTTTTTTTTAAAGAAAAGGGGAAAATATCACCGGTAGTGTGGTAAATGGATTTTTACTAGTTAAATAATCATGGTCGCAAATTGAGCACTTAGATTTTTTTTTGAATTAAACAAAATACTAGTTTATGTCAGGATATCCTCACTTGTTTTATAAAAAGTACAATTAGTAGTTTATGTAGATTTTTAGAATATTAATATTATTAAATTCATTCTTGCTACACTAACTAATTTGAGTTAGAAAATGTATTGATTTAATTAGTATTAATAGATAAATAAGTATGTGTTCGCCGTTGCTTACATTATGATTCTGACTTATGGACAAGACTCGCACGTTCACGCGCAATATAATTATATTGGTTATTCGCTAAGAAATAGTAAATATTTTATTGACGTTGAAACAATATAGTCCAACGTAATCTAAATAGTAGAGATAAAAATTGTAGTTTAAGTTAGTTCTTTAATACTATGGTTATGTGATTTATAAATAATATTTTAACAATTGATATAATTTCCTTTTAGAAAGACTAAAACTAGAATGTGACCCGTGTTTTACGATAGAGATAATTATTTAGTAAATAAACTAGATTCCCTAGAATTTGGGTTAAAGTTGTATCTATGATTTTAAATGAATTTATATAGTGTGCATATCCATAGTCGAATTGTCATACAGGTTTTCTAGTAAGATAATGAAACAAAGTAGTTAGTCATAACAAATAAATTGATCGTTGATATGGTTAAGATTTATAGGGTAGATACAAATCATGTTTTGCATTCCCTCTTATAAATGTGATTTGTTTAAATGTATGTTTTATTGTATGATGTATGCTTCACCTATGTAATGGTGTATGTTTATTTATTGGTGAATGTTTTCTTTTGTATGTACGATGTGCGACGCTATTAGAAACTGATTGTGTGGTAGAGGATCCGAACTCGTTCGGGGACGACCCGCAAGACGCTGTTGAGCAAGGCAAGTGGATTCTCCCTCTGCATACTCTTTTTGTACCCAGTAATTGCATTTAATAATGTTTACTTTTGATATACTGCATAATTTGATGGGTTTCACCTAATTAAGGATTTCCTAGATTTACTACATGTATTCCTTGTTAAACCTGGGGAAAATAATTAAGCTGTGCGAGATTCACGCTACCGCTCAACCTAATAATTTCTTAATGTCACTCATTAATGGATTTTAATGTTCCAAAGATTTAATTGGCAATTATGGCATTAACCCGATGGTTAAGATAATTTTTTTTCAAATTTAATTGGAACATGGAGTGACCACCCAGGATAACAGTGCAACCACGAGTGCTATTATGGCTCTGGCTTTGGTAATTAGCTCTATATGCTTAGTGCCTAGCAACCTTACCTGAAAGATGGGCAAGAGGGGGAGCGGTAGGTGCTGGCAGCCCACGTTGACATGGGGTCGTATTCTTGGCTAAGGTACTTCACCCAGGGGGCCACCACCATCGTCTTAGAAACCTTAGCGGGTTGCTTCGTATTAAGGTATTTTGTGAAAACCTCATAATGGATCCCTAGCCATTCACCTCGGCAGTGTCTAAGGGTCCGATCAACCCGGGCTAGATGGGATACATGGCTTGTGGGTAAAGTTGTACCACCTCTGCAGAGTGTAAAACTGATATATCAGCCGTGCTCCCGGTTATGAGCGACCTGGACTCCTCACATGATAATTGAACTTAAAGATGGACATAAACTGAGATCCGATGATCTGCCCATAGTTTGCTTAAGTGGTTTCACTTAAGTGTTTTTGTTATATTCATATTCCTTTGTTTAATTGGGATATTTGGGATTCACTCTTGTTAGTAAGGCAGGTGTTGATAATAAAATGTTGACCAACTAAAATGCTTACTGCTCAACCTTAGCCTCACCTTGTTATACCTGCATTAATTTTTCCCCCACTTGCTGAGCCCCGACCATAAGTGAGCTCACCCTTGCTAATATTTTGATCAGAGGGTGATGCTGGAGACTTTGATGGAGAATTTATCAACGAAGAATTCTAAGTCTAACGATGCGCCGGTCAACTTCCTGTGGAAGATTGCCCAGTTGTTTATTTCCGCTCTACTTTGATGTGATACTTGTTTAAGACACAATGTCTCATATGATGTAATAAAGTTTTATACTCTCTTTACGCCTTTATTGCATTGTCTTTTGATATATTACACTTGTGACGTCAACATATGTGTGGAAATGGATCCTGGCACACATATGGTATGCGCTCGGTTCTACCCCCCCTGGAACCGGGTGTGACAGTAAAGTACAATATTCATCAAAGACTACCTTAATTCAAATATTTCTAAAGAATGTTTTTAGAGATATATAGTTCATGAAGAAGATAATCTTTCCCTCTATTTATTCTTTGAGATTTCAAACTATCCTCTAGTTTCAAGTTCAAACTCAAATTTAGTTTAAGATTTCAAATTCAGTTAGATGCACACTCAAAATTTCAGTATGAATGCAAACTATATTTTGATTAATTAATTAATTGAATTAGTATTTTATCTAAAAAAGGCTTCCAAAAAACCCTAAAATACTATCTTAAATATAATTATTTATTTCATCAGTTTTTTTCTACCAATTTTGGGCCTTACAAATCCTGCCCCCCTTAACAGAAATCTCGTCCTCGAGATTTGTAAGAAAAAGATGTATACCCATATTGTCTCAACACATATGCACAAACAAAAATCCCAACATGATGCATAATTTATTAGCAACCCATGGGTCAATTAGACCTTATTATTCCTCCTAAAATAGTATCATACCAACTACTAACTAAAGTAACAGTTAGATCTTACATATAGTAGTAATTTATATATATGTTTATGTAGCTTGGTGGTGGTGGTGGTGGAGGTAGTGGACATTGTTGTTGTCTTTCCAACCGTGCTTGCCTTATTTTTTGATGTATCTCTAGACGGACCTGACGTATTTCCTGGCGTTCTTGTCTTATCTGATTTTGCATTTCAGTCACCATGTCTGTCAATTGTTGTATTACCAGCCTTTGGACGGCAACCACTTGATCGATTTAAACAGGTGGAGGATTTGGAGGATCCATTTCTGTTTTTTTGTCGCCTGATAATCTTTCCTTCCTGGTATTGACCATCGAAGTTAGAGACATATGGTAAAAACAGTTTTGCAAGGCAGAACAAATAGGCTAGTAGCTGGTTATGATCTGAAGATTCTTTAGCAGGGCTTAATCTTTGTTTTATGTCCAGATTGGGGTAACTAGTCGTATACGGTGAATATCCAAAGGTAGAATAGAATTTTTTTCAAGATGAGATAGTCTACATGATGTAGGTCAAAAGTTTGTTTGATGTTAGGTGGGGATAGATAGATTATGCAATTCATCATGACTCTATTGGTTGGGTTAGCTCTTGTGCTCATGGTTGAGTTAATCTAATGTGCTAAGTTAAGTTAACACCTGGCTAGAAGGGTCCAAGTACCACTAGTCTGTCGTAGTAGACCACATTAGTTCAGATCACATTAGATTCTATAATCCTATTTAAGAATGTCATTTAGTTAAGCATATCAAGCAGACTTTATCTTTACGAAGTTCTAGTATTTTTTTCTAAGTGGAACTTCCAATTAGTGTATATATGTATATATTTTTTTATACCCAAAATTTTCATGCCATTAATAGGTGTGGCATAGAAATCAAGGGTACATCAGATTTTGGCCATTAGGTGAGTGTAGAGAAGATTTGGGGGCAGAAGAAAGTTTGGTAGGAGAGATTTTTTTATTCGGGGTAATGGATCTTGATTCATCTGAAGATTTTTTTACTTGTATCCTTCATTTTCGAGGTTAACCTTTTTCTTGGGCCTGATTTAGTAGAAATAGATCTTCAGATGAGGTAGGGTATAGGTTAGATTGGATATAACTGGATTATACTGGTTGAAGTTAGATAGATCTACCAGGGTAGAATATATTATTGATATATGTTAGAATCTTTTGAGATAGGAGGGATTATATGGTGTAGGTAAATCAGAATCTCTGTCGGTTAAATCAGAGGGGTTATGCAACTATCGAGTGGTTAAGGTGGTTGCATATGGCCAGGTTGTTATATGTGGTCTGGTCTAAATTGGAATCTCAGTCCAACTTGGATTAAAACATGTTTATAAGAGTAGGATCCAATCTTATTTTACCAGTATTATCTAACATGTTTGTCCATTAGATTAGATCTGATCTGATTAGATGGGACCTAAATTAAATTTGTGTAACTAGATTAGAATAGATAGGATCTACTAACTTTATTTTGGAAAAGATCATGTTTGTTACACTATTATGAGATAAGCAAGGTGGTGATAAGTATGCTTATTAGGACAAGATGATTCTCTAAGAATAGGATAGAATTTTTTTTTGAGATTGGTTAGATCGATTAGGATAAGATGAAAATTCTTTCGAGATGGGATGAGTATTAAGATAAGAAAGAATATTTTAAGATCAGAGAGAATCTTTTGAGGTAAAATGGATCTATCAAGATAAGAGAGAACCTTTTAAGATAAGATGGATCTATTAATATAGGAGAGTATCTTTTAAGATAAGAGGGATCTATATAAAATGGATATACTTTAATGGAGGATAATCTAAGTTGTTTAGTTATCTCATGAATTTTATTTATTTATATCTATACGTATATGCAAATGTAATTGTGGGCATTACTCCACTATGTCGGTGTTTTGGGTCCGACCGCACACCCGGGGTTGCCCCTCAAGGTGTTTTAGGAGTAGGACGGTGTCGACAACTGTAGCAAAATGGTTCGTGCTGATCGCACGAGGGACAGTGGACAAGGTTTACAGGTTCGGGCCGCTTAGAGATGCGTAACACCCTACGTCCTGGTGAGTATGCTTGGTGAATGGGGTTACAAGAGAGCTCTCTGGATTGAGAATACAGAGAGTTGATGTGGGTGGCTAAGTAAAGGGTCGATCGATCTGAAGGGGTGCCCCCTAGGCCTTATATACTCGACCGTGGGGTAGTACACGTGGATAAGATAACAACAAGTAGCTAAAAGATAGTGAACCTCTTGAGATTATCCCTACGTAACCCTCGCCGACTTATCCTCGCATGGCTTCGTTGCATGGGGGCTCCAGCGCAGGAAAGTCGGATCTCTGTTGCGGTCATTCGCTCGACGCTGTGGGCCGTCCGGGTTTGCACCAATCCGGCCTCATGTCGTTCTGCTTTGCTGGTTGTTTCTCCCCAGGCCCACGAAAGAATGACCTTACGACTTATTGGGCCCTTGGGCCTTTCGTGAGGTCCTTTACTCTTTTAGTGGACCCGGGGGATATCTATCCCCCATAAGCCCCCGATCTTTGGGTTAATTTAGAGGTAATCAACCCGAAGATCCCAGGTCCAGCTTGCAGGTAATTTGAAGAAAGATGGCTTCCTGTTGTCTTCCCCTGCTCCGATCACTCGTTGACCAAAACCTAGTTTCGTGCCTGTGCCTTAGAGGTCGGCATTCCAATTTGCAGGATTCTGAACTTCATTGGGTGCACCGGAGGTGCACCCAATGGGTGTAGCCCCCGAGCTTCGAGTAGATTTTAGAAAATAATCTACTCGAAGGTCTTCAGTAGAGATTATTTCCATTTGTGTTCACTCATTTTGGTTGAGGGTTGGCTTTTTTAATCTTGTCCCACGCTTTAGAAATCGGCACTATCTCGGCTTGGAATGATAATCCATGGGGTGCACCAGAGGTGCACCCAATGGGTGTAGCCCCCGAGCTTCGAGTGGATTTTTGAGAATAATTCGCTCGAAGGTCTTCTTTTTGTGTCCTTTTGCTGAAGATTATCCTTTCTGCCTGTAAAAAAGTTGGCATGATGTCATCCGTGTTATGTCATCAATATTATGCTTCAGAGGTCAGCATGTATTTTGTCTTTTGCAGCCTAGTTCGCAATCCATCTGTATCTTGCTAGGTAGTGTAATTTATTTGCTCTGCGACTGATTGGACATTTGATGGACGTTCTCTGTCTAGTCTTCAAGTCGTGTCTGTCGACCATATTTTGCACTCTACTGGCTATATTTGGCTTCCTTCTAACTCTCGCTGATATCTCATTTTTGTCTTGAGGCATTCACTGCGTGCTCTGCACAGATGTGACCATTTTGAAAGAATATACTGATAATTCCTGGGCGTCCCCCCCAATGGGTGTGGGCGAGGGACGGCTTGGTACGCTGAGTGTTTTAGCCGGCTGCTTCTGAGTAGTAATGTGATGGGACGGCGAGTGTAATCATATCCTTTGCGCTGTTGACTGGAGTCCCAATGGGTGTAGTGTTGCATGAAACGGCGTCAGCCGCCTAACGTGTCTCCAGACGGGTGGAAATGCTTATTGAATGCTTTGCGACTGTTCAGTGATCGCGGTTGGAGGTGAGCGGTTGCCTTTCTCTTCTATAAATAACGTTGTTGCCCCTCTGGTTTTTTCACACCTCTTCGCTGTTTTTTACTGCCTCCATCTCTTCTCTCCTGTCTGCTTCCGCCATGGGCAAGAGCAACAAGCGCAAGCGCGAACCGACTCCTCCGTCGGAGGATTTCGGTGACTCGGAATACTCGGAGGAGGAGTTCTCCTCCGAGTCCGAGGGATCTCTGGCTCTCGTCTCTCCCCCGGCGTCGTCCGATGACTCGGACGACTCCCAGGGGATAGCCGCGGAAGTCTGGACATACATCCGGGCCGTCGAGCGCTCCGGGCTCGAGGGCTCGGATGAGTCGGAGTACTCCTCGGATGAGGAGGACTCGGACGGCGGCGGTGAGGACGAGGACGACGACGACGACGGCGATGACGACGACGGTGGCGACGGCGACGGCAGCGGCAGGGGCAGCGGCGACGGCGGCAGGAATGGTGACGGCGGCGGCAGCAGGGGCAGCACCAAAGGCGGCAGCGGCAAGGGCAGCACCAAGGGCGGCGGCGGCGGCGGCAGGGGCAGGGCCAGTGGCTAGACGCCACTGGTCTTCTTAGATATTAGTATAGTATAGTATAGTTAGAATAATGTAGTAGTAATGTAGAGTAGTATAGCGTAGTGTAGTAGTAGGGGTGTATCAACTCACGAAGAGTTGATTTGTAAGTTTATTAACTTCCCTTTGAATGAAAAAATGACGTTTAGCTTCTCTTTGATGACTTTCTCGTTTGCTTGAGAGTGTAGTTCCTTTGAAAGAGTAAGCGAAATACTCAAGCATTGAACTGATGTTTTCTGAAATGGTTGCCGAGTAACTTTGTGGGTGGCACCGGCGGCTTGTAGAAGTAACTGCCGAGTAACTGAAGATTGCGCTGAGTGACGGGAGATCGACGTCGGCATTTTAGAGGTAATACCGAGCAACTTGAATACGAAATCAGCATTTTAGAAGTAACGCCGAGTGACGGCAAGTCGGCGTCGGCATTTTAGAGGTAATGCCGAGCAACTGAATACAAAATCAGCGTTTTAGAAGCAACGCCGAGTGATGGCAGGTCGGTGTCGGCATTTTTAGAGGTAATGCCAAGCAACTGAATACGAAATCAGTGTTTTAGAAGCAACGCCGAGTGACGGCAGGCCGCCCGAGCCACTTTGAGGATGGTGGCCGAGTGATGAGGTGGCGCATTGGTGTTCTGGGGATAACTGCTAGGTGACCACGTAGTACGCTGGTTTTGGAAATAACTGCCGGGTGATGACTGGGCACTTTTTGAAACGGTATCTGGCTCGAGAATATCCTATAAGAGCTGCGCTTTTTGCCGCCTTTGCTTTCCGTGCCCTAGTTCTTGCATTCCCGCTTCCGAATCCTCTCTGCTGCTCGCCTCCACTCTGCCCGCTGGTAGAATCGAGATGGCGCCCAAGAGGAAAACCGCGAGCTCGTCTGCTGCGGTGATTCCTCCAATCGATCCCAACAGCCAGTTGCCTTTTGCAGGTAACCACATGTCCATCATTTCCGAAGCTGAACTCCTCCACCTCGTGTCCATCGGGGTTCTTCCTCCGCGGGAACTCTGTTCTTGGCGGATTTGCCACGGGACTACTGTCCCGACAGAGGATACCCACGAGTCTGTAGTTTACGCTCCTTTTCTTCTCCGCGGCCTTGGCCTTCCCATCTCCCCCTTTTTCCGCGGTCTCCTTGATTTTTACCACATTAACCTGACCCATTTGAACCCTAACTCAATTCTGCAAATCTCCATCTTTGTTCACTTATGTGAAGCCTTTCTTGGCGTGCTACCGCATTTCGGCTTATGGAAATACCTGTATCATTGTCGCCCTGGGATGGCCGGGGGACAACATCAGTTGGTCGGAGGTGCCAGTTTGGAGATGCGCCGTGGACGGAAGACTGAATACCTTGAGATTCCCCTTAAAGATAGTATTAAGGGATGGCGTCTAGAGTGGTTCATAGTCGATAATTATGGAAATTCTCTCCCTTCCCGGTCGGGAAGGCAGCCAGACGTTCGCACCCCAAGCTGGACCGAGTCTCCCACAGATGAGGAGGTAGCTGAAGCGGGTGCGTTGCTAGCTAAAGTTGGACTGCTGAAAGAGAGAGGTCTAACTGCTGAAGCTGTGGCCGCTGACTTCGTTTTCAAGAACATTCAGCCACTGAAAGATAGGGTATACCCAGCTTATCTGTATCGAGGGCTAGCCGACTCAACTCGGGTTACCAACAGGAGAATCCCTTCTGCAGACTTGGTGAGCCGACTGGAAATGATTCTCAGGGGCAAGGTGTCCAATGTTGGTGCTCCGGTGGCGTACTCGGCCTGGAATTTGCCTCCTGCCAAAGTCTTTACTCTTTTCGTGTCAAATCCACCTGCGACTGATGGCAATTTGGGCCTTAGAACACGACCCTCTGATGAAGAAGTCAGTGCTTTGGTTGCCTCGCTTGGGGAGATTCCTGATGACGAACGACAAGTCCATTTTGAGGTGCCCCTGACCCCTAGTGATGCAGATATAAATACCATGCTTGATCTGCTAACTGAGCATTCCTCCGACGCTGCTCCTGCTGGTGCATTAGCAGTAGTGCCCCTCCCAGAGGTTGATACGACTTCGGATGTTCAGAAACCTGTCAGTACTCGCCCGAGGCGCCTTAGCCGAACCAATCAGCCTTTGCCTTCTGCTGACGAGCCAAAGAAGAAAAGAAGACGCGTCCGGCGAGTATCCAGTTTTAATGAAGACGCTGGTACCTCAGTTCCTTCTGCTGAAGTTATGCCTGCGACTGGACTTACTGAAGCTGACCCCAATGGGTGTACCCAAACTGCTACCGATCCTAATGTGGATGCTCCACTTGTTGCGGATCCCAATGGGTGTGTTGTTTGTGTTGTCGTTGTAGATGACGAGGGGGAGGAGAATGAGGTTCCTTTGACTCAAAAGAACAGCCGGCAATTCATCGCCAGTGGTGAAAGTAGTGGAGTTCCCTCTCCTGCTTTGTCTGCCCTCATTGGTCTACAAGAATTGTCTCTGGCCAACTTTGATCAAACTCTTGAGGATATGGTCCCAGAAGACTTGTTATTGGAGCCAGTGGATGATGGTGCAATGGATGCTTGTGCTGACATGCTCGATGCTGGGTTGAGGTTATCCCGTGCCTCGTCGACCTTAGAGCGCGATCTTGAGGGACGGGAGACTGATTTGAATCGTCCTGGTCCTTTGGAGGTAGATGAGGGCCCATCAATCTTAGAAGTGGTTATCGCAGAGAACTTGGACCTCAAGAGTGGTGCTGTCATATGCCCAGCCCCCGAGGGTGTCACCGGGGATGACTTAGCTTGGGTGGAGAGTGTAAGCCACTGCCCAGCCCCCGAGGGTACTGCCGGGGATGATCCGGCTCAAATGGGCAGTGCCGACTATGACCCAGCCCCCGAGGATGCCCGAGCAGGGTCTCCTTCCTGTACCTCCATGGACGTTCACGCGGGATCTCCTCCACACTCTGGCTGCATGGTGGTAACCCAGAATTTGGATCAGGGAATCGCTTTAGAGGGCAGCGCCCCTACTGACCGAGTGTTGGGCTCTGCTGAAGGTACTGAATTGATCTCTGCTGATTCGTTGCAAACTGCTCCGGGTGGTGGTTTTACATCTGCTTACCAACTGATTTCTCCTGATTTGGGGATCCCTTCGTTCTTCTCCAACCTTCAGGTACTGTGATGTATTTTAATTTGACTTTTATATTGCCTGAGCTGCTGTCGTCATACTCGTCTGTTTTCCTCATCAGGCTTTGGTGGATGGAATGGCCGGCCAGCTGAGGCTTCAGGGTGCTTCCACCCCAGAGGTAGCTTCATCTCTTGCGCGTTGGAACCTAGTGTCGCTTCAACGTCGCGTTTCTGAATTGGAGGCAACCAATGCTGGTTAGTGCTTTTTTACTTCTCTCTGCCTTCGCTGTGGACTGCCTTACTTTCTGACTCTATTTTGTTTGATTATCTCGCGCTAGGAGTGACTCGGCAGATTTCACTTCTTGAGGAAAAACACTCCCAAGATCTGGCTGGATTGGCTCAGCGGTGCACTGACTTTGAGGAGAAGTACTCTCAGGGCCAAATTGAACTGGGTCAAGTTTCAGCTGCTTTAGACGACGCCAATGCCCTGAATTCTTCCCTTCATTCTCAGCTTGATTCTGAAAAGGTATCATACAAAACTGTGACTTGCCTTGCTGTGCTCCTGTTACCTGCTTGGTTTTTGAAGGAGCTGACTTTTGCTCGCAGGAAGAAAAGCATATCCTTGCTGCTTCTCGTGACAATCTTGACAGGTTATATCGTGATTCTAGCAATTCGCTGACTATCCTGGAGAGAAGTCATCGCTTCACCATGGAAGAATTAGACCTCCAACGTCGTAAGCTGCAGGAATCCATGGATGAGGTAACCCGGCTTAAGCAGTTGATATCAGCGAAGGATGCTACTATCAAAGGGCTCCGAGCTTCCAAAAAATCCATTGTCCAGGAGTTAGAGAGCGCTCGACTGGTTGCTAAAGCTGCTGAAGAAACTTCTGTTACTCTCAAGGCCCAACGCGACAAAGCCCTGGACAAGGCTATTCGGGCGGGACGAATCTTGATGAGGAGACCCGGCGTGGTTGTTCCTGAGGACATAAGGGCTGACGTGAACGCCGCCCCTGATTCCTCGAGTCGCCCTTCTTCGTCAGTCGCTCCTGAGAAAAACACTGTGAAATAGAAAAACATTTCGCGTGCTCCAAGCGTGCGGTTAGCATGATCGAGTATTTGTTAGAGGACATCAGTTTATCATTCGAATGACATAATTACTCTCTCATTGTATCAGAATTTATTAGTTAATGAGTTGGCAGTAATGACGCATGATGATTATGAAATTTGTTTGCAGGATATGGAAGTCATCCCTTGAATTATATAGGTGCGAGCATGTTGCACTGGTCTTAAGTTGTTGCCAACTTAAGTCGTTTGCTTCGTTTGTAGGGCATAGTTGTCACCCTGAGTTGAGTAAGCGTGAGCATGTTGCACCGCCTTAAGTCGTTGCCGACTTAAGTCGATTGCTCCGTTAGCAGGGCATAGTGGTCACCCTGAGTTAAGTAAGCGTGAGCATGTTGCACCGCCTTAAGTCGTTGCCGACTTAAGTCGATTGCTCCGTTAGCAGGGCATAGTGGTCACCCTGAGTTAAGTAAGCGTGAGCATGTTGCACCGCCTTAAGTCGTTGCCGACTTAAGTCGATTGCTCCGTTAGCAGGGCATAGTGGTCACCCTGAGTTAAGTAAGCGTGAGCATGTTGCACCGCCTTAAGTCGTTGCCGACTTAAGTCGATTGCTCCGTTAGCAGGGCATAGTGGTCACCCTGAGTTGAGTAAGAATGCAAGTCAATTGTGAATGAATTGAGTATCCTTGAAACCTCTTTTTTATTGATGACATATTTCCACTTTACAGAGTACATCATTATCCCAGTAGTTTTGAGGTACAGCTAGGGATAAAACTTTCTGAGGTGTTCTATGTTCCAGGAGTTCCCAACTTCTGTGCCATCCATCTGAGTGAGGCGATGCGATCCGGGCCGAGTGACTTCTGCTACCACGAAGGGTCCTTCCCATAAGGGTGATAACTTGTGTCGTCCCTCCCCCGTTAGAATTCGGCGGAGGACGAAATCTCCTACTGAGAAGAATCGTTGTCGCACGGCCTTGTCGTGATAGCGCCTTAGAGTCTGCTGGTACCTTGCTGATTGGATTACTGCGTTTAACCGTTCTTCCTCAAGTACATCTATGTCCTCCAGCCTGGTGGTCTCAGCTTCTGCTATGCTTTGGGTCAGCTGTCGGTGTTTTGGGTCTGAGGAAGTCCCTCAGCTATCCGAGCCAGTACCCCTCCGACTTCGCTCGGTGTGTTCATAGCTCGGGCGAAGTCGGGGTTCAGGTTGCGCCCGAAGAATGGATTCTCCCGACGCTGCCTTGTATCTTGTTCAGCCTGTTCCTGAGCTCGTCGGCGATCACGTCGTCGGGAGTTCCTTCGTTCTCTGAAGACGCGCTCTTCCGGTGTCTCTCCTACCTCCGAGACCTCGTCTCGCGAGACAGGCTGTTCCGGATTCCGCTCCCCGGCGGCATGATGTCGTCGAACGTTCCTGCGCCGGTTTCTCCGTCGACGGGACTCTCGTTGAGGCGGTTCCTCCCCGGGTACAGTCGGCTCGTCGTCGGAGACGATCGGCGACTCCGCTCTCCCGATGAAGAGGACGTCGGGGTAGAAGGGTGCTGCTGCTGTGGTGACCTTCTTCCTTGCGATCTGTGTCCACTCTTTTGCCGGAAAAGTAGGCAGTGGAGTTCTCCGGGTCAGCGAGCCCTCGGCCCCCGGCTTTCCGGAGACGATCCTCATCCGGAGAGTTGGAGGTTGAGCTTCTCCGGTATTTTCGGAGTTCGTTGGGGGAGACTTCTTTTCCGGCGGATCCGCGATACGGTGCAGAATTCCTTCTTCATCTGCTACAAATGAGATTGTTCCGAAGCAGAACACGGATCCGGGGCGCAGGGTGATCTTGCTGTAGAAGGTGATGGCCATTGATCTAGCTAGGATTGTCAACACACCCCCTACCTGGCGCGCCAGCTGTTGGTGTTTTGGGTCCGACCGCACACCCGGGGTTGCCCCTCAAGGTGTTTTAGGAGTAGGACGGTGTCGACAACTGTAGCAAAATGGTTCGTGCCGATCGCACGAGGGACAGTGGACAAGGTTTACAGGTTCGGGCCGCTTAGAGATGCGTAACACCCTACGTCCTGGTGAGTATGCTTGGTGAATGGGGTTACAAGAGAGCTCTCTGGATTGAGAATACAGAGAGTTGATGTGGGTGGCTAAGTAAAGGGTCGATCGATCTGAAGGGGTGCCCCCTAGGCCTTATATACTCGACCGTGGGGTAGTACACGTGGATAAGATAACAACAAGTAGCTAAAAGATAGTGAACCTCTTGAGATTATCCCTACGTAACCCTCGCCGACTTATCCTCGCATGGCTTCATTGCATGGGGGCTCCAGCGCGGGAAAGTCGGATCTCTGTTGCGGTCATTCGCTCGACGCTGTGGGTCGTCCGGGTTTGCACCAATCCGGCCTCATGTCGTTCTGCTTTGCTGGTTGTTTCTCCCCAGGCCCACGAAAGAATGACCTTACGACTTATTGGGCCCTTGGGCCTTTCGTGAGGTCCTTTACTCTTTTAGTGGACCCGGGGGATATCTATCCCTCACACACTACTAATCACACTCAATCAAAGATCCAAATCAGACAAATATCATAAGAACAAACACTCAAGCGTATAGGTACCTATAAAAAATAGTTTTGTTTTTGTACCTAAGAGTAGGTCTCCTATTTCTAAAGGTCACTTTAGGCACAGGATTTCAAAGTGTGGAATCCACATTTGTCTTTAGAAAGAAAAGGTAAGAATAATCAGAGTGAAGCAGAAATAGATGAGAAAAGATTAAGATAAGTTTAGAAAAGAATCAGAGTAGCAAAGGTAAGGTTAATCAGAGTAGAACAGTAGAAGATGAGACTGGATCAAGAAAAGTATAGAAAGAATCAGAGTAAGGTAAGTAGGTAAGGGTTCGTCCATTTCTATCTAGGTTTCGTCCTACAGTCAACATTCCTCTGATACCACTTCGGTCACACTCGGTTTTAAGGGACAAAGCCGGGTGCATCTCATACATGCGCCAAAGAAGACAACATATATAATAACAGAGTGTATAGAGATAAATGTCACAATATAATCAGAGTACTTATTACATAGCGGAAGTCTTACAAAATAAGAGATAAATATAATAGGATCTAAAATCCATCCTTGGCGCCAGAAAGTCAACTGGGAGACACCACCTAGATCGAAACGAACTCCTCGATATGTGGCTCCTCTTGAACCACCTATTCTTCTCCTATGGGGGGTGTGAGACAGCAAGGGTGAGCTCACACATGTTCATCGCTCAACAAGTTGTGGGGAATAATGTGGCATGAACTCACCAAAGGTGGGAGTTCATGTGATATGTAAGGCTGATCAACAATAGAGGTTAAAGTTGGGCATTGCTTTTAATAAGTTGGTCAAATTTTATAAGCTGGGCAGTTACTACAGTGTTAGTTATAGCCTTGGGTACCCACACACTCCTTTTCATGACCTTTCTCTTAGTGTAGGCACCCACATATTTTACAACTAGTTTTCCTAAATCCCAAGTCAACATATAATCACAAAGATATGAATGAGAAATAGGAGCTCTAAATTTTTCTCCATTGGTGGAAATCGCTTAGGGTGGTTCTCTCTATGAACTTGGGGAATTTCCACCCCTTATGCTCTATGCTAGGGTTTATCTTGTATGAGTTGTACCCAAGCCCCTTTTTCCCACTGTTGGGCTTCAAAGTTTTGTACTTGGGTTCAACTTTCTTTAACCTATCATTGCTAGAGCACTTCTTCAATATTTTCTTGACTTTAACCTGTGAGCTTTCCTTCCTTGCATGGTTAGTCAAGCAACAAGAAGCATGATATTTTACACAATGTTTACAAATGGTATTATTTGAGGAGCTAGCCTTAGACTCAACCAATAAAGATGAAGCATTATAGTTCTTGCAGCTTTCAAGTTGCACTTGAAGTTCTTGATTTTGGACTGTCAAGCTTAACATGCTTGATTTAAGTGCATCCTTTTCATTTGCAAGACTAACTATAGAGGTTTTCATATTGGTCATTTCTTTCTCTTTATCCTCTATAGTTATTTTGACTTAAGATACTTCTTTAGTCAAGGCTTCTAGCATCTCATATTTATTGAATAGCAATTTTTGAAACTCTAGGTTTCTCTCCTTTTCAAGGATGAGCAAGTCTTCTTGAGCGTCAAGAGTTGCTTTTCTTTTATCTAGCTTCTCCATCAATTTAGTAATTACATTGTATCCATTTAAACCAAATTCTTTAATCATTTTATTTTTCATGGCAATTTGTTCATCATCATCATTAGTGAAGTCATCACGAAATAAAGTAACCTTATCTCCTTTTGCCATGAGGCAAGTAGGGGTGCAGGAGTCGTCGAAGAGGTTGGTGAAGAGTTGCGAGGTCAAAGTGGATTGAATGGCGACATTAGCCACCTCTTCTTCTTCCTCCGAGCTTGAACTCTCTTCATCAGAGTTTCATTCTTCACCTATGTGGGCTTGTGAAAGGGAAATGTGCCCTTGGGCCATTTCTAAGTATTTTGGTGATTGAGTGCCAACACAAGTGCTTAAGTGTTAATCTATGCCAATTGATGGACAAAGTGCAAATCAAGAGTAAAGGTATGTTTCTAAGACTTAGTACATTGTTTTGGAGACTAATGTATTGTGTCTAAGTGCTAGAAATAGGAAAAGACCAATTTGGAAAAGACTTGGCTAAGCAGCCAAGACTCTGCGTAGTCTGGGTGCACCGGACTGTCCGGTGGTGCACCAGACAGTGTCCGGTGCGCCAGGCTGGCGACTGTCAACTGGCTGCTCTCGAGAAGCGATCAACGGCGTACGGCTATAAATCACCGGACTGTCCGGTGGTGCACCGGACTGTCCATTGAGCCATTCACAGGCGAAGTCGTCGCTCTCGGGAAGCGATTAACGGCGTACGGCTATAAATCACCGGACTGTCCGGTGGTGCACCGGACTGTCCGGTGAGCCAACGGTCGGCCGGGCCAACGGTCGACCGCGTAATCCGCGCGCGACGCGTGGCCGAGCCAACGGTCAGAAGGGGGCACCAAACTGTCCGGTGTGCACCGGACAATGTCCGGTGTGCCAACGGCTCTGGATCTTCAACGGTCGGCTGCGCCACAGAAGGAAAGAAATCCGCACCTGACAGTGTCCGGTGGTGCACCGGACTGTCCGGTGCGCCAGGCGACAGATGGCAAGAATTGCCTTCCTGGAATGCTCTCAACGGCTCCTAGCTGCCTTGGGGCTATAAAAGGGGCCCCTAGACGCATGGAGGAGTACACCAAGCATTCTCAAAGCATTCCTAAGCACCAAGACTTCAATTCCGCGCATTCGATTCTTTGTGATAGCAATTAGAGCTCCATTTGAGTAGAGAACTCTTTGAGTTGTGTTGAGAGCTCGTGTTGTGACTTGTGTGCGTGTGTTGCTCTGATTTTGTGTCTTGTGTGCGTTGCTCATCCCATCCTTACTTCTGTGCTTCTTTGTGATAATCAAACTGTAAGGGCGAGAGGCTCCAAAGTGTGGAGATTCCTCGCAAGCGGGATATAGTAAAGTGAAAGCAAAACACCGTGGTATTCAAGTGGGTCTTTGGACCGCTTGAAAGGGGTTGAGTGCAACCCTCGTCCATTCGGACGCCACAACGTGGAGTAGGCAAGTGTTGGACTTGGCCGAAACACGGGATAAACCACTGTGCCATCTCTGTGTTGATCTCTTTGTGGTTATTGTGTTTTGCAAGAACTCCTCTCTAGCCACTCGTCTTTATTGTGCTAACACCTAATCAAGTTTTGTGGGATTAAGTTTCAAGTTTTTATAGGGTCACCTATTCACCCCCCCTCTAGGTGCTCTCAATTGGTATCAGAGCCGTTCTCTTCACGTGAGGGACTAATCGCCCGAAGAGATGGATCCTAAGGGCAAGGGGATGGTGGTCAATGATAAGGAGAAGGAGTCCTTCGTCAATGATCCAAAGGATGACAAGCCTACTGACTCGAGCGCGAGTCACAAAAGAAAAGATGGGAAGAAGAAGAAAACGAGGCGCATCAAGGAGATCGTCTACTACGACGACAGCGACGAGTCCTCTTCTTCCCAAAAGGACGACGACAACGACTATGAGAAAAAGAAGACGATTAATTCAAATTTTCCTTTGATTATTCTCGTATTCCGCAAAGTTCCAATACTCATTTGCTTTCCATTCCCCTCGGTAAACCCCCTCACTTTGATGGAGAGGACTACGGATTTTGGAGTCACAAAATGCGTAGCCACTTGTTCTCTCTCCATCCAAGTATATGGGAGATAATAGAAAATGGAATGCACTTTGATAGTACAGATAGTCCTTTATTTATCAATGAACAGATTCATAAAAATGCACAAGCTACTACTGTGTTGTTAGCCTCATTGTGCAGGGATGAGTACCATAAGGTGAGCGGCTTGGATAACGCCAAGCAGATATGGGACACCCTCAGGATCTCTCATGAGGGAAATGACGTCACCATGCTCACCAAGATGGAGTTGGTGGAAGGCGAACTTGGGAGATTTGCAATGATCAGGGGGGAGGAGCCAACCCAAACATACAACAGGCTCAAGACCCTGGTCAACAAAATAAGGAGCTATGGAAGCACGCGATGGACGGACCACGACGTTGTCCACCTAATGCTAAGGTCTTTTACTGTCCTTGATCCACATCTTGTAAACAATATTCGTGAGAATCCTAGGTACACCAAGATGTCGCCCGAAGAAATACTTGGAAAGTTCATAAGCGGGCGGATGATGATCAAGGAGGCAAGATACGTCGATGAGGCATTGAATGGTCCAATTCATGAGCCTCAAGCCATTGCTCTCAAGGCAACGAGTAGCAAGGAGGCGCTACCTAGTAAGGTGGCGCAAGTTGAGGCGGCAGGGCTAAATGAGGAAGAGATGGCCCTCATCATCAAGCGCTTCAAGACGGCGCTAAAGGGCCGCAAGGAGCATCCCAAAAAGAACAAGACGAAGGGAAAGCGCTCCTGCTTCAAGTGCGGTAAGATTGGTCATTTTATCGCTAATTGTCCCAATAATGATAGTGACCAGGAACAAGATAAGAAGAGGGAAAAGAAGAAGGCTTACAAGAAGGCTAAGGGCGAGGCACACCTTGGCAAGGAGTGGGACTCGGATTGCTCGTCGTCCGACTCCGACAACGAAGGACTCGCTACATCAGCCTTCAACAAATCATCCCTCTTCCCCAACGAGCGTCACACATGCCTCATCGCGAAAGAGAAGAAGGTATGTACTCGAAAGTCTACTTATGCTTCTTCTAGTGATGATGAATCTAGCGATGATGAAATAGATTACTCTAGTTTGTTCAAGGGCTTAGATAGATCTAAAATTGAT
This sequence comes from Zea luxurians, assembly GCA_029449295.1. Taxonomy (NCBI): domain Eukaryota; kingdom Viridiplantae; phylum Streptophyta; class Magnoliopsida; order Poales; family Poaceae; genus Zea; species Zea luxurians. Next base: position 3,504,940 of record JAOPSE010000048.1, on the reverse strand, counting down.
AAGATTAATGAACTGATTGATGCTTTGAATGATAAGAATAGATTGTTAGAAAAGCAAGAGGATCTTTTGTATGAGGAACATGATAAATTTGTAGAGGCACAAAAATCTCTTGCTTTAGAGGTTAAAAGGAATGAAATGCTTTCTTGTGAACTATCTACTTGCCATGAGACAATTTCTAGTTTAAAAAGTGTTAATGATGATTTAAATGCTAAACTAGAAGTAGCAAATAGATCTAACTCTTGTGTAGAACATGTTGTGGTTTGCAATAGGTGTAAAGATTTTAATGTTGATGCTTGTAGTGAACACCTAGTTTCTATTGCAAAGTTAAATGATGAAGTGGCTAGTCTTAATGTCCAACTTAAGACTAGCAAGAGTGAATTTAACAAACTAAAATTTGCAAGGGATGCCTACACTATTGGTAGACACCCCTCAATTAAGGATGGGCTTGGCTTTAAGAAGGAAGCCAAGAACTTAACAAGTCATAAGTGCTCAAAAGAATCATGCATTTATTTATGATAGGAAATTTTCTAGAAATGTTCATCATGATAGGAGTTGTAATGCTTATGATTCAAATGCAATGTTTGCTTCAAGTTCTTCCTATGTGCATGGTAGAGATATGCCTAGGAGAAATGTCATTCATCATATGCCTAGGAGAAATGTTGCTCATGTTCCTAGGAAAATTAATGGACCTTCTACAATATATCATGCTTGCAATGCTTCTTTTGAAATTTGTAGAAAGGATAAGAAGGTGATTGCTAGGAAATTAGGGACAAAATGCAAGGGAGACAAAACTTGCATTTGGGTCCCTAAGACCATTGTTACTAACCTTGTAGGACCCAACAAGAGTTGGGTACCTAAGACCCAAGCCTAATTTGCCTTGCAGGTTTATGCATCCGGGGGATCAAGCTGGATTATCGACAGTGGAAGCACAAACCACATGACGGGGGAGAAGAAGATGTTCACCTCCTACGTCAAGAACAAAGATTCCCAAGACTCAATCATATTCGGTGACGGGAATCAAGGCAAGGTCAAAGGACTAGGGAAGATTGCTATTTAATCCGAGCACTCTATTTCTAATGTGTTCTTAGTTGAGTCGCTTGGATATAACTTGTTGTCTGTGAGTCAGCTTTGTAATATGGGATATAAGTGCTTATTCACAAATGTAGATGTGTCTGTCTTTAGAAGAAGTGGTGGTTCATTAGCTTTTAAGGGTGTACTATACGACAAACTTTATTTAGTTGATTTTGCAAAAGAGGAGGCTGGTCTATATGCATGCTTAATTGCTAAGACTAGCATGGGCTGGCTGTGGCATTGCCGTTTAGCACATGTTGGGATGAAGAACCTTCACAAACTTCTAAAGGGAGAACATGTGTTAGGTCTAACAAATGTGCATTTCGAAAAAGATAGACCTTGTGCAGCATGTCAAGCAGGTAAACAAGTGGGAAGTGCTCATCACATCAAGAACGTGATGACTACGTCAAGACCACTGGAGCTATTGCATATGGACCTCTTCGGACCCGTTGCCTACCTAAGCATAGGAGGAAGTAAGTATGGTCTTGTTATAGTTGATGATTTTTCCCGCTTCACTTGGGTATTCTTTTTGCAGGATAAATCTGAAACCCAAGGGACCCTCAAGCGCTTCCTAAGGAGAGCTCAAAATGAGTTTGAGCTCAAGGTGAAGAAGATAAGGAGCGACAACGGGTCCGAGTTCAAGAACCTTCAAGTGGAGGAGTACCTTGAGGAGGAAGGGATCAAGCACGAGTTCTCCGCTCCCTACACACCACAGCAAAACGGTGTGGTAGAGAGGAAGAACAGGACGCTCATTGACATGGCGAGGACAATGCTTGGAGAATTCAAGACGCCCGAGCGATTTTGGTCGAAAGCCGTGAACACGGCTTGTCACGCCATAAACCGGGTGTACCTTCATCGCCTCCTCAAGAAGACTTCGTATGAGCTTCTAACCGGTAACAAACCCAATGTGTCTTACTTTCGTGTATTTGGGAACAAATGTTACATTCTAGTAAAGAAAGGTAGAAATTCTAAGTTTGCTCCCAAAGCTGTAGAAGGGTTTGTGCTAGGTTATGACTCAAATACAAAGGCATATAGGGTCTTCAACAAATCATCGGGTTTGGTTGAAGTCTCTAGCGACGTTGTATTTGATGAGACTAATGGCTCTCCAAGAGAGCAAGTTGTTGATCTTGATGATGTAGATGAAGAAGACGTTCCAACGGCCGCAATACGCACCATGGCGATTGGAGAAGTGTGGCCACAGGAACAAAAGGAGCAAGATCAACCCTCTTCCTCAACAATGGTGCATCCCCCAACTCAAGATGATGAACAGGTTCATCAAGAGGAGGCGTGTGATCAAGGGGGGCACAAGATGATCATGTGATGGAGGAAGTGAGAGCACCTAGAGGGGGGTGAATAGGTGATCCTGTAAAAACTTGAAACTTAATCCCACAAAACTTGATTAGGCGTTAGCACAATAAAGCCAAGTGGCTAGAGAGGAGTTCTTGCAAAACACAATAACCACAAAGATATCAACACAGAGATGGCACAGTGGTTTATCCCGTGGTTCGGCCAAGTCCAACACTTGCCTACTCCACGTTGTGGCGTCCCAATGGACGAGGGTTGCACTCAACCCCTTTTAAGCGGTCGAAAGACCCACTTGAATACCACAGTGTTTTGCTTTCACTTTACTATATCCCGCTTGCGAGGAATCTCCACAACTTGGAGCCTCTCGCCCTTACAGTTTGATTATCACAAAGAAGCACAGAAGTAAGGATGGGATGAGCAACGCACACAAGACACAAAATCAGAGCAACACACGCACACAAGTCACAACACGAGCTCTCAACACAACTCAAAGAGTTCTCTACTCAAATGGAGCTCTAATTGCTATCACAAAGAATCGAATGCGCGGAATTGAAGTCTTGGTGCTTAGGAATGCTTTGAGAATGTTTGGTGTACTCCTCCATGCGTCTAGGGGCCCCTTTTATAGCCCCAAGGCAGCTAGGAGCCGTTGAGAGCATTCCAGGAAGGCAATTCTTGCCTTCTGTCGCCTGGCGCACCGGACAGTCCGGTGCACCATCGGACACTGTCCGGTGCAGATTTCTTTCCTTCTGTGGCGCAGCCGACCGTTGAAGATTCAGAGCCGTTGGCGCACCGGACACTGTCCGGTACACACCGGACAGTCCGGTGCCCCCTTCTGACCGTTGGCTCGGCCATGCGTCGCGCGCGGATTACGCGGCCGACCGTTGGCCCGGCCGACCGTTGGCTCACCGGACAGTCCGGTGATTTATAGTCGTACGCCGTTAATAGCTTCCCGAGAGCGACCACTTTGCCTGTGAATGGCTCACCGGACAGTCCGGTGCACCACCGTACAGTTCGATGATTTATAGCCGTACGCCGTTGATCGCTTCCCGAGAGCAGCCAGTTGACAGTCGCCAGCCTGGCGCACCGGACACTGTCCGGTGCACCTAGACTGCGCAGAGTCTTGGCTGCTTAGCCAAGTCTTTTCCAAATTGGTCTTTTCCTGTTTCAAGCACTTAGACACAATACATTAGTCTCCAAAACAATGTACTAAGTCTTAGAAACATACCTTTACTCTTGATTTGCACTTTGTCCATCAATTGGCATAGATTAACACTTAAGCACTTGTGTTGGCACTCAATCACCAAAACACTTAGAAATGGCCCAAGGGTACATTTCCCTTTCAATCTCCTCCTTTTTGGTAATTTATGCCAACACAACAAAAAGCAACTAAAGAAGTGCAATGTCAATGCAAATGAGAACACAAATTTGTTTTGATTCAAATTTGGCATATTTGGATCATTCTTTGCCACCACTTGGTTTTGTTTTTGCAAATCAACCTCAATTTCCTACCTCTAAGTCAAATACACTTGTTGAGACATAAAGAGAGTTGTTCCAAGAGAAATTGATCAAAGATTTCAAAAACTCTCCCTTTTTCCCATAATCAACTATTCTCCCCACAAGAAGCCAACTTTTGTCAAAAGAGACAACAAGAGAGTTTTGACAAACCAAAAGCTCTATTCTACCATTTCCAAAGTTCTCAAGTGGTAGCTGATCCATTGATTGCTTTGGCTTTATTTTCTCCCCCTTTGGCATCAAGCACCAAAACGGGATCAATCTTGGCCCCTAAACCCCATTGCCTCACAAAAATCTTCAAATAAGAGTACCAAGGCAATAAGGATTTGAGATGGACTTGGAGTAAGTTACCCTCTCATCGGAGTGCAGTGGAAGTCTTGCATGGTCCAAGTCCACCTTTCCCTTTCAATCCACCTTTGAGACTAAATCAAGCAAACTCAAGCACACGGTTAGTCTCAAAGGGTCAAGTTGTAGCACATCTCCCCCTAAATATGTGCATTACTCACACATGGACTTTTGAGGTCCGGGGAGTGTTTGTACAACTTGAGCACCATAAATAAACAACAAAATGCATAAGGAACATGATCAAAGCATAATACACATGTATGCTACACATCAATCCAAGTTCCGCGAATCTAAGACATTTAGCTCACTACACAGCCTGCAAAAGGTCTTCTCATCTGAAGGCTTGGTAAAGATATCGGCTAGCTGGTTCTCGGTGTTAATATAAAACACTTCGATATCTCCCTTTTGCTGGTGGTCTCTCAAAAAGTGATGCCGGATGTCAATGTGCTTTGTGCGGCTGTGCTCAACAGGATTGTCCGCTATGCGGATAGCACTCTCATTGTCACATAGGAGTGGGACTTTGCTTAGATTGTAGCCAAAGTCCCGGAGGGTTTGCCTCATCCAAAGTAGTTGCGCGCAACATTGTCCTGCGGCAACATACTCAGCCTCAGCGGTGGATAGGGCAACGGAAGTTTGTTTCTTAGAACTCCATGACACCAGGGACCTTCCTAAGAATTGGCACGTCCCTGATGTACTCTTCCTATCGACCTTACATCCAGCATAATCGGAATCTGAATATCCAATTAAGTCAAAGGTAGACCCCTTTGGATACCAGATCCCGAAGCAAGGCGTAGCAACTAAATATCTAAGAATTCGCTTCACAGCCACTAAGTGACACTCCCTTGGATTGGATTGAAATCTAGCACACATGCATACACTAAGCATAATATTCGGTCTACTAGCACATAAATAAAGCAAAGAACCTATCATGGACCGGTACGCTTTTTGATCAACGGACTTACCTCCTTTGTTGAGGTTGACGTGTCCGTCAGTTCCCATCGGAGTCTTTGCGGGCTTGGCGTCCTTCATCCCAAACCGCTTTAGCAAGTCTTGCGTGTACTTCGTTTGGGAGATGAAGGTGCCGTCCTTGAGTTGCTTCACTTGGAACCCAAGGAAGTAGTTCAACTCACCTATCATCGACATCTCAAACTTTTGAGTCATCACCCTGCTAAACTCTTCACAAGACTTTTGGTTAGTAGAACCAAATATTATGTCATCGACATAAATTTGGCACACAAATAAAACACCATCACAAGTCTTAGTGAATAAAGTTGGATCGGCTTTCCCAACCTTGAAAGCATTAGCAATTAAAAAGTCTCTAAGGCATTCATACCATGCTCTTGGGGCTTGCTTAAGTCCATAGAGCGCCTTAGAGAGCTTACATACGTGGTCGGGGTACCATTCATCCTCGAAGCCAGGGGGTTGCTCCACGTACACCTCCTCCTTGATTGGCCCGTTGAGGAAAGCGCTCTTCACATCCATTTGGAACAACCTGAAAGAATGGTGAGCGGCATATGCTAGCAAAATACGAATGGACTCTAGCCTAGCCACAGGAGCAAAAGTCTCCTCAAAGTCCAAACATGCGACTTGGGCATAACCTTTTGCCACAAGTCGAGCCTTGTTCCTTGTCACCACCCCATGCTCATCTTGTTTGTTGCGGAACACCCACTTGGTTCCCACAACATTTTGCTTGGGACGAGGCACCAGTGTCCAAACTTCATTTCTCTTGAAATTGTTGAGCTCTTCTTGCATGGCCAACACCCAGTCCGGATCTAGCAAGGCCTCTTCTACCCTGAAAGGCTCAATAGAAGAGACAAAGGAGTAATGCTCACAAAAATTAACTAATCTAGAATGAGTAGTTACTCACTCGCTAATGTCACCCAAAATTTGGTCGACGGGATGATTCCTATGAATCGTTGCTCGGACTTGGGTTGGAGGTGCCGGTTGTGCTTCTTCCTCCATCACATGATCATCTTGTGCTCCCCCTTGATCACACGCCTCCTCTTGATGAACTTGTTCATCACCTTGAGTTGGGGGATGCACCATTGTTGAGGAAGAGGGTTGATCTTGCTCCTTTTGTTCCTATGGCCGCACTTCTCCAATCGCCATGGTGTGTATTGCGGCCGTTGGAACGTCTTCTTCATCTACATCATCAAGATCAACAACTTGCTCTCTCGGAGAGCCATTAGTCTCATCAAATACAACGTCGCTAGAGACTTCAACCAAACCCGATGATTTGTTGAAGACCCTATACGCCTTTGTATTTGAGTCATAACCTAACAAAAACCCTTCTACAGCTTTGGGAGCAAACTTAGAATTTCTACCTTTCTTTACTAGAATGTAACATTTGCTCCCAAATACACGAAAGTAAGACACATTGGGTTTGTTACCGGTTAGAAGCTCATACGAAGTCTTCTTGAGGAGGCGATGAAGGTACACCCGGTTTATGGCATGACAAGCCGTGTTCACGGCTTCCGACCAAAATCGCTCGGGCGTCTTGAATTCTCCAAGCATTGTCCTTGCCATGTCAATGAGCGTCCTGTTCTTCCTCTCTACCACACCGTTTTGCTGTGGTGTGTAGGGAGCGGAGAATTCGTGCTTGATTCCTTCCTCCTCAAGGTACTCCTCCACTTGAAGGTTCTTGAACTCGGACCCGTTATCGCTCCTTATCTTCTTCACCTTGAGCTCAAACTCATTTTGAGCTCTCCTTAGGAAGCGCTTGAGCGTCCCTTGGGTTTCAGATTTATCCTGCAAGAAGAATACCCAAGTGAAGCGGGAAAAATCATCAACTATAACAAGACCATACTTACTTTCCCCTATGCTTAGATAGGCGACGGGTCCGAAGAGGTCCATATGAAGCAACTCCAAAGGTCTTGATGTGGTCATCACATTTTTGGTATGATGAGAACTTCCCACCTGTTTGCCTGCTTGACAAGCTGCACAAGGTCTATCTTTTTCGAAAGTAACATTTGTTAGACCTATCACATGTTCTCCCTTTAGAAGTTTGTGAAGGTTCTTCATCCCCACATGTGCTAAGCGGCGATGCCACAGCCAGCCCATGCTAGTCTTAGCAATTAAGCATGCATCTAGACCGGCCTCCTCTTTTGCAAAATCAACTAAATAAAGTTTGTCGTCTAATACACCCTTAAAAGCTAATGAACCATCACTCCTTCTAAAGACAAACACATCTACATTTGTGAATAAGCAGTTATGCCCCATATTACAAAGCTGACTCACAGACAACAAGTTATATCCAAGCGACTCAACTAAGAACACATTAGAAATAGAGTGCTCGGATGAAATAGCAATCTTCCCTAGTCCTTTGACCTTGCCTTGATTCCCGTCACCGAATATGATTGAGTCTTGGGAATCTTTGTTCTTGACGTAGGAGGTGAACATCTTCTTCTCTCCCGTCATGTGGTTTGTGCATCCGCTGTCGATAATCCAGCTTAATCCCCCGGATGCATAAACCTGCAATGCAAATTAGGCTTGGGTCTTAGGTACCCAACTCTTGTTGGGTCCTACAAGGTTAGTAACAATGGTCTTAGGGACCCAAATGCAAGTTTTGTCTCCCTTGCATTTTGTCCCTAATTTCCTAGCAATCACCTTCTTATCCTTTCTACAAATTTCAAAAGAAGCATTGCAAGCATGATAAATTGTAGAAGGTCCATTAATTTTCTTAGGAACATGAGCAATATTTCTCCTAGGCATATGATGAATGACATTTCTCCTAGGCATATCTCTACCATGCACATAGGAGGAACTTGAAGCAAACATTGCATTTGAATCATAAGCATTACAACTCCTATCATGATGAACATTTCTAGAAAATTTCCTATCATGGTACATGAAAGCATGGTTCTTTTGACAACTATTGGTCATAGGGGCCTTCCCTTTCACCTTGGCGGGAATGGGATCCTTATGACTAGTTAAGTTCTTGGCTTCCTTCTTAAAGCCAAGCCCATCCTTAATTGAGGGGTGTCTACCAATAGTGTAGGCATCCCTTGCAAATTTTAGTTTGTCAAATTCACTCTTGCTAGTCTTAAGTTGGGCATTAAGACTAGCCACTTCATCACTTAATTTTGCAATAGAAACTAGGTGTTCACTACAAGCATCAACATTAAAATCTTTACACCTATTGCAAATCACAACATGTTCTACACAAGAGTTAGATCTATTTGCTACTTCTAATTTAGCATTTAAATCATCATTAACACTTTTTAAACTAGAAATTGTTTCATGGCAAGTAGATAGTTCACAAGAAATCATTTCATTCCTTTTAACTTCTAAAGCAAGAGATTTTTGTGCCTCTACAAATTTATCATGTTCTTCATACAAAAGATCCTCTTGCTTTTCTAACAATCTATTCTTATCATTCAAAGCATCAATCAATTCATTAATTTTATCAATTTTAGTTCTATCTAAGCCCTTGAACAAACTAGAGTAATCTATTTTGTCATCGCTAGATTCATCATCACTAGAAGAAGCATAAGTAGACTTTCGAGTACATACCTTCTTCTCCTTTGCCATGAGGCATGTGTGACGCTCGTTGGGGAAGAGGGATGATTTGTTGAAGGCTGATGCGGCGAGTCCTTCGTTGTCGGAGTCGAATGACGAGCAATCCGAGTCCCACTCCTTGCTAAGGTGTGCCTCGCCCTTAGCCTTCTTGTAAGCCTTCTTCTTTTCCCTCTTCTTATCTTGTTCCTGGTCACTATCATTATCGGGACAATTAGCAATAAAATGACCAATCTTACCGCACTTGAAGCAGGAGCGCTTTCCCTTCGTCTTGTTCTTTTTGGGATGCTCCTTGCGTCCCTTTAGCGCCGTCTTGAAGCGCTTGATGATGAGGGCCATCTCTTCCTCATTTAGCCTCGCCGCCTCAACTTGCGCCACCTTGATAGGTAGCGCCTCCTTGCTACTCGATGCCTTGAGAGCAATGACTTGAGGCTCATGGATTGGGCCATTCAATGCATCGTCGACGTATCTTGCCTCCTTGATCATCATCCACCCGCTTACAAACTTCCCAAGCACTTCTTCGGGCGACATCTTTGTGTACCTGGGATTCTCACGAATATTGTTTACAAGATGTGGATCAAGGACAATAAAAGACCTTAGCATTAGGCGGACGACGTCGTGGTCCGTCCATCGTGTGCTTCCGTAGCTCCTTATTTTGTTGATGAGGGTCTTGAGCCGGTTGTACGTTTGGGTTGGCTCCTCTCCCCTGATCATTGTGAATCTCCCAAGTTCGCCCTCCACCAACTCCATCTTGGTGAGCATGGTGACGTCATTTCCCTCATGTGATATCTTGAGGGTGTCCCAGATCTGCTTGGCATTGTCCAAGCCGCTCACCTTATTGTATTCTTCCCTGCACAGAGATGCTAAAAGGACAGTAGTAGCTTGTGCATTTTTATGGATTTGTTCATTGATAAACAAAGGACTATCCATGCAATCAAATTGCATTCCATTTTCTACTATCTCCCATATACTCGGATGGAGAGAGAACAAGTGACTACGCATTTTGTGACTCCAAAATCCGTAGTCCTCCCCATCAAAGTGTGGAGGTTTGCCAAGAGGAATGGAAAGCAAATGTGCATTTGAACTATGCGGAATACGAGAATAATCGAAAGAGAAGTTTGAATTAACCGTCTTCTTTTTCTCGTAGTCGTTGTCGTCGTCCTTTTGGGAAGAGGAAGATTCGTCGCTGTCGTAGTAGACTATCTCCTTGATGCGCCTTGTTTTCTTCTTCTTCCCGTCTTTTCTTTTGTGGCCCGAGCCCGAGTCAGTAGGCTTGTCATCTCTCGGCTCGTTGACGAAGGACTCCTTCTCCTTATCATTGATCACAATCCCCTTGCCCTTAGGATCCATCTCTTCGGGTGATTAGTCCCTTCGTGAAGAGAACGGTTCTGATACCAATTGAGAGCACCTAGAGGGGGGGTGAATAGGTGATCCTGTAAAAACTTGAAACTTAATCCCACAAGACTTGATTAGGCGTTAGCACAATAAAGCCAAGTGGCTAGAGAGGAGTTCTTCCAAAACACAATAACCACAAAGATATCAACACAGAGATGGCACAGTGGTTTATCCCATGGTTCGGCCAAGTCCAACACTTGCCTACTCCACGTTGTGGCGTCCCAACGGACGAGGGTTGCACTCAACCCCTTTCAAGCGGTCCAAAGACCCACTTGAATACCACGGTGTTTTGCTTTCACTTTACTATATCCCGCTTGCGAGGAATCTCCACAACTTGGAGCCTCTCGTCCTTACACTTTGATTATCACAAAGAAGCACAGAAGTAAGGATGGGATGAGCAACGCACACAAGACACAAAATCAGAGCAACACACGCACACAAGTCACAACACGAGCTCTCAACACAACTCAAAGAGTTCTCTACTCAAATGGAGCTCTAATTGCTATCACAAAGAATCGAATGCGCGGAATTGAAGTCTTGGTGCTTAGGAATGCTTTGAGAATGCTTGGTGTACTCCTCCATGCGCCTAGGGGCCCCTTTTATAGCCCCAAGACAGCTAGGAGCCGTTGAGAGCATTCCAGGAAGGCAATTCTTGCCTTCTGTCGCCTGGCGCACCGGACACTGTCCGGTGCGGATTTCTTTCCTTCTGTGGCACAGCCGACCGTTGAAGATTCAGAGCCGTTGGCGCACCAGACACTGTCCAGTGCACACCAGACACTGTCTGGTGCACACCGGACAGTCCGGTTCCCCCTTCTGACTGTTGGCTCGGCCATGCGTCGCGCGCGGATTACGCGGCCGACCGTTGGCTCACCGGACAGTCCGGTGCACCACCAGATAGTCCGGTGATTTATAGCCGTACGCCGTTAATAGCTTCACGAGAGCGACGACTTCGCCTGTGAATGGCTCACCAGATAGTCCGGTGCACCACCGGACAGTCCGGTGATTTATAGCCGTACGCCGTTGATCGCTTCCCGAGAGCAGCCAGTTGACAGTCGCCAGCCTGGCGCACCGGACACTGTCCGGTGCACCACCGGACAGTCCGATGCACCCAGACTGCGCAGAGTCTTGGCTGCTTAGCCAAGTCTTTTCCAAATTGGTCTTTTCCTATTTCTAGCACTTAGACACAATACATTAGTCTCCAAAACAATGTACTAAGTCTTAGAAACATACCTTTACTCTTGATTTGCACTTTGTCCATCAATTGGCATAGATTAACACTTAAGCACTTGTGTTGGCACTCAATCACCAAAACACTTAGAAATGGCCCAAGGGCACATTTCCCTTTCAGGAAGAAGCACAACCGGCACCTCCAACCCAAGTTCGAGCGACGATTCAAAGGAATCATCCCGTCGACCAAATTTTGGGTGACATTAGCAAGGGAGTAACTACTCGTTCTAGATTAGTTAATTTTTGTGAGCATTACTCCTTTGTCTCTTCTATTGAGCCTTTCAGAGTAGAAGAGGCCTTGCTAGATCCGGACTGGGTGTTGGCCATGCAGGAAGAGCTCAACAACTTCAAGCGTAATGAAGTTTGGACATTGGTGCCGCGTCCCAAGCAAAATGTTATGGGAACCAAGTGGGTGTTCCGCAACAAACAGGATGAGCACGGGGTGGTGACGAAGAACAAGGCTCGACTTGTGGCAAAAGGTTATGCCCAAGTCGCATGTTTGGACTTTGAGGAGACTTTTGCTCCTGTGGCTAGGCTAGAGTCGATTCGTATTTTGTTAGCCTATGCCGCTCACCATTCTTTCACGTTGTTCCAAATGGATGTGAAGAGCGCTTTCCTCAACGGGCCAATCAAGGAGGAGGTGTACATGGAGCAACCCCCTGGCTTTGAGGATGAACGGTACCCTGACCACGTATGTAAGCTCTCTAAGGCGTTCTATGGACTTAAGCAAGCTCCAAGAGCATGGTATGAATGCCTTAGAGACTTTTTAATTGCTAATGCTTTCAAGGTTGGGAAAGCCGATCCAACTTTATTCACTAAGACTTGTGATGGTGACTTATTTGTGTGCCAAATTTATGTCGATGACATAATATTTGGCTCTACTAACCAACAGTCTTGTGAAGAGTTCAACAGGGTGATGACTCAAAAGTTTGAAATGTCGATGATGGGCGAGTTGAACTACTTCCTTGGGTTCCAAGTGAAGCAACTCAAGGACGGCACCTTCATCTCCCAAACGAAGTACACGCAAGACTTGCTAAAGCGGTTTGGGATGAAGGACGCCAAGCCCGCAAAGACTCCGATGGGAACTGACGGACACGTCGACCTCAACAAAGGAGGTAAGTCCGTTGATCAAAAAGCGTACCGGTCCATGATAGGTTCTTTGCTTTATTTATGCGCTAGTAGACCGGATATTATGCTTAGTGTATGCATGTGTGCTAGATTTCAATCCGATCCAAGGGAGTGTCACTTAGTGGCCGTGAAGCGAATTCTTAGATATTTAGTCGCTACGCCTTGCTTCGGGATCTGGTATCCAAAGGGGTCTACCTTTGACTTAATTGGATATTCAGACTCCGATTATGCTGGATGTAAGGTCGATAGAAAGAGTACATCGGGGACGTGCCAATTCTTAGGAAGGTCCCTGGTGTCATAGAGTTCTAAGAAACAAACTTCCGTTGCCCTATCCACCGCTGAGGCCGAGTACGTTGCCGCAGGACAGTGTTGCGCGCAACTAATTTGGATGAGGCAAACCCTCCGGGACTTTGGCTACAATCTGAGCAAAGTCCCACACCTATGTGATAATGAGAGTGCTATCCGCATGGCGGATAATCCTGTTGAACACAGCCGCACAAAGCACATAGACATCCGACATCACTTTTTGAGAGACCACCAGCAAAAGGGAGATATCGAAGTGTTTTATATTAACACCAAGAACCAGCTAGCCGATATCTTTACCAAGCCTTTAGATGAGAAGACCTTTTGCAGGCTGCGTAGTGAGCTAAATGTCTTAGATTCGTGGAACTTGGATTGATGTGTAGCATACATGTGTATTATGCTTTGATCATGTTCCCTTATGCATTTTGTTTATTCATGGTGCTCAAGTTGTACAAACTCTCCCCGGACCTCAAAAGTCCATGTGCGAGTGATGCACATATTTAGGGGGAGATGTGCTACAACTTGACCCTTTGAGACTAACCATGTGTTTGAGCTTGCTTGATTTAGCCTCAAAGGAAGATTGAAAGGGAAAAGGTGAACTTGGACCATGCAAGACTTCCACTGCACTTCGATGAGAGGGTAACTCACTCCAAGTTCATCTCCATATTCTTATTGCCTTTGTACTCTTATTTGAAGATTTTGGTGAGGCAATGAGGTTTAGGGGCCAAGATTGATCCCGTTTTGGTGCTTGATGCCAAAGGGGGAGAAAATAAGGCCAAAGCAATAAATGGATCAGCTACCACTTGAGAATATTGAAAATAGTAGAATAGAGCTTTTGGTTTGTCAAAACTCTCTTGTTGTCTCTTTTGTCAAAAGTTGGCCTCTTGTGGGGAGAATAGTTGATTATGAGAAAAAGGGGGAGTTTTTGAAATCTTTGATCAATTTCTCTTGGAACAACTCTCTTTATGTCTCAACAAGTGTGTTTGACTTAGAGATAGGAAATTGAGGTTGATTTGCAAAAACAAAACCAAGTGGTGGCAAAGAATGATCCAAATATGCCAAATTTAAATCAAAACAAATTTGTGTTCTCATTTGCATTGATGTTGCACTTCTTTAGTTGCTTTTTGTTGTGTTGGCATAAATCACCAAAAAGGGGGAGATTGAAAGGGAAATGTGCTCTTGGGCCATTTCTAAGTATTTTGGTGATTGAGTGCCAACACAAGTGCTTAAGTGTTAATCTATGCCAATTGATGGACAAAGTGGAAATCAAGAGTAAAGGTATGTTTCTAAGACTTAGTACATTGTTTTGGAGACTAATTTATTGTGTCTAAGTGCTAGAAACAGGAAAAGACCAATTTGGAAAAGACTTGGCTAAGCAGCCAAGACTCTGCGGAGTCTGGGTGCACCGGACAGTGTCCGGTGCGCCAGGCTGGCGACTGTCAACTGGCTGCTCTCGGGAAGCGATCAACGGCGTACGACTATAAATCACTGGACTGTCCGGTGGTACACCGGACTGTCCGGTGAGCCATTCACAGGTGAAGTCGTCGCTCTCGGGAAGCGATTAACGGCGTACGGCTATAAATCACCGGACTATCCAGTGGTGCACCGGACTGTCCGGTGAGCCAACGGTCGGCCGCGTAATCCACGCGCGACGCGTGGCCGAGCCAACGGTCAGAAGGGGGCACCAGACTGTCCGGTGTGCACCGGACAGTGTCCGGTGTGCCAACGGCTCTGGATCTTCAACAGTCGGCTGCGCCACAGAAGGAAAGAAATCTGCACCGGACAGTGTCCGGTGCGCCAGGAGACAGAAGGCAAGAATTAGCTTCCTGGAATGCTCTCAACGGCTCCTAGTTGCCTTGGGGCTATAAAAGGGACCCCTAGGCGCATGGAGGAAAATACCAAGCATTCTCTAAGCATTCCTAAGCACCAAGACTTCAATTCCGCGCATTCGATTCTTTGTGATAGCAATTAGAGCTCCATTTGAGTAGAGAACTCTTTGAGTTGTGTTGAGAGCTCGTGTTGTGACTTGTGTGCGTGTGTTGCTCTGATTTTGTGTCTTGTGTGCGTTGCTCATCCCATCCTTACTTCTGTGCTTCTTTGTGATAATCAAACTGTAAGGGCGAGAGGCTCCAAAGTGTGGAGATTCCTCGCAAGCGGGATATAGTAAAGTGAAAGCAAAACACCGTGGTATTCAAGTGGGTCTTTGGACCGCTTGAAAGGGGTTGAGTGCAACCCTCGTCCGTTGGGATGCCACAACGTGGAGTAGGCAAGTGTTGGACTTGGCCGAACCACGGGATAAACCATTGTGCCATCTCTGTGTTGATCTCTTTGTGGTTATTGTGTTTTGCAAGAACTCATCTCTAGCCACTTGGCTTTATTGTGCTAATGCCTAATCAAGTTTTGTGGGATTAAGTTTCAAGTTTTTACAGGATCACCTATTCAACCCCCCCCCCCTCTAGGTGCTCTCAGCTTGGCCATACTTCTTCTTCTTGAAGTATCCCTTACCCTTGCCTCCCTTCTTCCCTTACCCTTGCCTCCCTTCTTCAACTTGACCCTTTTGTAATTTTCTGTTCGCATCTTGTTCCTTCTTGTTTAGACAATCTGCAATGAAGTGACCGGTCTGGGCACATTCATAGCATGCCCTCTTCTTTCCTTTTCTCTGATATTTGTCATTCTTCCGTACAAACTTCTTGAAAGTCTTGATAAACATAGTTGTGTCCTCATCACTTGAGCTATCTTCATCGCTTGATGTTTCAACCACCTTCTTTGACTTGTGGTCTTTGCTTTTCTTGGAAGAGTCTTGCTCATTTGACAACAAGGCGTGTGAGTCTCTTGTTTTGATTGGAGCTTCTTCAGACTCATGTTGTTGAATCTTGGCAAATAGTTGATGAGGAGTCATCTCCTCATAATCATCACGATCTCTAATCATTCTTGCCAAACTCTTGTCCTTTTCTTTATAGGCTCTCATGAATAGCCTAGTGACCTTTGAGTCATTCCAATCTTCACTACCCAACACCCTTATTTATTGACAAATACCATTAATCGGTCAAAGAGTGATTGAAGAGATTCACCCTTGGACCAATCATATCTTGCAAGTTCACTTTCCAAAGCTTCAATTCTGTGTCTTTTAGCTTTGGGATCTCCTTCATGTGACATCTTCAAAATATTCTAAATGTCACGAGCATCTTCTCTTCCTTGAACTTTCTGGTACGCTTCCGGACAAAGGCTTCCTTTGATTATGCTCACTGCTTGAGCATTGTGATGCACCTCTTGCATCATTTCTGATGCCATCTCTTCTCCTTGGGTAGGCTTATGCATACCTATATTGACAATCTCCCAAAGACTAGGATGCACATCGATTAAATGCGACTTCATCTTATCAGCCCACTCATCATAGTTCAACTCACTAAGAGTAGGTAACTTTTCGAGTGGAGCCGAAGAGAAGTTGGGAATAAAATTTGTAGAGTAATCAAATTGAACTTTATTGAATTCGGTACCTTTACTTTTGGTTGATGATCCTTCGGCGTTGAGACTTACCTTGCTCATCACCCTTGACACCAAAAGTTCCACCAAGTCATCATTGTATTCAATTTTCCCTTTTCCTCTATCTTCTTCGGTCTTTCTTCTTGTTTCTTCTTCTTCCGCCTTTTTCTTTGCATCTTCCTCTTTCATTTTGAGGAACATTTTCTTTGCAATCTTCATGGCAAGGTCGAGGACCTTAGGGTCCACTTCCTCACCGGTGGAGGAGGTAGGGATTTCCTCGAGAAGAGGATCCACATGGTCCCTTTGCATAGACATGATCGCAACCTCACGCGGTTAAGCGTAAAATGAGGCACGAAGCTTTGATACCAATTGAAAGTAGCCTAGAGGGGGGTGAATAGGCTACACCTGAAATTTTTCACTAAAAACTTTGACATAGTGTTAAATTCAAGTTGAACTGGTGCAAACTGGTTCAGCTGATTTTGTTTACAGCTGAACAAGTTTGAACCTGCTCAACTTAGATTAGATAAATAGTTTAAACAAGTGTGACAAAGTAATGAGAGATTCTTGATTAAGACTTGCCCTAGAGAAAAATCACTCAAATGGGTGACAAATCGATGTGAATTGGTTTCACACGACTTGCACACAATATAATCAAATATGAACTAACCAACAATTTAAAGCACTTTCCAAGAGCACACCAAGAACACACAATTTAACCCAAGGTTCGGCAACCACCATAAAGGTGTCCTACTCCTCGTTGAGGAGCCCACAAAGGGCCGGGTCTTTTCCAACCGTAATCCTCCACAAGCCAACCACCAAGGTCAAGGTAATCTCTTATCAACTTAGCTCAACGAGCGGGTGATACAAACTTCTTGGGGTCTTCCACAAATTTGGAGACTCCCAAGCAACCTCTATCCGTCAAGGAACTCAAGGTTCCAAGAGTAACAAATCCGCACAAGATTCAAGTTTGCGATGAGCTCGAGAGATGAAGAGAAAGGGAGAATTGAGATGAAATCAATAATGAGTTAGACCGACTTCACCTCACACCAAGGGTCCTTCAATCAATTGAAGGAGATGCGATTTTGGGTGTGAGAGGTGGATTGAATGCTCTTGTTTGAGAGTTGGTCAGCCAAGAATTTGTGGAGAGGGCAGAAGTGAATGAAGAGAGAGAGTGTGAGGGGTATATAAAGGAGCCCCCAAAAGCTGGTGGCCGTTGGGGAAATCTGACTGAAAATCGGTTGAACCGGTTTTGAAACCGGTTGAACCGGTTTCCACCAGGGTGGTTCTCGGTAGGGATGAAAACGGTTTCGGAATTTTTCGGTATTCCAGAAACCAATTTCGAAATTTTTCGATCGGATTTATCGATAACGGTATTTTTCAAAAACGGAATCGGTTTTCGGAATTTTCTATCGGAATCGGCATGGTGTTTTACCGACCGTTTCCTTCGGTTACCGGTTTTTGTCGGAAATTATCGGATTTGTGTCTTGGAATTTTCCGGAATTGTGTCTCAGAATTTTTCTAAATTGTGTCTCGAAATTTTTCGGAATTTTCGAGCATGTGATTTTTAGCATCACCTGTACGTCTCTAGATAAGGATTACTTATTTTTGTATTTTTTGGACGCCTTAAGATTTTTTTGGGATAGATGATATTGGAAGGCAGTTGAGATTAACGATTTGGTCTTTTCCACACACTAGGTTTTAGGGTTTTTCTGTGAGGTTGTGAAAAACTCTTTATGTGAGGAAAAAATATTTCATAAATAAGCATGCCATGTCAGCTAGATAGAGTGGATATTGTGAATTATGAACTTTGAATCTGTGAACTTATGATCTTTATGAACTTGTTATACTGATCTTTGTAAACTTTTTATATTATAAATTTGTGATCCTTGTGAACTTATTATATTGTGAACTTGTTATATCATGAATTGTGAACTTGTGGTCTTTGTGATCTTTTGTCAACTTTGTTGTATTATGAAGTTTGAAATGTTTACCAATCGTATTTTAGATTTCGACCGTTACCGGTGTATTTTCCGCACCAAACTTTTGTTTCCGATGTTTCCGAAATACCGATATTGTTTCCATTTCCGGAGTTACCGTTTTCGATTTTTTTCTGATAAAAAATATGAAAACGGTAATGGTTTTAGTGTTTACCGACCGTTTCCGTCCGTTTTCATCCCTAGTTCTCGGTTCACTGGCTGACTCAGCCGAAGAGTGGACTGGTTCCAAATCCGGTTGAACCGGCCCAAAAAATCGGTTGAACCGGTTTTCCAACAGTCTGCACACGACTTTTTCTGACAGGACTGATTAGCAGATTGGCAGGTCAGAAAGTGGCAGAGTGAACAGTGCAAAAACCGGTTGAGCCGGTTTTGAGTCCGATTGAACCGGTTTTTCAAACTAGCTAACATATTTTTAGAAAACTAAAAAGAACCATGGGGAAATCTTAGTGGGAAGTAAAAGTGGTTTTTCCAAGAGCATTCATGATCTAGTAAAATGTTTTCTTAGAGGATTTGAAAAGGTTTGGACTGAGCTCATCGCACTTACTTACTCAACTATTGTAGATCCCTCTTAATTGAACGGTGATTCCTATGACTCAAGAATTGTAAAAAGTAAATTGCCATTGTTTCCAAGCACTTTGAAGCACACTATATGATGTAGAATTTTAATCCATTGTGCTTTTACATTTGCGTACATATATGATCCGTGCTTCTCCTGTCTGAAGAATAACTGTATACATACTAGGAGCAAACTTGTTAGAAACTCAGTTTGTTTTGTCATTTAATCACCAAAACCCTCAGTCATGGTTGATTGCACTTACAATCTCCCCCTTTTTGGTGATTGATGCCAAAACAAACTGGAGTAGAGATAAAAACAAAATTACTGGCGTGATTGTAAATACTTGTGTATGTGTGGCTCCCCCTAAATATGTGCATGAGTTTTATGATCTTCATATTGACTTGGTATGTCAATTATGCAACATATTTGGAGAAAGTGAATAGCCAACACATTACACAATCATTGAGGGATGCAACAATATTGTATAAGATATGATGATGTAAAAATGACATACTCTAACAATTTCATCATTGCATAGCATAAAATATATGATGGCACTAGCTATTACAATAATGATCATCACCACATAATATTGTTCATGGCCCTAAGCCATCATCACACATCACAAGCATAGACAAATGCTAGAGTTATTACAGACCATAGTGTTCATTACATAAATAAAAGTGTTTAGCCCCTGGATAACTGTACATACATGATATGTGCTTCTCCTGTCTGTAGAATAACTATATACATATTAGGAGCAAACTTGTTAGAAACTCAGTTTGTTTTGTCATTTAATCACCAAAATCCTCAGCCAGGGTTGATTGCACTTACAGCTACTGATCCAAGTAAAATTGATGCTATGCTCAAGTGGCCAATACCCACTTCCCACATAGAATTGAGGGGGTTTCTGGGACTCACTGGGTACTACCACAAATTTGTCAAGAATTATGGCATAATAGCTAAGCCACTGACAGCTATCTTGCAATTAAAACAGTTTGGGTGGCCAGATTCTGCTCAAATTGCCTTTGATGAATCAAAGAAAGCCATGACCTCTACTCCTGTGTTGGCATTACCTAATTTTGAAGAAACCTTTGTGGTGGAGACAGATGCCTGTGACAAGGGTCTTGGTGTTGTGCTTTCTCATAAAGGACATCCAGTGGCATTTTACAGTAAGGCCTTAGATGTTTCTAACTGTAAGTTGTCTATTTACGAAAAGGAGTTCTTAGCCATACTCATGGCTGTGGATAGGTGGAGATGCTATTTGCAGAGAAAACCCTTTGTGATTAAAATAGATCACAAAAGTTTGATTCATTTGCAAGATTAGACTTTTAGTCACTGAACTGCAAAGGAAGGCCATGGTCAAGTTGTTTGGACTTCGGTTTCAGATCCAGTACAGGAAGGTAGTGGAGAACAAGGCTGTTGATGCCTTATCTCAAGTTGCACAACAACTAGAATTTGTTGCATTATCTGTCTGCACTCCAACATGGGTTCATGAGGTCCTTAAATCCTATGAACTAGATTGTAATGTCCAAAAGTTGTTGGCCGAGTTAGCTATCAAAATCCCAAATGAGCATGGTTTCAAGCTTCAGGAGGGACTAATATACAAGCATAATCAGTTGTTGGTGGGCCAAAAATATGGGATTGCAAATACAAATTGTCAAGGCTTTACATGCATCTCCTGTTGGTGGGCATTCTAGAGTACAAACAACATACCACCGAGTGAAGAAGTCATTTTATTGGCCTGGGATGAAAACTGCAGTGGAATTTTTTTGTTAAACAGTGCCAAGTGTGCCAACAAGCGAAACATGAACATGTTAAGTCGCCAGGATTACTTCAGCCCTTGCCTATTCCCCAGAATAGTTGGTATGACCTTTCTATGGACTTTATAGAAAGTTTGCCTAAATCTAATGGATTTTTAGTGATTCTGGTTATGGTAGACAGGTTGACAAAATATGCTCACTTCGTGCCAGTGAAACATCCTTACACTACCCAACATATAGCTCACATATTTTTCTCCAATGTGGTGAAACTTCATGGGTTGCCAAGATCAATAGTTTCAGACAGAGACAAAGTTTTCACTAGCCATTTTTTGGCAGGAGTTATTCAAATTGGTGGGCACACAATTGCATCTTAGTTCGGCATACCATCCACAATCGGATGAGCAAACCGAGAGAGTTAACTAATGCCTTGAGATGTTTTTGAGATGTGCTGTTAATGACACTCCTTCTCAACGGGTCAAGTGGTTGGACTGGGCTGAACTGTGGTATAACAGCTATTACCATTCCTCTCTCAAATGTTCCCCATTCAAGGCTTTGTATGGGGTTGAGCCAAACTTGGGAACTCTTACTCTTGCTGTGACTAATGATTCCACTAAGGCTGCACTGTCCTTACAATAGAGACATGATTTTCTTGATATGATCAAATCCCATTTGGCTGCAGCACAAAATAAGATGAAATTTTGCAGACCAGCATAGAGCCTTTCGACAGTTTGTTGTGGGAGATAAAGTGTTTGTCAAGCTACAGTCGTTCGCTCAGACTTCTGTTGGTCACCGGCTTTGCGCCAAACTTTCTTTCAAGTTCTTTGGACCCTTTTCAGATTGTGGAGAAGATTGGGCAGGTGCCTATCATCTACAGATGCTAGACATTGTGGCCATACATCCAGTTTTCCATGTGTCACAACTCAAGGAGTTTGTACCAGACCATATTCTAGTGTATGCTCATCTTCCTTCGGCAGCTTTTTCAAGTAGTTCTCCACCTGTTCCTGAGATCATACTGGATCGCCGGCTGGTTAGGAAAGGGCCTGCTGCGGTGGTTCATGTTCTTATCAAATGGACTGGATTGCCTTCTTCTATGTCGTCCTGGGAGGATTATACGGTGCTAAAGGAAAGGTTTCCTACTGCTGCCATCTAGGGACCATATGCTTCTCAAGGGGAGGACGATGTCAGGTCTAGAAGATCTGGATAAACCAGGAAGAAGATTGTTTCAGGTGTGTATGGGCGCTGGTGTGACACAGTGTATTTGAAATTGTTGGGCTGTATTCTAGGAGTTTGTGGGCCGATTGTTGGGCCAGGTAGAGCAGGCGGACGATACTGTTATAAGCCGAGCCACGTTATTGTTTGGAGATATGAAGAATACAGAACAGAAATTACCCACCTACCTCTCGTCTTCCTCCAATTCTTCTCTTCTTCTTCTCTACTAGGTGAATGCCCGTGCGTTGCAACGGAAACATATAATAACATGATATCTTATGTACAAATATATGATATTCTGTTATGAGAAAAGGTCCTCGAGCATCTGGTTGATCTGGGCGACGGTGATGGAGACTTCAAATAAGAAAGGAAACAAAAGTGCATTAATCTGCACATTAAAAACTGCCAAGCTCCACAATAAGATAAGACAACAATCAATTTATGATGTGCACATTCAAAACTTAGCAGATGCACGTTGTGTAGTTGAACGAAGCGATGACATGCATGTATGATTGACGGGCTGGAATTTAAGACCCGGTCCGCATTCGGGTATGCTAGCTCGGCGACCTATATTATTCTGTGTTGCATCGTGCTTTAGGCTCCTGTTTTTTTGTTGTGCTCGTGCTGGCCCAAAAAACCCACCTTATATTCCGAGCACTAAGCTAAATACATGAGAGAGCCAATAATTTAAGAGTATCTTAATTGATCTCATACTATTTTGTGATTTTTTATCAATAGTCGATTGGGCTCGGTTGGACCCGTTAGGAGTTGGAGCAGCCATCAAGTGATTAATAGTGTTTGGTTCAAGGAATAAGTTGGTCCATCTTGTTGCTCCTCTTTTTTTAGAATAGAATGAGTTTATTCATCACCACATCATTCCTCATAGTTTAATTAGTTAGTACTAATATGAGAATCGAGATTATCCCACCAAAATTAAGGAATGGACCATAATGCACCAACTCATTTTAGATGTAGTGATTCCTCAAACCAAAACACCCACCAAATCACCTTTTCCATGTTATAGGATTGAATAAGAGTAACCACAACTTTCTCCTTTTAATAGCTTTATGTTAAGAGTTCAGACCCACACGATACTAATGTGCATTGAAGCGTCCAATCATACTGATACTGAAATCCTTTTAGGGCTTGTTCGGATATCTCTCAATCCATGTGGATTGAGTGGGATTAGGTGGGTTTAAATCCCAAGCAAGTCAATTTTTTTCTCAATTTTTTCCAATCTCATCCAATCCATAGATAACGGAATTAACCGAAAGGCCTTACCTGATCTGCTCAGAGTTGTTCGATCCAGCTGTTTAAGTCAGCTCAATCCAATAGCCAAACAGATCTGTGAAGGCTTCATTGTTTAACAAGGAATAATCATTAATATTCTCTGTAGTTATGCACATGTTTATTCAGCAAAATTCCAATCGTCAAACAGGCGCATACATCTCAAATCAAAAGTCTCATTATATTTTCATGCTGACTCAAAACGGTCAAAACATTTAACATTTATTATCATCACGGTGACTGCGTCACAACAACAAAATGAAAATCAAGTCACAACATTGGTACAACAATGGCCCTACTAAATAATGCCAACAAATTATGAAGAAAATCTAAATCTCAGCTACATTTCTACAACTGCCACCTGGGGGTCATAAGTTATTATAGAATCATTTTGTATGGACTCATCCCATCCATTACAATAGCTACTTATCAAACCAAACTAACTTCAAATGCAGGAGAACCTAGGGCAAGCAGCAAGGGAAAATATGTCTGCATCAAGGAACGAAGTCAATTAGTCAAAAGTACACATAACTATACATTCCTTTTATATATGATAGAAGCATGCTACCTTATAGTTCTCGCCTAATAGTTTGGCCAGCAGAAGGAAGGACAGGTCTCTCCTCAACTGCTTCATAATGGAGAACAAAGTTGTCCTGAAAGCAAAAGAATGCTCAGATACACATCTCTGCTAATAGATAATGATTCTGTATGGTTTGATTCAGATAACGAAACCTTATGAACAGTATCCCAGATGCTTGGAACAAAACAAATGTAGGACCCTCGTTCATGAAGTGGAGTTTTCACAAGAGGTGCCGAATTAGGAGCTCTTGTTAGCTAGACACGGTAGTCTTTGTGGTAAAACCACCCTTTATTGTATCTGAAAACATGGAGCAGCAATTTACTTAAAAACGGTGGTAGAGTGCATTAGTGCAAGACTGCAAGCTAGACATCAAGAATACAAATAGTGATACTACAAATTGTGCAGATTCTATGCTTACAGTTCATTAGCAGCATATAACTGAGCGGCATCTTTAGGCATGCTGCACAAAGAACACAGTTAGATGATGAACAACCTATTTACATCAAAAGAGTGCACGCCAGGACAATTTAGAAACCAAAACAGTCGTTTTTGACCTGGTTTGAGGTTGCAAGGCCTCCTCGGATACCCTTTGGTGCTATTTCAGGAGTTGTTAGTGCATAGTATGTTTACAGTTCGCAAGTGATTTTAAAATATATTTTATAAAAAGTTAATACCATTTGTTTTCATGGTTCAAAAAATATATAATATATTTGCACTAAAAGGAAAAATTAGTTCATACAGGTACCCAGTTCAACCAGCCTTTTGATTATGAGATCTGTTTGAGAGATAATAGGTATTGTTCTCTTAGCCCATTTGGTTTTCTCCCAAGTCTCAGGCATGCCCACGAAGGAATTGTAAGCGAAGACATAACCAGATGAGAATATACATAACCAAACACACATATAGATGGAGATAGATTTATATATAAAATAGTGAATTTTGTCAGAGATAATACCTTGATGCAAACCTATGTCCATATGCATGTATATTTATGCAACTTTTATCCTTGATCAGTATTCTCAATTCCGTCACTTCACAATCATGCACAGGTTTTGTGGTGTTTTGAATTCTTTTGTCAAGCGAACATCCAAAGGAAAGCATGTGAGTTCATTGCCACCAAAGCCCTTGAATAGTGCTGCAGCCGCCGCGCAGTCTAAGCCTAGTGTTACTCCAAAGGAGCAGTTTGTTACTGCTCGACGACAAGATTTGCTTGTAAGTTCAAAGCAGGGAGCAGACACTAAGTCCGAGAAGGATAATTCCACAATATTAGATAAGGCTGGCAATGGTCCTGTTGTCAAAGAACAATCAGTTGATGCCTATGCAAGAAAAAGTAAATCTCAAAATGGAAAGGCCATGCCTAGTAATGGTGGATCACTGGCTAACATGTGGGGTCGTGCATCAGCAAAACCTATGCCTCCAAGTACCACTAATTCTACAACTGTAGCAAGTGTTGCAGATATATAATGGAATATATTTTCATAGTATACTTATTCAGTGTTATAGATATTTATGGTTTATAATAAATTTAGTCAAATCTATACTATAAAATTCAAGTTTTTCTTTTGTCCGAATCGTCGTCGACATCCCCGCCAATGATCCTATGTTACTATATTTAATTCTGAATATATGATACGGTATAAAACACAAAGATATGCGGAAACCGTGAAAATTGTTAAGAGATATAAGCACTTATTAACTGCTTGGTTGCTGGACCAATGCACATTCTCTACCCAACAAACGTGGGCGAGTGGACGTCTCTCCAACATGATACTCCATTATTGTATTTTGGACATGTGTATATATGAAAAGCAATAAAGAAACAGAAGCATTCGACTCGTTCACTTTCACCCGTTCACCCGTTTTGGTTTTACTCTAAATACGTTATCAGCACTCGCTTTTCCCTAGAGAAAAAAGTCCATGGCCAAGCATCAGTTCTTCGACGAGGTTTCAACAGAGGCGAGAACTAAAGGCCAAGAAAGAACACCGACAAGAAAGTATCACCGGAGGCAAGAACAGGGAGGAGGAAAACCATTGGGTACATGATGATCTATAAAGATCTCTCTGTTGCGCTTCTCACCTTCATCATTCGATCTTTGAACAACGGTCATCGTCGCCGACAAGGTGCTGATGCCATCGCACGCCGCCTTCTGCGTGTTGCGCATCGGCATGGACACCGCCATGCCAAGAAGCGTCGTAGCAATGACGCTTAGGCCACACTTGACCCTAAGCGTGTTCGCTAGATCGATGGCGATCTCGGTGCCGGCCCCAGCAACACTGCGACAACGCCGCAGCAACCACCAGTGCCACGACAGTATCGATGGGTGTGCCCGCCATCACCTTCACTGGAGCGGGTTGTAGAGCAGTTGCGAGAGTCCGAGACCTAGGAACCGCTTCGCTCGATGCAGTACTGCCCCCTCCATGGATGGGGGTCATGCTCTGCACGCCAACCACGAGCTTCTTCACCAGATGAAGACACGTCCGCTGCAACTATTCGATCGAGCCGACTGCTCGCCCAAGTCTCCTCTCCAACGTGTCGTCGTGCCCGGATATGGTTGACAGCAAGGAAGTCGACCGACCCTCGTGATCGCCCCATCGAACAGATTGTATCAACGGCTACTGTAGCTATTGCTGCCGCTGACACATCTTCTACCTCTAACGAAGATGAGGGAATAACTTGATCCTCGGCGACGAGGTGGTGCAACAGCTGCCTACTCTGACCCCCAACGCCGGCCCCTCGGGAACGGCTTCACGGCCGCCGCTCTTGAGCTAGAGCCACAAATCCATCTTGATAGCATCGGACAACAACCTCCAATCTTGGCATGTGGTCGAGACATTATTTTTAGCGACGACCCTGCAAGCACGTCGATATGCTTGAACTGCTTCCTTTGGAGCAGAGGGTTTCCCATTCGTGGCAAGTTTTGTAAGTCACGAGCTCCCAGTCCCAATTCGAGAGGCATCATGGGGGTAGATGAAGCAACAATTCACTCAATTCAGCTCCTTTTCTACTTATAGATCACCACTTCAACACAAAATGTCATATCGTGTTGCTGGGACGATGAGTTAGGGCACAAGTGATGGGGCTGCAACCTTGATAAAAAAATTGGCTCTTTCACCAAAATAAGCTAAGTGCCCAGAAGCAGAAGTCACCATCTATATGAAACCAAATGTTGTGGCAACCTAAGCTAAGTACATGCTACAGTCATCTGCCCATTCAAACAAAAACGGATATGGAACGTTCTATGAGTGGTGGTTGATATGTCGTCTAATGTACACGAAATCTAATAAACCTAACACAGAACAAAACCTCCCTACCTGTTCTTCGCAGCAAAATCCAAAGCTTACAGGAGTGATCCACCGGCTGACGTACCATGTGGAATGTTAGCATTAGATTAATAATAAAGAGAAAACAAAGAAATATAACCAATCATAATGGTTTGGCACTCACCTGAAATAACATCACAAACCTACCAGCATTTGGAGCTTATATCCATCTACCTCAATGCAAAAATTCATACAACATAGATCAATCACTTGTGGACAAACATAAGTCCGACCAAGACTGGTGTATGACAATTTAACATAAGTTCAATAAGGAAAGCTGACAACCTACCTTATGAGCCTGTATGAGTACAAATCTGTAGAACAGGAATAGAAATGGTTTCTCATAGATGACAATCACAGTAACAACAATTGTTTTGTTTTCAGTATGGTCGTGAACGTGAACCACCACCCTAGTTTCTATTGGGTCCATGCCCCCGCCATCTCTGTAATTATCCCTACGTCCACCACCACCGTGGCCACCACCACGACCACCGCTGCACACCACATCATACAACCCAAATTGCATAAAAGGAGCATCCACATGAAGCATGATTAAGTACACAAATTTGAAGAGTTTCCTTCTCCACTTGTGCAATCACCTTGATGAAATCACTCATGGTTCACATATTACAAACACAATTTCAATATGTAAGCATAAGCACACGAGAATATAGCACACCAAACGTAACTGTTTCGCCTGTGGCCACATTCAAACTATCCCCCTCTCAGTATTCTTTAATAGCATTTGGTACTGCGATCCATCACAATATTATTCTGTTCAACTAATTAGCTTCTGTGAAGTTATAGGAGAGTTCAAGCCAACCAAAGCTGATAACAAAAGGGCCTCAATGAAAGCACAAGTCATGACCTTTCGACTATGTGTTTCTGATCAACCGTTAGTATCTTATGTATGATAGAACAATTTGTAAATTCAGTTTGGTTGGACAATATCTATCCTTCTATAAATAAAGCTAACTCAAAAGCTAAATCAAAATGGAAGTGGTAACAGTGCACGGCATATAAAGTTGATCGTGTGTTTTTATTTCTGGTGGGAATTAGCATTTGTAGCTGAAAGTGTCACGCAGATGAAATTCCATAGACTACGGAAGATAGGCCTGACACAGTGGTGAGAAGCCTTTCTATTGAGCCAAAGGTCCATGGTTCAACGCATCCTCTCTGCAAAATGCAGGAATAAGGTCTGCCCCAGTTATTCCTTCCCCAGACCCCACTGATGTGGAGCCTCTAGCACTGGGTCTGTCCTTTATGGAATTCCAATATCAGTACTACTTAATTCAAATTGATATGGCAGTCCACACTTTGCCTCTAGCAGAGAAACAGATAAAAACTACTTACCCATGCCCATATGAGGGTGCTGCTCTGGGTGCTGATTTCTCAGCCATCACAACACTGATTTTATAACCTCTCATGTCATAATCTAGAACATGAACAGAATAAATGCATTAGAAACTGAACTGGACTTTGCATTGGAGAAATTGATATCACTAAACATTGCAAACTCGATAGCAATCTTACTATTGTAAAATCCACCAGCTGAATGAGCAGCAGAAGGATCTTCATAAGCAAGGCAAGCATCTCCTTTGGCTTTTCCAGAGTCATCAGCATAGATTTTTATGTTTCAAGGCCACTGATCTTTGTAACCACACTTTTGCTTGATCCTTCCGACCTTTAAAAAAACGCCGCAAAGGCGCAAACAATCCAAAATCATCCAATGCAAAGATAACACGAAGATGAAGGGCAACACATTAAATAAATGAATTGGTTTCAACAGCATGATAGCTCATGTAAAACCAAGAAACTGTAAAGAAGTGGCGATAGATGATAAAGAATCTGAAAATGAAACTCTAAAAAAGTGTTAGTTAATAACAAAGGCTCAACATAATGTGAAACCAACTGTACTCTACTCAATATAGAAAGAAAAAGCAAATAGAAAAATCGGTTCCATACCAATGTTCTACACAAATAAGCTAAAATTCTGAGAACCCTAATAACAATCAAGGAAGCAGTGAAACACTAATACCAAATTTGATGTAATACATAACATTTTCCATCACCAAAAGTTACATTACACAATTGCATAAGTATAAGTATTAACTACTAAAGGTTGTATTACCAATTCAGTAGTAGAAATTTTGGCTATAAAATGCACAATCGTAGTGAGCATCACAGAAGTACAAATCTAATTAGCAAAGTAGTAAAAAAGAAGTAATGAATTCTGTTGCAGAAATATAAAATATATACAATTGGAGAAAACGATAATCTTGTACAACATACAATTACTATCACTCAAAAGGAAGCGATGTAAAATTAAATTATACCTGGCCGATTCCTCCAAATAGCTCTTGTAATTCCTCAACAGTGACATCAGGAGGCAAATTTGAGATGTAAATCCTTGCATTGTCACATGTCTCGTCACAATTTTCATCGCACTGCTTAACTTTCCCAGCTGGTTCAGGGTCAGCACTACCAGTATAACCGCTGCCGCCACCATGATAAGGCGGTGGTGCACCCCCAGATCCTCCACCCCCAGGCATGGACCGACCACCATATCCACCATCATATGTAGGAGGTAGACCCCCTTGCCCTCCTGGGGCACCACCATATTGGTGTGGAGGCGGGGGCACCATAGCTTGGTGGGTATGAGCCTGGGCCACCACTGTAGCTATTAGGAGGCAGCACTGCAGAATCTGAACCATAAGCATTGTTGCCTCCATAGGAGCTCGGAGGTGCTGCATAATCACCCGCAGGACCACCATATGAAGGAGGAGCTTGCCCATAGCCACCAGCACTGTAGCCACCTTCACTACCCCTTTGGTTCTCCTGATCTTGTCCCCCATAGCTGCCACTTCTGCCACCACGGTGGTCATCAAAACCACGATCACTGCCACCACTTCGATTGTATCCTCCTCCACCCCCGCTTCCACCACCACACCCACCAGAATTATAGTCTCCACCATCTCGGTCGAAACCACCACCTCCAGAACCATAATCACCACTTCCACGGTTGTATCCTCCACCACCTCCACCAGATCTATTATAAACCCCGCCCCCGCCACCGCCACCTCCACTTGGGCAAGGTGCTCCACACTTATTGCATTCAGCCCTCCTCGCAAAGTTCACATTGCCACAACTGCATCAAGATTGTAAATTTTCAGGAAATAAATAAACCAAGAAACCAGTTATAATAAAACAATTAAAATTTCTGGATCATGGAAGAACTAAAACTACATACAAAGAAAATAACACATTATGAAACTATAGCCAAAAAAACATAAACATTTCCTATAATCATAATCAGATGTATATATGTATGGACTACAGTTATACTGAATTACATTTCAAAGTCAAATAAATTTACAAAGCCATGGAAATCAGCTTTAAGTTGTCATCAGTAGCCATCTAGCACAAATCTTTTAGAATTATAGTGAAGACAACCAGCTTCAGTCTGTAGAAGCTTATTGAAGTCCGGTATACCAGACAACGCAAATGACAGGAAGCTATATACCATCCAGCTCATAGATCAAATCAAACTGAAGGAACAGGGAGCTAGGTCCTGCACACCATGCCGCATGCAAATCATTATCCGACAGAATAGTGATTCAATTACCCAAACACGTAAAAAACATCTCGAAACAGTTGTACTTGTCTCGAGTCTACATGCCAGAATTCGAAGGACAGTCCGGAATAACACAATTGAAGGAACCTCTTCACTACCAATAATTCTGTTCTCCAAACTCCCAGCTCTCGATGATGAAGCTCTATGGTCAGTGAAACGGTTAGCAGCCTATGGCACACCAGGAACATTCATGGGGTCCATCAACCGGTCGATCAAAGGGCGTGGAGGAGGAGAAGGGAGTTTAGGGTTAGGGTTCATGGGCTGTACCTGATTGGCGACACGGTCGAGGGTCGCCCAGGGCGGCCGTGTCGAGCACCTTGCGCAGGTCACACACCTCCATCACCCACCGTCGCCGAATCGCCGATACACGCCAACACGGCGTGGATTCAAATGTGTTGAAGCCTATGGCGGATAAGCAAGCGGGCAGGAAGCTCGGCTCCTGTGGGTGGGGATCGCAGGAGATGTGAGAGGGACCGGATGAAGGAACTACGGGGAGGCGGGGCGACGGAGGGAGGACCGCGGTGAGGGGCCAGTGGGGTGCGGGAGGCGACGCAGCAGAGGGAGAACTGAGAGGGAGGGTTGCTCGCGCGGCGCGGAAGGCTGGGGGCGGCGTGGGTGGACAGGGAGTCACGAACCGACGGTGTAGATTCACACAGGCTAACGGACGATCCAGATCTATGGGAGGCAGAACGCAAAAAAAGCAGGCTACTCTTAGAGCCTTAATAAGTAGTATAGATGTCCGCTCTGCTCTCGCGATTGTTCCTATGATCGACAGCGCAACGCCGTCGGACATCATAGTTAGCGTTTGCGTATTTTTAAGGTTTTGTGATTCGATGAACAACTCCATATGTTTGTTTTTAATAGACGTTATAGGATTTGAAAATTCCTTTTTTTAAGGCAGTATTAGGATTGGGAAAAGTCACTACAAGTAGATATATTTACCAGCAATTTTTAGTACATCACCAGCTGCATGTTTTGTGCTAAAAAAATCTCTTGGATGTGGGCAAAAAGTGTAGAAATCTGAAATGATTGCTAGTCATGCGATCCTAGATTTTGAATTTGAAACAGAGAACCCTCAAAACTTGTTGACAAGAGGAATCCATCCAGTGGGCCCGCACATTTGAGGAGTTTTTTGGAGCGGAGGTATCCCGAACGGCGGGCTTCGGAAGTTAGGTACCCCCAACCTTGCAATTGGAATCTTAGTATTATAATAGGCTTCCGTTTGGAAATTTGTCATCGTGGGCACTTTTATCCGTCGCCGGCTGCTGTTACGTTAAAGATTTGGATTTCCCGTTCGTCAAAACGGATCGGCCTTCCTTTATTATTCAGAACGGATCGCGAGCTCGCTCCTTTCTTCCTCTACGTCTCTGTCCGGCTCCCCGACTGATTCCGGCGCTCCCCTCGCCGGACTGATTCCTCTCCGTCTCTCTGTCTCTGTCTCTTTCTTTGTCCCAATGGAAACTCCGGCAGTCCCCTCGCCGGACGAACTCTCGCCGGACCTCGCAGTCCACGCAGCCGGCGAGTTAGCCTCGTCGTTGCCTCCAGGCGATGTCGTAGGCAGCGACACAGGGCTGGCCCTCAATCCGTCGCCGTTCGTCGATGTTGCTCTGACGATCGCTGACGTTGACAACTTTTGGTTGGAGGCACCACCAGATTATCGTGAAGATCCTGTTGAAACGGTAACTGATTTGGACCCCCCCCCTATTCCCAGTTCCCAACTCGTTCCCACCAAGGTTGGCACCATTCTGTTTGTGCCCAGTGGTCAACAATTTCTGTTTGTGAATGACATGAAAATGTAGTCAACATTTTCTGTTTGTGCCCAGCTGTCAACAATTTCTGGGAGGGTGAACTGCTGTTTCTGTTTGTGCCCATGCGATGTCAACTTGACTGGGCCAAAATTATTCAGTTAACAGTTAACTTGACTGCTCCTCATAATTTTTGTAGGGCACTGTCAATTTTCAGTTAACAGTGTTTGACCCATCGCAAGTATTTGATTTTGAGGGTATTGGACCTGATCTTCGATGGGATGAAGAAGGGCCTCAACATGTACCCAGTGAGTTAGCTATGTATTCGAAACTTGGATTGGCGGCTGAAGATGAACGAGAAAACAAAGAGAGAGAGAGGA
Organism: Zea luxurians; assembly: GCA_029449295.1. Classification (NCBI taxonomy): domain Eukaryota; kingdom Viridiplantae; phylum Streptophyta; class Magnoliopsida; order Poales; family Poaceae; genus Zea; species Zea luxurians. The sequence continues at coordinate 3,472,184 of JAOPSE010000048.1, read as the reverse complement.
GGCTTCTAATCATTGTGGTCATTCAAATAATCCAAATGAGTTTGGAGTTGATTCTTCATCCTCCATGCCCTGTGTTGATTTTTTGCCAAACGAGAGTAGAGTTTTGTATGATTCTAACCATCCAGTCATGGCGGTTGGCTGCATGTATCCATCTATGGCTGAATTCAGACTTGCTATGAGACAGTATGCCATAGAAAAAGAGTTTGAGTTAGGCATTGAGGCTAGTACCCCGAAGAAATATAGAGGATTTTGTCGAGGTGGTGATTGTCCTTGGAGCATACATGCAAGAATTGAGAGGGCTAGGTCACCTACCATAATTGTACGGTTTTGTCAAAGTTTTAATTTTGTTGAAGTTTTTTTATGCCTTAGTAGTAATGTGCATTTCATTTATACATCTGTAGGTGACTGTGATGAATGATCATCACACTTGCACTTCTAGTGGCCGGAGGAGGACAAGCACACCAACCAGTGCTTGGGTTGCTGCTAAAGCTTTACCTATCCTTGCGAAGAAACCACACACAGGTGCAAAGGATTTACAGACTTTCCTTCAAGATACGTACAAGTGCACCATTTCTTATGATACAGTTTGGTATGGAAAAGAGAAAGCCTTGAAGGAGTTGTTTGGGACTTGGGAAGAGAGTTTCCAACTTCTATTCTCTTGGAAGGAGGCTGTATTGCAGAGGTCACCTGATAGTGTCATTGAAATTGATGTACGTGTTGAGGATGGCAGAGTTTATTTTAGTAGGTTCTTCTGTGCACTTGGCCCTTGTATTAGTGGTTTCTTACATGGATGCAGACCTTACTTGAGTGTTGATTCGACAGCTTTGAATGGTAGATGGAATGGTCACCTACCATCTGCAACAGCCGTCGACGGCCACAACTGGATGTTCCCTGTTGCATATGGATTCTTTGAGTCCGAAACAGAGGACAACTGGCATTGGTTCCTTCTACAGTTACGCAAGGCCATCGGGGATTTACCTAACCTAGCATTGTGTTCTGATGCTTGCAAAGGGCTAACAAATGCAATGAAGGATGTTTTTCCAGAAGCTGAGAAAAGAGAGTGTTTCCGGCACCTAATGAACAATATGCTGGATCAGAATACATGTACCCTGCTGCCAGGACGTACAAGGCAGAAGTATATGACATGTACATTGCAAATGTCAGAAGCAATCCTGATATTGCTGCTTGGTTAGATAGGTTCCATTCCTTGTTGTGGTACCGAAGTGCATTCAACCCTACTATCAAATGCGACTATGTAACAAATAACATTGCTGAGGTGTTCAATAACTGGATAAAGGACTACAAGGACCTCCCTGTTTGTGACCTGGCTGACAAAATTAGGATAATGATCATGCAACTATTCTACAAGAGGAGGCGGATAGGAAGGAGGTTGGAGGGAAAGATTTTACCTTCTATCATAGCACAACTAAATGCAAGAACTAGAGGACTTGGACACTTGGAGGTCATAAAAGGCGATGACTATGTTGCAGAGGTGAGAGACAATGGTGATTGTTTTTTCTAGATATGTGGTGAAGGCTCATCTTAGAGAATGTTCATGTAAGGAATGGCAACATACAGGGAAGCCCTGCCACCATGCATTATGTCTAATTACCGCACAGCAATATAGAAATGTAATGATGGAGGAGTTTGTCGACGATTACTACTCAGTTGACATGTTTAGGAACGCTTATGAGAGATTGGTGGAGCCAATTGAAAGCAAATTATTTTGGCCAAAGGTGGATTTTGCAAAGGAGGTTGGTGCTCCACTAGGCAAGAGAGGCGTGGGACGTCAAAGGAAAAATAGGTTCAAGAGTTGTCTAGAAGGTGGGAGTAGTAAGAAAAAGCCTGCCAACGAAAGTGAGAAAGCTAAGAAGATTATTCGAGGCAAATTCAAGTGCCCTAATTGTGGGGAGTTAGGGCATAGGAAGACTAGCTACAAATGCCCCCTAAATGGAACGAAGAAAAGGTACTCTTATAATCTCATATTTGTTTTTATAAATTAATTTTGGTTGTTTATCTAATAATCATCTGCACAGGAAAAGGAAACCAAGAAAGAACTCAACAAAGAAATGATTTCCTAAGGAGCCAGCTGAAGCTTCTTCATCACAGCCAGAACTAGGGGATTCTGGTCAACACCAACTTGTCTCCACTGATGTTCCAGAAGAAATATTTGGTACTACCCCACAGAGGAGAGTGAGGTGTGCTGTCAAAAAGAAGATTACTCCGAAGAAGAAGATCTGCTTCTGAGTAGCTGCTCAAGTGTAACACCCAAATTCTGAATTTAGGATTGGTAGAAGAAATCTGAGCAAAGTACCATTGATAAATAATTAAACTTTATAATTCACTTTTTTTTAAAAAGTAAATGATCATACTAAAATAACGATGGTAAAAATAAATCATAATAAAGATTTGACATTGGAAAAATGTTCCTATCAAAACAAAGGAAGAACTTTTGAATATACCTTTAATCCAACTACACACTCAAAAAAATAATGTGGTGTGTGTACTTCATGTTGAAAACATTACCTAGTTAATATAATAATAAAATAAATGAAGAAATACTATGTAGTAATTGTGCATCATGTGAAAGTTATCTTGTGCATAAATTTGAAATTTAGAATTTAAAACCTGGTTTGAAATTGAAATAAGAAAGGAAAATAGAAATAATTAAGAAATAGAGGAAAGAAGGGAACAATATCCAATATAAAATAATCTTATAACTTAAATAACAGCCTCATAATTTGGTATGACCAAAATGCGTAGTAAAATGAGTTTAAATTTGCACTTGAAGAGGGCATTCAAAATTTGGATTCAAAGGAGATATAAATAAAAGGAAAACAGAAAATAAAACATAAAAGAAAAAGAAAAAGGGAAGGAAGCAAACCTGGGCCTCGGATACATCATCTGGCCCATCTGGGGATTTCATCCGCGCGGCCCAAGACCTCCTTCCCTGCAGCGCGCTGTCACACTGGCGAGTGGGCCCTACTGGCCATTGACCCAGCCTCCTCGCGCGCGCATCTGCAGTGGACACCGACTGGTGGGGACACCTTGTCAGCTCGATCTTCTCCCTCCTAACAAACCCGCGCGCACCGCAACTGAAGCCGTCGATCCCGCCGGCCTCGCTATGCCGTTAATCTCCACCGGGTCGTGCTCAACCGTGTGCTCGCAAATGCCGGCGCCGTTGGCTCAACAGCTTTCCCCCCCCGGCTATAAATGGAAGCCGCGACCCCCCCCCCTCCTTTACATCTCGCTCCCCAGGACCGAGCTCCCTCCCCGCGTCTCCGCCGCCGTCGACGATTCAGGCCTCAGCGTAGACTCTGGGTGCTTCATATAATCACTGGGGTTGTGCCCGTGGCCGAGACAAGGAGGTTCGGCCGCCGCGACAATCCCAATTGCTCGTCGGAATCTCCTCCACCCCGCCAATCGCCTCCCACCGTGGCCGTGTGCCTCCGCGCCATAATCGCCGGTAAGAGGTCTTCCTTTGTGTTCACCTTCGCCTTCTCTACGCGCAGCACCCGTTTAATTTTGGTTTAGTGCTCGGTGGCGGCGGAATTGCCGCTCGCGGGCGAGCTCCACCGCGGGTGGGTAGCTCCGCCGTGTCGAGGCATCGGATGTGGGACGATGACCGATGGTCGTTGATCGCCCAACGTGCGGCTCAGATTATTTCTGGCATACACTCTCGCGGGAGCAATCTGGTCCGTGGGATTGTAAACGAGTGAACCAGATTAGGTCAAGCGTTCCCCTTTGATCCGTTCGATCTGTGCCCTTGGATCAAGATCTCATGCGTAAGAATAGATCGCGCTTTCATTGAATTGCGGACGTCGATCTTTGATCTAACGGGTACGATTACGTACCGGTTCGATGTAATATGGAGTCAATCTCAGCCCTTCGAATCTAATCGGACGGTCACGATTGGTCCATACCCCTTCGGCTGGCGCAGTTCGCAAAAGAGCCCCTCTACTTTACTGAAATAAACCCGCCGTCCTGAGTGTGTTATTCCCTGTGTCTTAGGAGACTTACCCCGAGCCCCCTGGGGTTTTCTGTTATTGAGGCCCAGTCCAGAGACGTTTAAAAACAGAAAAAAATAATATTAGAAATTCATTTTTAATACAAGAACAAATCTAGAAACTTGTAAAATTCATAGAAATTCCATTTTTGGTCCAAATTGAACCATTCCAGTTTCTAAAATTTTATAATAATATTCTTTATCATTTAGTATCACTGTTTTGACATGAACTCAGTTAGAAAATTAATTTATCATCTAATCCTATTTTAATCACATTAAACCTTAGGAAATTCGTATCTCCTCCGTTTTAACTCCGATTTGATTCGTTCAAGTTGCGTTGGTCTCGTAGAAACGTGTAGATCATTATTATGCAGTATAATCTTATGTTTGGTGTGATGTTAATTTCGTATATACCATGTTTGTTTGTATTGCTACGACTAGCGCAAGGACACGTGTCATCTGAAAAGCAAGTTGGTACCTGGAATCTCAAGTGCCAGGCAAGTTGTGCCCTTGATCACTTCTTTTTACCCACTCATGTTCTAATTAATCATAATGATCTGCATAGGTTAGTTTTGATGGGACCCAATAGGATACCCCAGTTTGTCTATCTTTATACCTTGTTTACCACTGTACCTTCTGGGTAGTACTTGCTAGTGCTATATGTGGTTTTGGGTATGGAGATACATTATTCATGATTACACTTTTGTTATCAGTTGTTATTTACTGTTCATGATAAGATCATTATGTTAATTGGAACATGGAGAACCACCCGGGAAAACAGTGCTACCACAAGGGTGGAATGGGACGCCCTTGGCTGATTAATTAGGAAAGCTAGTGGAAGACTACCTTACCCGAAAGGGGCAAGGGCAGTAGGGGAGTGGTCAGTGTAGGGAGGCCCTCGGGAGGATTTTGCTGCGATGGCGGTCCTGCAAGGGATTCCTGCACTGGAACTTCCTATAAACTGTAGCGGGTTTTCTGAAGCTAGTGGAACTTTGTAAAGGCCTCGTAGTGTTACCCTGCCTCGCCTCCTCGGAAGAGGTGTATGGGATTGGCCGTCTCTTGGTAGATGGGTAACATGACTTGTGGGTAAAGATGCGCAACCTCTGCAGAGTGTAAAACTGGTATACTAGCCGTGCTCACGGTCAAGAGCAGCTCGGACACTCACATGATTAAATTATGGAACTAAATTCAATTTGTCATATGCATTGCATTGCAGGTGAAGTTACTTTTGTTCTACTATTTAACTGGGTTGGTATTTACTTATACTTAGTAACTGCTAATAAAATTTTGACCAACTTTAAAAGCAATGCTCAGCTCTAACCATCTTATTTGGTAAGCCTTACACTTCACGTGAGCTCCCACCTTTGGCGAGTTCATGCACATTATTCCCCACAACTTGTTGAGCGATGAACGTATGTGAGCTCACTCTTGCTGTCTCACACACCCCACAGGTCAAGAACAGGTACTGCAGGATGATGCTCATGGAGGATGCTGTGAAGTGTTCGTGAGAGGTCTAGGCCGTCGTCTCCCAGTCAACTTTGGGTTGCTGGACCGTTGTCTCCTTATAATGTAATTATTTATTTTGTATAGAACTCCTGTTATATATAAAGTTGTGACATTCGATCCTGTGCCACTATACATCATATGTGTGAGACTTGGTCCCAGCATACCTGGTGATTATGTTAGCGCCCGGGTTTTGGACCCCTAAAATCCGGGTGTTACAGAAGTGGTATCAGAGCAATGTTGACTGTAGGACGAAACCTAGATAGAACTGGACAACCATTATCTACTTACCTTTGCTACTCTGATTCTTATCTAAACTTTTCTTAATCTTTTCTCATCTAATTCCGCTTTACTCTGATTATTCTTACCTTTTTCCTTTTAAAGACAAACTTGGATTTCACACTTTGAAATCCTGTGCTTAAAGTGACCTTTAGGGATAGGAGACCTACTCTTAGGAACAAAGACAAAACTATTTTTATCTATGTGCTTGAATGTTTGTTCTTATGATACTTGTCTGATTTGGATCTTTGATTGAGTGTGATGGGTTGTGGAATAATGTCCACAATTGCATCTGCATATACGCATAGGTATAAGAATATATATATAAAATAACTAGACAAACTAAATTATCCTTCAATAAAGTAACTAGCCTAACAATACCCATCTTATCTTTAAAAAATTCTCCCTTATCTTAATAGATTCATCTCATCTCAAGAGATTCTATCCTACACTCATAGATCTATCTTATCTCAAAAGGTCTTAACTTATCCTAATGTATATAGATCCATCTTATCTTAAAAGATACTCTATTACTATTAATAGATTCATCTTGTCTTGAAAAGATTCTATCCTATCCTAATAAATCTAACTGACCTCAAAAGATTCTACCTCATCCTTATGGATTCATCTTGTCCTAATAAGCATATTTACCCCACCCTAGTAACAACCAAGATCTAATCCAAAGTAATTAGATATTATCTAGTCTAATCTAGTTATATCCAACCTAATCCAGATTCTATCTAATCTAAATATGACCCAATCTAAAGTGAGTTATTAACAAGTTAGTTAAGTTGGTGATATAGGTTAGACACTATCTCTACAAATATATCTTAACCTAAATTAATGTCTTATACCAACTCATCCTTGAACAATGGCCTACCTATATCATATAATCCATCCTATCTTAAAAGATTCTATCATATCCTAATAATATTTATTCTACCCTGGTAGATCTAGCTAATCTTAACTAGTTTAATCTAGTCATACCAACCTAATCTGGATTCTATCTAATCCAATATGATCTAAGCTAGATTGAGTTACTTAATGCAGATACAAAGGATAAGGCTATACTCCAAAATTCACTTAAGCCTAAATTGGTGACCTAGATCAACTCGGCCATACCCAACAACTTGACCTATATAACAAGTTACATAGCAACCCAACCAATAGAGTAATGATGGATTGCATAGTCTATCAACCCCCACCTAAAACAAACTTGTAACCTACATCTTGTAGTCTATCTCACCCATATATATCTCTTATCTTGACAGATTCTATCTTACCCTCGGATATTCACCATATACGATTGGTTACCCCAATCTGGACATAAAACAAAAAATTAAGCCCTACTAAAGAAATCTTCAGATTATAACCAGCTACTAGCCTATTCATTCTGCTTATTGAATATGGTCATTTGCAAAAACTATTGCCACATGCTTCTAACTTTCATGGTCAATACCAGGAAAGGAAAGATTATCACGCAACAGCAAACAGAAATGAATTCTCCAAATCCTCCACCTATTGAAACCGAACAAGTGGTTGCTGCCCAAAGACTGGTAATACAACAATTAACAGACCTGGTGACCGAGATGCAAAACCAGATAAGACAACAACGCGAGGAAATACGTCAGGTTCGTCAAGAAATAAGGCAAGCACGGTTGGAGAGACAACAACAACAACAACCTCCACCACCACCACCAGCTCCACCAAGCTACATAGATATAAATTATGATGATTTGTAAGATCTAGATGTTACTTTAGTTAGTAGAGGATATGATATTATTTTAGAAGGAGCAATAAGGTCTATTGACCCTATGTTTTGTTGAAGAATTATACCTCATGCTGAGATTTCTTTGTTTGTGCATATGTTCCGAGAACAATATGAGTATACATCCCTTTTCTTAGAAATCTCGAGGGCGAGATTTTTGTTAAGGGGGGTAGGATTTGTAACACCCAAATTCTGAATTTAGGATTGGTAGAAGAAATCTGAGCAAAGTACCATTGATAAATAATTAAACTTTATAATTCACTTTTTTTAAAAAGTAAATGGTCATACTAAAATAACGATGGTAAAAATAAATCATAATAAAGATTTGACATTGGAAAAATGTTCCTATCAAAACAAAGGAAGAACTTTTGAATATACCTTTAATCCAACTACACACTCAAAAAAAATAATGTGGTGTGTGTACTTCATGTTGAAAACATTACCTAGTTAATATAATAATAAAATAAATGAAGAAATACTATGTAGTAATTGTGCATCATGTGAAAGTTATCTTGTGCATAAATTTGAAATTTAGAATTTAAAACCTGGTTTGAAATTGAAATAAGAAAGGAAAATAGAAATAATTAAGAAATAGAGGAAAGAAGGGAACAATATCCAATATAAAATAATCTTATAACTTAAATAACAGCCTCATAATTTGGTATGACCAAAATGCGTAGTAAAATGAGTTTAAATTTGCACTTGAAGAGGGCATTCAAAATTTGGATTCAAAGGAGATATAAATAAAAGGAAAACAGAAAATAAAACATAAAAGAAAAAGAAAAAGGGAAGGAAGCAAACCTGGGCCTCGGATACATCATCTGGCCCATCTGGGGATTTCATCCGCGCGGCCCAAGACCTCCTTCCCTGCAGCGCGCTGTCACACTGGCGAGTGGGCCCTACTGGCCATTGACCCAGCCTCCTCGCGCGCGCATCTGCAGTGGACACCGACTGGTGGGGACACCTTGTCAGCTCGATCTTCTCCCTCCTAACAAACCCGCGCGCACCGCAACTGAAGCCGTCGATCCCGCCGGCCTCGCTATGCCGTTAATCTCCACTGGGCCGTGCTCAACCGTGTGCTCGCAAATGCCGGCGCCGTTGGCTCAACAGCTTTCCCCCCCGGCTATAAATGGAAGCCGCGACCCCCCCCCCCTCCTTTACATCTCGCTCCCCAGGACCGAGCTCCCTCCCCGCGTCTCCGCCGCCGTCGACGATTCAGGCCTCAGCGTAGACTCTGGGTGCTTCATATAATCACTGGGGTTGTGCCCGTGGCCGAGACAAGGAGGTTCGGCCGCCGCGACAATCCCAATTGCTCGTCGGAATCTCCTCCACCCCGCCAATCGCCTCCCACCGTGGCCGTGTGCCTCCGCGCCATAATCGCCGGTAAGAGGTCTTCCTTTGTGTTCACCTTCGCCTTCTCTACGCGCAGCACCCGTTTAATTTTGGTTTAGTGCTCGGTGGCGGCGGAATTGCCGCTCGCGGGCGAGCTCCACCGCGGGTGGGTAGCTCCGCCGTGTCGAGGCATCGGATGTGGGACGATGACCGATGGTCGTTGATCGCCCAACGTGCGGCTCAGATTGTTTCTGGCATACACTCTCGCGGGAGCAATCTGGTCCGTGGGATTGTAAACGGGTGAACCAGATTAGGTCAAGCGTTCCCCTTTGATCCGTTCGATCTGTGCCCTTGGATCAAGATCTCATGCGTAAGAATAGATCGCGCTTTCATTGAATTGCGGACGTCGATCTTTGATCTAACGGGTACGATTACGTACCGGTTCGATGTAATATGGAGTCAATCTCAGCCCTTCGAATCTAATCGAACGGTCACGATTGGTCCATACCCCTTCGGCTGGCGCAGTTCGCAAAAGAGCCCCTCTACTTTACTGAAATAAACCCGCCGTCCTGAGTGTGTTATTCCCTGTGTCTTAGGAGACTTACCCCGAGCCCCCTGGGGTTTTCTGTTATTGAGGCCCAGTCCAGAGACGTTTAAAAACAGAAAAAAATAATATTAGAAATTCATTTTTAATACAAGAACAAATCTAGAAACTTGTAAAATTCATAGAAATTCCATTTTTGGTCCAAATTGAACCATTCCAGTTTCTAAAATTTTATAATAATATTCTTTATCATTTAGTATCACTGTTTTGACATGAACTCAGTTAGAAAATTAATTTATCATCTAATCCTATTTTAATCACATTAAACCTTAGGAAATTCGTATCTCCTCCGTTTTAACTCCGATTTGATTCGTTCAAGTTGCGTTGGTCTCGTAGAAACGTGTAGATCATTATTATGCAGTATAATCTTATGTTTGGTGTGATGTTAATTTCGTATATACCATGTTTGTTTGTATTGCTACGACTAGCGCAAGGACACGTGTCATCTGAAAAGCAAGTTGGTACCTGGAATCTCAAGTGCCAGGCAAGTTGTGCCCTTGATCACTTCTTTTTACCCACTCATGTTCTAATTAATCATAATGATCTGCATAGGTTAATTTTGATGGGACCCAATAGGATACCCCAGTTTGTCTATCTTTATACCTTGTTTACCACTGTACCTTCTGGGTAGTACTTGCTAGTGCTATATGTGGTTTTGGGTATGGAGATACATTATTCATGATTACACTTTTGTTATCAGTTGTTATTTACTGTTCATGATAAGATCATTATGTTAATTGGAACATGGAGAACCACCCGGGAAAACAGTGCTACCACAAGGGTGGAATGGGACGCCCTTGGCTGATTAATTAGGAAAGCTAGTGGAAGACTACCTTACCCGAAAGGGGCAAGGGCAGTAGGGGAGTGGTCAGTGTAGGGAGGCCCTCGGGAGGATTTTGCTGCGATGGCGGTCCTGCAAGGGATTCCTGCACTGGAACTTCCTATAAACTGTAGCGGGTTTTCTGAAGCTAGTGGAACTTTGTAAAGGCCTCGTAGTGTTACCCTGCCTCGCCTCCTCGGAAGAGGTGTATGGGATTGGTCGTCTCTTGGTAGATGGGTAACATGACTTGTGGGTAAAGATGCGCAACCTCTGCAGAGTGTAAAACTGGTATACTAGCCGTGCTCACGGTCAAGAGCAGCTCGGACACTCACATGATTAAATTATGGAACTAAATTCAATTTGTCATATGCATTGCATTGCAGGTGAAGTTACTTTTGTTCTACTATTTAACTGGGTTGGTATTTACTTATACTTAGTAACTGCTAATAAAATTTTGACCAACTTTAAAAGCAATGCTCAGCTCTAACCATCTTCTTTGGTAAGCCTTACACTTCACGTGAGCTCCCACCTTTGGCGAGTTCATGCACATTATTCCCCACAACTTGTTGAGCGATGAACGTATGTGAGCTCACTCTTGCTGTCTCACACACCCCACAGGTCAAGAACAGGTACTGCAGGATGATGCTCATGGAGGATGCTGTGAAGTGTTCGTGAGAGGTCTAGGCCGTCGTCTCCCAGTCAACTTTGGGTTGCTGGACCGTTGTCTCCTTATAATGTAATTATTTATTTTGTATAGAACTCCTGTTATATATAAAGTTGTGACATTCGATCCTGTGCCACTATACATCATATGTGTGAGACTTGGTCCCAGCATACCTGGTGATTATGTTAGCGCCCGGGTTTTGGACCCCTAAAATCCGGGTGTTACATTAAGTATGGCAGTTGTGTCTGTATTTTAAGTATGAATTATGGCAGTTGTGTTTGTATTTTAAGTATGAATTATGGCAGTTGTTTCTGGCAGCTGCCAACAATTTCTGTTTGTGCCTGAGATGAAAATGTAGTACTGGGTGTGTTTAGAAATGTGACAGGCAACAGCCCAGTAGTGATTGAAGTAGTGAACTATTTCTGTTTGTGCCTAGTGGTCAACAATTTCTGTTTGTGAATGACATGAAAATGTAGTCAACATTTTCTGTTTGTGCCCAGCTGTCAACAATTTCTGCCAACTGTTGTTTCTGTTTGTGCCCAGGTGAACTGCTGTTTCTGGCAGCTGTTTCTGGCAGCTCTTACATGCAACAACTCCTTCAGTTGCTTATCTGTAGTTTTCAGAAACTGGCCATTTCCATGTCATTGCAGTTAGCTTCACATATTCAGGTGCTACTGAATTGCATGGATCAACAATGGATCAGTTAACCAGTCGCTTGGTCAGTTAACCAGTTGCATGGATCAAAAGACAGTAGAATCAAAAGACAGTAGATCTCTGTTTATGGTAGTGAACAATTTATGCTTGTATTCTCTGGACAAATCTTATGTGGTGTGAACAATTTCAGTGCTCAATTCTGTTCGTGCTCCAGTTTAGTTAGCTTATTGGCTGCCAGATTTGGTATGGCTGCCATATTTGTGCTCCAGTTCAGTTAGCTCATTTCTGTTTGTGCTGCAGTCCAATTCAGTTCAGTTAGCTCATTTCTGAAAATGCACATAAATGACCAATTTCACTTAGCTGCCAGAAATGAGCATTTTCAGTTCAGCCATATTAAAAACGCCTGAACACAAGGCAGTAGAGATATTTGGGCTGCTTACCGACGCCTGAAAACAGATGACTGAACACAAGCTGAACACAGGCGTCGGTTCAGTTCAGTCATACTGCCAGATTTTCTAGATCGTTTCAGTCACAAGCTGCCAGTCACAAGCTGTTCTAATTTAACTGTTGTCCTTTTCAGTCACAAGCTGCCAGTCAAATACAATGTGCACATCACAAGCTGTTCTAATTTCAACCATCACATGCTAGATCGTTTCACAGATAGTACAAGCTGCCAGTCAAGCTTGGTGCCAACTCCTGATGTAAGCTGGAAACCATATTCTGAAATAATGTTTAGACACATGAACTACAAGTTCAAGATACATTATGGCTGAAACCAAGTTGAACTAAAAATACATCATGAACTACAAGTCTCACAAAATACATTAACAATAGAATACTACATCAAATTAAAACATGGCTATTGTCCAGGAGGCAACTCTCTCACAGACAAATAGGTCAGATAGGCTCATTCATATGTGATAAACGGCGATCATTGATCTCATCCGAGTCAAAAGAAGAGTTGTCTTCATCCGAACCACACTGCTCATAACAATCACAATGAACATCAGATTTGAAATCATTCCAAGGGCTTCGTAATCCTCAATTAGAGGTTGCGGACCAATAAGAACTTCCTCCAAATCCCTGCTTATAGTGCCTAGACCTTTTGCAATTTCACTAACATCACTCATGGCATTAATCAAGCAATTCTTGTGCACCATATCATAATACTCAGGCACATGATTGCGGCGGCTCAACTTCCTCAACTCATCGGCAGATAACTGCATCTGTCTAATGGCGTCTAAAAGACCATCCCAAACTCGATTATATCTCTGCGCCTGGAACCAAATGAATAATGACATTTAATATCACATTATAGTATTGACTGTTACTATAATAAGACATTATGTTAGTTACAGTAAAAACATACCGGATCATGTGTGCTACATAATCGATGGCGCGGACGTAATCTACTAGTGCCATAATCAATGTTGCTCGTGTCGACGATGCATGTGCGCCTAATCCCATCTGCAGCTTCTGCGACATCTTTGCGTGTGTCGGCCCTAGCAGGTCCAGATCCGATACGAATTGATCTTGGTGATTTATCCATGGCCGCAGCGAAGGATCCTACGACGAGCTGCTCAAGGGGCGCCAGGAGAAAGGTGAGCACCTGATAATTCCCTAGGTCTGAACTGAACACCTGATAATTCTCCCTGTCTGAAACCAAGATTTATGACTACGAAACTGACTACACCATTTGTTAGCAGTCTCTGTTTCAGTTCAGTTCGGTTTTCAGTCTGGAGGGCCTGGAGAACTGGAAGACATGTAGTTCAGTTCAGTTTTCGTAGTCGTAAAACCTTGAGAACTGATAACTTAACTGAAACTGCTAATGAACTGAAAACACAGAAACTGAAAACTGAACTGAGACTGAAACTTTGAAAGGGAAATGTGCCCTTGGGCCATTTCTAAGTATTTTGGTGATTGAGTGCCAACACAAGTGCTTAAATGTGAATTTATGTCCATGGATGAACAAAGTGCAAATCATGAAGTAAAGGTATGTTTCTAAGCCTTAGTACATTGGTTTTGTGTACTAATATACTTGTCTAAGTGTTAGAAACAGAAAGCAGAAGAAAAGAAAAGAGGAGAAAAAGACTTGGCTGTATACAGCCAAGACTCAGCTCGGTCTGGCACACCGGACTGTCCGGTGTGCACCGGACAGTGTCCGGTGCGCCAGGCTGACTCGGCGTGAAGAGGCCGCTCTCGGGAATTCGCCGACGGCGTACGGCTAAAATTCACCGGACTGTCCGGTGTGCACCGGACTGTCCGGTGAGCCAACGGTCGGCCGGGCCAACGGTCGGCCGCGCAATCTGCGCGGGACACGTGGCCGAGCCAACGGCTAGAAGACGGCACCGGACTGTCCGGTGTGCACCGGACATGTCCGGTGCGCCAATGGCTCCCAGATCTGCAACGGTCTGCAACGGTCGGCAGCGCCATTTTAGGAAGGAAATCGGGCACCGGACAGTGTCCGGTGTGCACCGGACTGTCCGGTGCCCCCGACGACAGAAGGCAAGATTGGCCTTCCAGATTTGCTCTCAACGGCTCCTAGCTGCCTTGGGGCTATAAAAGGGACCCCTAGGCGCATGGAGGAGATACCCAAGCAACCTTAGAGCATTCTTGATCATCCACACTCAGTCTTTGCGCATTCGTTTGTCATTCTCAGTGATTCGAGCTCCGTTCTAGTGAGAACTTTGAGATAGTCTTTTGAGCTCGATTCTTGGCCGTGTGTGTGCGCATTTTGCTGTGGATTTGTGTGTTGCTTCCCTCCCTTACTCTGTGCTTCTTTGTGATCATATACTTGTAAGGGCAAGAGACTCCAATTTGTGGAGATTCCTTGCAAATGGGATAAAGAAAAGAAAGCAAAACACTGTGGTATTCAAGTGGGTCTTTGGACCGCTTGAGAGGGGTTGATTGCAACCCTCGTCCGTTGGGACGCCACAACGTGGAGTAGGCAAGCGTTGGTCTTGGCCGAACCACGGGATAAACCACTGTGCCATCTCTGTGATTGATCTTCTGTGGTTATTGTGTTTTGTTGAGACTCCTCTCTAGCCACTTGGCATTATCTGTGCTAACACTTAACCAAGTTTTGTGGCTTAAGTTTGAAGTTTTACAGGATCACCTATTCACCCCCCCCCCTCTAGGTGCTCTCAATTGGTATCGGAGCCGTCCTCTTCACAAGGGACTAATCGCCCGAAGAGATGGATCCTAAGGGGAAGGGTATCGTGATCAACGACAAAGAGAAGGAGTCCTTCGTCAACGAGCCAAAGGACAACAAGACTATCGACTCGGGCTCGGGACACAGACGCAAAGAAGGGAAGAAGAAGAAGACAAGACGCATCAAGGAGATCATCTACTACGACAGCGACGAATCTTCCTCTTCCCAAAAGGACGACGACAACGACTACAAAAAGACGGTCAATTCGAACTTTTCATTTGATTATTCTCGTATTCAACATAGTTCGAATTCGCATCTGCTTTCCATTCCTCTTGGCAAACCTCCACACTTCGATGGGGAGGACTACGGATTTTGGAGTCACAAAATGCGTAGTCACTTATTCTCTCTCCATCCAAGCATTTGGGAGATTGTAGAGAATGGAATGAAGTTTGATAGCTCGGATAACTCTATGCTCATAAATGAACAAATCCATAGAAATGCACAAGCTACTACTGTTCTCTTAGCGTCCTTGTGCAGGGAAGAGTACAACAAGGTGAGCGGCTTGGACAATGCCAAGCAAATATGGGACACCCTCAAGATCTCTCACGAGGGGAATGACATCACCATGCTCACCAAAATGGAGTTGGTGGAGGGCGAGCTTGGACGATTCGCCATGATAAGGGGAGAGGAGCCAACCCAAATGTACAACCGGCTCAAGACCCTCATCAACAAAATAAGGAGCTACGGAAGCACGCGATGGACGGACCACGACGTCGTCCGCCTAATGCTAAGGTCCTTTACCGTTCTTGATCCTCATCTCGTGAACAATATTCGTGAGAATCCTAGGTACACGATAATGACGCCCGAGGAGGTACTCGGAAAATTCATAAGCGGGCGGATGATGATCAAGGAGGCGAGATACGTCGACGACGCGTTGAATGGTCCAATCCACGAGCCTCAACCCATCGCTCTCAAGGCAACAAGGAGCAAGGAGCCGCTACCCAGCAAGGTGGCGCAAGTTGAGGCGGCCGGGCTCAATGATGAAGAGATGGCTCTCATCATCAAGAGATTCAAGACGGCGCTAAATGGTCGCAAGGGGCAACCAAGGAAGACCAAGACAAAGGGGAAGCGCTCATGCTTCAAATGTGGTAAGGTTGGTCATTTTATTGCTAACTGTCCCGAAAATGATAGTGACCAGGAGCAAGGGAAAAATGGGAAGAAAGAGAACAAGAAGGTTTACAAGAAGGCCAAAGGCGAAGCACACCTTGGAAAGGAGTGGGATTCGGACTGCTCTTCGTCCGACTCCGACGACGAAGGACTCGCCGCCACTGCCTTCAACAAATCGGCCCTCTTCTCAAACGAGCATCACACTTGCCTCATGGCAAGGGAGAAGAAGGTAATCAATCATAATGCTAATACTTATGATTCTTCTAGTGATGATGAGTCTAGTGAAGATGAAATAGATTACTCTAGTTTATTCAAGGGATTGGATAGAACTAAGATAGCCAAGATTAATGAATTGATTGATGCCTTGAATGAAAAGGATAGAATCTTAGAGAAACAAGAAGATCTTTTATATGAAGAGCATGATAAATTTGTTAGTGCACAAAATTCACTTGCTCTAGAAGTTAAAAGAAATGGAATGCTTTCTTGTGAACTTTCTACTTGTAATGAAACCATTTCTTCTTTAAAAGGTGAAATTAATGATTTAAATGCTAAGCTAGAGGTAGCAAGTAAATCTAACTCTTGTGTTGAACATGTTGAAATTTGCACTAAGTGTAAGGATGTTGATATTAATGCTTGTTGTGAACACTTAGTTTCAATTTCAAAACTAAATGATGAAGTGGCTAGTCTTAATGCCCAACTTAAGACTAGCAAGAATGAATTTGATAAGCTGAAATTTGCAAGGGATGCCTACACGATTGGTAGACACCCCTCAATTAAGGATGGACTTGGCTACAAGAGGGAAGCCAAGGACTTGACAGGCCATAAGGCTCCTATCTCCGCCAAGGAGAAAGGGAAGGCTCCTATGGCTAGGAGTACTAAAAGGAACCATGCTTTTATATATCATGATAGGAGACAAACTAGAAATGCTTATAGGAGTTGTAATGCTTATGATGATTTTGACTCTCATGCCATGTTTGCTTCTAGTTCTTCCTATATGCATAATAGAAATATGTCTAGGAGAAACGCTATTCATCATGTGCCTAGAAAGAATATTATTCATGCTCCTAGGAAAGTAGTGAATGAACCTTCTACAATTTATTGTGCTTTAAATGCTTCCTTTGCTATTTGTAGAAAGGATAGGAAAATAGTTGCTAGGAAGTTAGGGGCAAAATGCAAGGGAGACAAAACTTGCATTTGGGTCCCTAAGGATATTTGCACTAACCTTGTAGGACCCAACATGAGTTGGGTACCTAAGACCCAAGCCTAAATTTGCCTTGCAGGTTTATGCATCCGGGGGTTCAAGCTGGATTATCGACAGCGGATGCACAAACCATATGACGGGGGAGAAGAAGATGTTCACCTCCTACGTCAAAAATAAGGATTCCCAAGATTCAATTATATTCGGTGATGGGAATCAAGGCAAGGTAAAAGGGTTAGGTAAAATTGCAATTTCTAATGAGCACTCAATTTCCAATGTGTTTTTAGTTGAGTCTCTTGGTTACAATTTGCTATCTGTTAGCCAACTATGCAATATGGGATATAACTGTTTATTTACAAATGTAGATGTGTCTGTCTTTAGAAGATGTGATGGTTCACTAGCTTTTAAGGGTGTACTAGACGGCAAACTTTACCTAGTTGATTTTGCAAAAGAAGAGGCCGGTCTAGATGCATGCTTAATGGCTAAGACTTGCATGGGCTGGCTGTGGCATCGCCGCTTAGCACATGTGGGGATGAAGAACCTCCACAAGCTTCTAAAGGGAGAACACGTGATAGGTCTAACCAATGTTTATTTCGAAAAAGATAGACCTTGTGCAGCTTGTCAAGCAGGTAAACAAGTGGGAGGAGCACATCACAGCAAGAATGTGATGACCACGTCAAGACCTCTGGAGCTGCTGCATATGGACCTCTTCGGACCCGTCGCCTATCTAAGCATAGGAGGAAGTAAGTATGGTTTAGTTATTGTTGATGACTTTTCCCGCTTCACTTGGGTGTTCTGTTTGCAGGATAAGTCTGAAACCCAAGGGACCCTCAAGCGCTTCCTAAGGAGAGCTCAAAATGAGTTTGAGCTCAAGGTGAAAAAGATAAGGAGCGACAATGGGTCCGAGTTCAAGAACCTTCAAGTGGAGGAGTTTCTTGAGGAGGAAGGGATCAAGCACGAGTTCTCCGCTCCCTACACACCATAGCAAAATGGCGTGGTAGAGAGGAAGAACAGGACGCTGATCGATATGGCGAGGACGATGCTTGGAGAGTTCAAGACCCCCGAGTGCTTTTGGTCGGAAGCCGTGAACACGGCTTGCCACGCCATCAACAGGGTCTACCTTCACCGCCTCCTCAAGAAGACGTCGTATGAGCTGCTAACCGGTAACAAACCCAATGTATCTTACTTTCGTGTATTTGGGAGCAAGTGCTACATTCTAGTGAAGAAGGGTAGAAATTCTAAGTTTGCTCCCAAAGCTGTAGAAGGGTTTTTGTTAGGTTATGACTCAAATACAAAGGCGTATAGAGTCTTCAACAAATCATCGGGTTTGGTTGAAGTCTCTAGCGACGTTGTATTTGATGAAACTAATGGCTCTCCAAGAGAGCAAGTTGTTGATTGTGATGATGTAGATGAAGAAGATGTTCCAACGGCCGCAATACGAACCATGGCGATTGGAGACATTCGGCCACAGGAACAAGATGAACGAGATCAACCTTCCTCCTCAACAACGGTGCATCCCCCAACTCAAGACGATGAACAGGTTCATCAACAGGAGGCGTGTGATCAAGGGGGAGCACAAGATGATCATGTGATGGAGGAAGAAGCGCAACCGGCACCTCCAACCCAAGTTCGAGCGGTGATTCAAAGGGATCATCCCGTCGACCAAATTTTGGGTGACATTAGCAAGGGAGTAACTACTCGATCTCGATTAGTTAATTTTTGTGAGCATTACTCCTTTGTCTCTTCTATTGAGCCTTTCAGGGTAGAGGAGGCCTTGCTAGATCCGGATTGGGTGTTGGCCATGCAGGAGGAACTTAACAACTTCAAGCGCAATGAAGTTTGGACGCTGGTGCCTCGTCCCAAGCAAAATGTTGTGGGAACCAAGTGGGTGTTCCGCAACAAACAAGACGAGCACGGAGTGGTGACAAGGAACAAGGCTCGACTTGTGGCAAAAGGTTATGCCCAAGTCGCAGGTTTGGACTTTGAGGAGACTTTTGCTCCTGTGGCTAGGCTAGAGTCCATTCGTATTTTGCTAGCGTATGCCGCTCACCATTCTTTCAGGTTGTACCAAATGGATGTGAAGAGCGCTTTCCTCAACGGGCCAATAAAGGAGGAGGTGTACGTGGAGCAACCCCCTGGCTTCGAGGATGAACGGTACCCCGGCTACGTGTGTAAGCTCTCTAAGGCGCTCTATGGACTTAAGCAAGCCCCAAGAGCATGGTATGAATGCCTTAGAGACTTTTTAATTGCTAATGCTTTCAAGGTTGGGAAAGCCGATCCAACTCTTTTTACTAAGACTTGTGATGGTGATTTGTTTGTGTGCCAAATTTATGTCGATGACATAATATTTGTGTCACACCCGGTTTTAGAAGGTAAACCGAATGCGAACCATGTACGTGCCAGGATCAGTTATTCACGTACACAGCAGTTACATAACATGGACATCATCACACAGTGCTCAAATAGTATTAAAAGGGAAATAATAGTCGATTACATCATACGTCTGAGACGTCCATATAATTCTTACAATAAATCAAAGTGCGAAAACGAAACGTAGATAACGCGGCCTTCACAGGCAGCCGACTGGGGGTTGCCGCTAACCCACACCTAGAACTCGTCGTAGTCTTGGAACTCCTGGAAGTCTCCTTCCACAGCTTCATCTTCTCCTGAGCAGTGGTTGCAATGCTGACAACCTGGGGGGTTTGGTGTGTAGAGCAAGGGTGAGTACACATCAACATACTCAACAAGTATCCTGTTTGGCTGTAGTGGACTAGCTTTATGTGGGGATAAGTCAAGCAGTTGCTTTTAGTTGGTCAGGTTATTACTTACTAGTAGAGAGCCAGGTTTTAACATTAACCCAAGTTATTAGCCCAAAGTATCCTTTCCAAACGGAAGGAATACCACTTACCAATACCATAATCATAATCAGAACCATCAATCTCATTGCCACCTGTACCAAAGTATCTCCGATCAAGTATCACTAATCTCTGGAGCTCCCTTGGCCGCTCATAACCGTGAGCACGGCTAATATATCAGTTTCATAACACTCTACAGAGGTTGTGCACTTTACCCATAAGCCGTTTTTCCCTCTCTAGCCCGGGCTTGCAAGACCCTTATTCACTCCCAAGGTGAATGGCTAGGGATTCACTACGAAGCCTTTACAAAGATTCCCCGGGGCTGTAGCCACCCGTTAGGTTTCCTAAATGTACCGCACTCCTCCCCAAGGGACAAATCAACCTTGGCAGAGCAAGCCGCATACACCGAGCCCCATTGACGGCACGACGGCTAAGCGATCTACACCCCGGTTCCTCTAATTATTCAGCTAAGGGTGTCCCATTCCACCCTCATGGTTGCACTGTTTTCCCGGGCGGTCATCCATTGAACAGGTCCTTACGGAGAGGCACTCGAGAAACCGCTCGAGTCCCCTTGAAGGTCACAAGTATGATCATAAATAAGAAGGGGAAAACAGCGTATCATAGATAATCACATCATGTTCATTGATTTGGGTTGAGCAATAGCATCAAACTAAGCAGTAATAATCCGACCCAAATAGGTAAACAAGGACATGGATAACAAAAGCTAGTCAATCCTTAGGTATAAATGTGTAATGCGGGAGGTGAATTAAAGAATATATAGGACAGAAATAGGTCAAAGGACACTTGCCTCCACCAACCGACTGCTGCTCAGGGGCTTCTCCTGCGAATTCCTCGGGCTCTTCGACCGGATCGTTCTCTATGCGATTGCAAGCATACATACATCCATATATTTAATACAAAAGAACAGTACACCATACAAGGGAACAAGTAAAGTGAATATGCATCAAGTATGACATTCGATATCGCATTTGTTATGGTTAGGAAGAAACGGGGAAAGGTCTCGCAGGGGGTTAAAGCTTATGCACTAATGATCAGTTACAATTGGTTCTTAACAAAAGAATTCTGTTATATGCACTAATGGAAACCTAGTCATTTTTAGTTGATCAACATTGAATGAGATAAACAATTAATTACGTGAATCAACTAGCGTAACGGAATTTTAAATTGAGCTTCCTATTTCAATAGCATGAACAATGATTAGCCTACCTAAAATAAAATAACTATGATCACAGAAAGTAAAACAAAATAAAATAAAATAAAAAAATAAAAAAGGGGGGCGGTTGAACCGGCCCGGGGGGCGGTTGAACCGGCCGGCGCAGGGGCGGGGGCGGCCGAGCTGGGGCGGCTGGGGCACGGCCGAGCCGGGCGGCTGGGCCGGCCGAGCAGCGGGCGCAGGGGCACGGCCGAACCGGCCAGGGGCGCGGGGACGGTGGCGGCCAAGCCGGCCAAGGGCGGCCGAGCTGGGCTGGGGCGGCCGGGCTGGCCAGGGCGGCCGAGCCGGGGGCGCGCAGGGGCGGCGGCAGCGGCCGAGCCGGCCATGGAGGCGGCCGAGCTGGGGCGGCTGGGGCACGGCCGAGCTGGCCAGGGCGGCCGAGCCGGGGGCGCGCAGGGGCGGCGGCGGCCGAGCCGGCCATGGAGGCGGCCGAGCTGGCCAGGGCGGCTGGGCGGTTGGGCTGGGGAGGGAGAGGAGGGGAGAGGGGAGAGGAGAGGAGAGGGGGAGGGCTCACCGGGGATGGGCGGCCGAGCTGCAGGGGGCGGCGGCCGAGCTGCAGGGGCGGGGCTAGGGCAGGGGGCGGCGGCGGCTAGGGTGGGGAGAGGGAGAATGGGAGGGAGAGAGAGAGGGAGTTGGGGGGAAAAGGGGAGGGGGTGGGGGCGGTTGGGCCAATTAGGCCCAAAGGGGGCGCGTAGGGGGGCGGCTGGGCCGGCCAGGGACGGCCCACGGCGCGGGAGAGAGAGAAAAAAGAGGAGAGAGAGAAAGAAAAAGAAAAAGAAAGAAAAGGTTTTCTCCTTATTTTCGAAATCCGATCTTCCTAGATGAATGCATTTGCACTTTCAAACAATCAAAGAATGCATAGTTCGGCATGGTGCATCAAACAACATAAAACAATTTTAGGGTTTTTCTTTACACGGGAATTCCAAACCGAATCTCGCTAACTTTGGAAAAGATCAAGGTCTAGCGAGGGGAAAAAGAAAAAGAAAAGGTAACGCCCGAATTTGGCGAGTGAAGAAAAGGAAAAAAATTCAACTGCAAAATTCGGGGCGTTACAAACCTATCCCCCTTAAAAGAATCTCGCCCTCGAGATTCAGGGCTGGCTAGCAAAGAGCTCTGGGTACTTAGCCATTAGATCATCTTCACGCTCCCAGGTTGCTTCTTCCTCAGAGTGGTGATTCCATCTGACTTTGCACATTCTGATGGTCTTCCTTCGGGTGACTCTGTCTGCAATCTCAAGGATCTGAGCTGGCTTCTCAACATAGGTCAAGTCCTCTTGGACTTCAAGACCTTCCACTGGCAACTGCTCTTCTGGCACACGCAAACACTTCTTCAACTGAGACACATGAAAGACATCATGCACAGCAGACAAATTCTCTGGCAGACTGAGCTGATAAGCCACTTCTCCACGTCTTGCAAGAATCTGATACGGACCAATGTAGCGGGGTGCTAGCTTGCCTTTCACTCCGAATCTTCTGACTCCTCTGATCGGGGACACTTTCAGATAGACAAAGTCTCCGACTTTGAAACTCAGCTCTCTTCTTCTTGTGTCTGCATAGCTTCGCTGCCTCGATTGCGCTACCTTCAGATTCTCTCGGACCATCTTGATGTTCTCTTCGGCTTCAAGCAAAATATCTGGCCCAAACACTTGCTTTTCTCTAGGCTGATCCCATTGCAATGGCGTTCTACAACTCCTTCCATAAAGCGCCTGAAATGGTGACATCTTCAAACTGGCCTGATAACTGTTGTTATAGGAAAACTCTGCATAAGGCAATCGCTTGTCCCATCCGGACTGATCTTGCAACGCACAGGCTCTCAACATGTCTTCGAGAATTTGATTGGTCCTTTCGGTCTGGCCATCTGTCTGCGGATGATAAGCTGAACTGAAATTCAGATGTGTGCCCAAGGCTTCATGCAACTGCTGCCAGAAATGAGAGGTGAACTGCGTTCCTCTGTCTGACACTATCTTCTTTGGCACACCATGAAGACAAACGATCCGAGACATATACAACTCTGCCAATACTGCACTGTTGTAGCTGGTCTTGACAGGTATGAAGTGGGCTGACTTGGTCAAGCGGTCCACCACTACCCAAATGGAATCGTAGCTGGCCCGAGTGCGAGGCAATCCGACTATGAAATCCATACTGATCTCATCCCATTTCCACTGAGGGATCTGCAACGGTTGCAACAATCCAGCAGGTCTCTGGTGCTCTGCCTTAATTCTTCGACAACTATCGCACATAGCCACATGCTCTGCGATTTCCCTCTTCATTCCATACCACCAGAATTTCTTCTTCAGATCCTGATACATCTTCTCACTGCCAGGGTGAATCGAATAAGCTGTCTCATGAGCTTCCTTGAGAATCAACTCCCGAATGGACTGGACATTGGGAACGCACAAGCGGTCTTTGAACCATACCACACCTTCAGCATCTTCTCGAAAATCTTTGCCTCTGCCATCTAGAATCAGTCGCCGGATCTCACTGATCTTTTCATCATTCTTCTGCGCTTCTTTGATTTCGCGCTCCAAGGTAGGTTCCAATTCAACTGTGACTCCTCGCGAATTGTTCAGAAATCCGAGACTCAACCTGTCAAACTCTTTGGCCAACTCATAAGGCATCGGACGAGCGACCATCAGATTGACTTGACTCTTTCTGCTCAAAGCATCTGCCACTACGTTCGCTTTGCCTGGATGGTAATGGATCTCCAACTCATAGTCTTTGATCAACTCTAACCATCTTCGCTGTCTCATATTCAATTCTGACTGAGTGAATATGTACTTCAGACTCTTGTGGTCTGTGTAAACATCGCATTTCTGTCCATACAGATAGTGCCTCCATGTCTTCAGTGCGTGAACCACTGCTGCCAACTCTAGATCATGGATTGGGTAATTCTTCTCATGAACCTTCAGCTGTCAGGACGAGTAAGCCACAACTCTTCCCTCTTGCATCAACACGCATCCCAAACCTGTGTAACAAGCATCACAGTACACAGAGAAGGGCTTGTGCACATCAGGCAAGACTAGGACGCGCGCTGTTGTCAACTTCTCTTTCAGCGCTTCAAAGGCCTCTTGACATTTCTGGGTCCACTTGAACTCAACCTTGTTGCCTAGCAACGCTGTCATTGGTTTCGCAATCTTCGAAAACCCTTCAATGAATCGTCGATAATATCCGGCCATTCCAATGAAGCTCTTGATTCCTCGAGCATCCGTTGGCGCTTTCCAGTTTAGAATGTCTGCCACTTTCTTCGGATCCACAGCCAATCCTTCTTTGTTGATTATGTGACCCAAGAACAGGACTTCACTAATCCAGAACTCACACTTGCTCAACTTTGCATACAACTGGTGCTCTCGCAATCTCTGCAATACCATCCTCAAATGATCTACATGCTCTTCTTCACTTTGAGAATAAATCAGAATGTCATCAATGAATACCACCACAAACTTATCAAGATAATCCATGAATACACTGTTCATCAGATTCATGAAGAACGCTGGTGCATTGGTCAAACCAAAAGACATCACTGTGAACTCATATAACCCATACTTGGTAATGAATGCCGTCTTCGGAATGTCCGAAGGTCGGATCCTGAGCTGATGATAACCTGACCTCAGATCGATCTTGGAGAACACACTGGCTCCTCTCAACTGGTCGAACAGATCTTCTATTCTGGGCAAAGGGTACTTGTTCTTGATCGTGACTTCATTCAAGGCTCAATAATCGATACACATCCTCTTGGTGCCATCTTTCTTCTCCACAAACAGGACGGGGGCGGCCCAAGGCGAGGTGCTTAGCCGGATGTAACCTTTCTCTGACAGCTCATCAATCTGCTTCTTAAGCTCAACCAACTCTGGTCCGGATATTCTGTAAGCTCTCTTAAAGATGGGGGCGGTTCCAGGAAGAAGCTCTATAGCGAATTCAACTTTCCGCTCTGGTGGCATACCCGGTAAATCCTTTGGAAACACATTTGGGAATTCAGACACAACCTTGATACTCTCAATTGGGTCTGCTTCACTGCTATCGACAGCCATCTGATAACAACTTCCTTTCTTTGGCTCAGGCGGGACTAACTCGGTCACCACTTCCTCTCCTAGTGGGGACACCAACCTGATTGTCCTCTTATCACAACTGATAACTGCCTGATACTTATCTAGCCAATTCATCCCTAGGATGACATCTATTCCCTGAGTACCCATTACTATAAGGTTGGCGGGAAACACTATCCCCCTTATTTCCACACTTACGTTCAAACATATGCTATCGGCTCGAATTCTACCACCGGCTGAGTCAATTTGAATGGGGGTTGACATAGTAGTAATTGGAAGATTATGTGCTTCTACCCACGATGCAGTAATAAAAGAATGCGTTGCTCCAGTATCAAATAATACTTCTGCAATATGGGAGTCGACTGGGAACATACCTACTGTCATGTCGGGGGTCTCCTGAACTGCTTCAGCCTCCAAGTGGTTCAGTCTTCCATGATTATAGCGCGGCTGAGAGCGGTTGCCTGCTCCTGGCTGAGACACATTCTGCTTCACTGGGGCATTGGGGCCTGACTGCTGCTGGGCTGCTTTCTTCGGACATTGCATCACCTAGTGGCCTTTCTCTCCACAGTGGAAACATGCTCTGTTTCCAACCTGAGCTGGTGCTGCCTGATTGCTCTGCTGAGTTGCGGGGGCAGGAAGACGAGGTGCCTGCTGATTCTGCCTCTGAAACTGACCTCCTCCTGACTGATTGCTCTGACGGTTCTGGTATTGATGCTGAGGATACTGCCTTTGGAACTGCTGATACTGCTGACGCTGCTGATGCTGCTAAGGTGGACGCTGGTTCTGCCTGAACTGCTGAGGTTGATTGCCTGAAAAACGAGGACGACTGCTGCTTCCAGGCTGGGGTCCACTGATCTTGCGCTTACGATCCTCCATCTCCTTACGCTTCTTTTCTGTCATGATTGCTCTGTCAATCAAGTGCTGGAATGTCGGGAAGGTATGATTCAACAGTTGGTACTGAAGAGGGTCAACCAAGCCTCTCAAGAAACGGTATTGTCGCTTGGCGTCAGTGTTCACATCTTCGGGAGCATAGCGGGACAACTGCAGAAACCTGTCCCGGTACTCACTGACTGACATCGGTCCTTGCTTGAGGGCTAGGAATTCCTCCTTCTTCACTGTCATCAGACCTGCAGGCACATGGTACTGACGAAAGCTACCTCTGAATTCTTCCCAGGTGATGGTGTCGGGGTCGGCATGGGTGGCGAGGTAAGACTACCACCATGATTGGGCTGCTCCTCTCAACAGACGGGGACCATACAAGACTTTCTCCCTGTCGTCACACTGAGCGGTATGCAACTCCCGCTCCACAGTGCGCAGCCAATCTTCAGCATCCATGGGGTCAGAAGAGTGAGCGAACGTTGGGGGATGACCTCTCATGAATTCAGCACGCTTGTCTCTAGGCATCTGAGGCATCTGAGGCTGGGGTGGTGCTTGCTGCTGTTGCTGCTGCTGCTGCTGAATGGCGGCCAGAGTCTGACCGATGGCTTGAACTGCCTGAGTCTGCATCAGATACATTTGCTCGATCGACATCGGGGGCGGGGGCGGCAGGTGCTGCTGCTGAGGCACCTCATCCTGCGGAGCGGCTCGCTCCTGCTGAGCACGCCTTCCTCCTCTGCGCCTGTTCTCTGACATCTGCAGAACGCAACCACACATCAGAACTGATCTGGCAAATCTTGCAGCATAAGAAAAGAGTATAGAATTCTCCAACAGCACTGAACAGATGAGCATCTTCACTGATCTCCAACACAGACCACACAGCTTCTCAGATAAAGAGGAAAGTGGAATAAAGGTTTTCCCAACTATATAACTAACTCCATTAACATAATAGGTAAGCCAAAATGCAGGGGATACCACACTCTGGTGACAATCATTACAAAGATCCAAACCAAACATAGTTCATCATGACGAACATAAATGCACAGGATATAGCAAACTACCCTGTCTAACTAAGACTAACTAAGACCGAGACTAACGCTAAGACTGAAGCTTCTATGTATATATATTTCGTATTAATTACAAGATCCAACTCTAACGAGCTATGGTTCTAGATTTATCTTGGTCTTGCAGTCGGGATTGCCATAAGACTGGCGTCCACGCCGAGGTGAGCGGTATGGGTGCTGAGTCCTAACGGGAGCGGGGGAACCATCATCCAGGTGACGACGTTCCGCGCGCTCAGCCCGCAGCAGGGCGATCTCAGCACGAGCCCTACTCAGCTCGTCTAATGCATGGTCCAGCTCCGTGTTTAGCACGGCGGCTAGGTTGACTGTGCTGCTCAACCTAGGATTGTCCTCACCAGCAGGTGAAGCAATCACGCCTCCTGTGCTGCCAGATGGACGGCGGGGGTAATACTTCAGGTCGAGACCGTCAGCTACCCCACCGAGAACCGAGCAGTAGTGCGAAAGCGCACGCCGTGCAGCATCCTGCATGGCTGCCTCAGCTGAGTCCCGCTCAGAGATAGAATAGTGCTCTGAGCAAGCCTCCGCGCCCTGGAGACTGTTCTCCAGACGGCGCACCAAGCAGGTCGCCTCCCAGCGGTCCGGGTAGACCCCGCGACTATGCTGGTAGACCACACAGCGATACTCGATGGACCAAGTACGCCGGTCAAGTGCCCGACGTAGCAGGGTGTCGAGCGCGTCGTGGAAGTGACACCCGCGAGCAGCGTCGCGAGTGATGGGTCGAGCAACCCATCCTTCTAGCTCATGGTCAGCAGAGAAGTCGATGTCGTGGCTCAAGCTGTCGTCGCCATCTCTGTTGTCTGGGTCTCCTCCAGCAGCTACTCCAGAAGCTGGGACGCCCAGTGGTGGTGCAGGGGGCGCCTCCAGGGGAAGCACAGGAGAGCAGCTCCTCACAGACTCTATCTCCTGCTGGAGCGAGAAAGAAGAGCCCTGCTGCTCCTGTCGTCGACGTTCCTGCTCCTCATGCAGGCGGTGGTGCAGTCTCTCCAAGTGGCTGGACTGTCCGGCCACGGGACGGCGAAGCGGACGCTCAGCAAGGCGGGAGGGTAAGAAGGGGATGACGGACTTTCGTGCAGTGTGTCTAAGTCGAGCCATCTACAAAAGACACCGCAAGCAAAAGAGTGAGAACAGAATGAATATGACCAGCAAGTAATGAATCATAAATAAATGAAGGATCGGAATAAAACATAATTTTCAGCAAGGTATAATGTATAGTAGAACATAGGTTTGGTCGGTATGACCAACTTTTGAAGGGATATCAAAGTCAAGGCAGGGACAGAGGTCTATAATCCTTAGAACGACCATTCTACTCTAGGTTAGCGGTCCTACAGTCAGCACGGCTTTGATACCACTTATGTCACACCCGGTTTTAGAAGGTAAACCGAATGCGAACCATGTACGTGCCAGGATCAGTTATTCACGTACACAGCAGTTACATAACATGGACATCATCACACAGTGCTCAAATAGTATTAAAAGGGAAATAATAGTCGATTACATCATACGTCTGAGACGTCCATATAATTCTTACAATAAATCAAAGTGCGAAAACGAAACGTAGATAACGCGGCCTTCACAGGCAGCCGACTGGGGGTTGCCGCTAACCCACACCTAGAACTCGTCGTAGTCTTGGAACTCCTGGAAGTCTCCTTCCACAGCTTCATCTTCTCCTGAGCAGTGGTTGCAATGCTGACAACCTGGGGGGGTTTGGTGTGTAGAGCAAGGGTGAGTACACATCAACATACTCAGCAAGTATCCTGTTTGGCTGTAGTGGACTAGCTTTATGTGGGGATAAGTCAAGCAGTTGCTTTTAGTTGGTCAGGTTATTACTTACTAGTAGAGAGCCAGGTTTTAACATTAACCCAAGTTATTAGCCCAAAGTATCCTTTCCAAACGGAAGGAATACCACTTACCAATACCATAATCATAATCAGAACCATCAATCTCATTGCCACCTGTACCAAAGTATCTCTGATCAAGTATCACTAATCTCTGGAGCTCCCTTGGCCGCTCATAACCGTGAGCACGGCTGATATATCAGTTTCATAACACTCTACAGAGGTTGTGCACTTTACCCATAAGCCGTGATTCCCTCTCTAGCCCGGGCTTGCAAGACCCTTATTCACTCCCAAGGTGAATGGCTAGGGATTCACTACGAAGCCTTTACAAAGATTCCCCGGGGCTGTAGCCACCCGTTAGGTTTCCTAAATGTACCGCACTCCTCCCCAAGGGACAAATCAACCTTGGCAGAGCGAGCCGCATACACCGAGCCCCATTGACGGCACGATGGCTAAGCGATCTACACCCCGGTTCCTCTAATTATTCAGCTAAGGGCGTCCCATTCCACCCTCATGGTTGCACTGTTTTCCCGGGCGGTCATCCATTGAACAGGTCCTTACGGAGAGGCACTCGAGAAACCGCTCGAGTCCCCTTGAAGGTCACAAGTATGATCATAAATAAGAAGGGGAAAACAGCGTATCATAGATAATCACATCATGTTCATTGATTTGGGTTGAGCAATAGCATCAAACTAAGCAGTAATAATCCGACCCAAATAGGTAAACAAGGACATGGATAACAAAAGCTAGTCAATCCTTAGGTATAAATGTGTAATGCGGGAGGTGAATTAAAGAATATATAGGACAGAAATAGGTCAAAGGACACTTGCCTCCACCAACCGACTGCTGCTCAGGGGCTTCTCCTGCGAATTCCTCGGGCTCTTCGACCGGATCGTTCTCTATACGATTGCAAGCATACATACATCCATATATTTAATACAAAAGAACAGTACACCATACAAGGGAACAAGTAAAGTGAATATGCATCAAGTATGACATTCGATATCGCATTTGTTATGGTTAGGAAGAAACGGGGAAAGGTCTCGCAGGGGGTTAAAGCTTATGCACTAATGATCAGTTACAATTGGTTCTTAACAAAAGAATTCTGTTATATGCACTAATGGAAACCTAGTCATTTTTAGTTGATCAACATTGAATGAGATAAACAATTAATTACGTGAATCAACTAGCGTAACGGAATTTTAAATTGAGCTTCCTATTTCAATAGCATGAACAATGATTAGCCTACCTAAAATAAAATAACTATGATCACAGAAAGTAAAACAAAATAAAATAAAATAAAAAAATAAAAAAGGGGGGGCGGTTGAACCGGCCGGCGCAGGGGCGGGGGCGGCCGAGCTGGGGCGGCTGGGGCACGGCCGAACCGGCCAGGGGCACGGGGACGGTGGCGGCCAAGCCGGCCAAGGGCGGCCGAGCTGGGCTGGGGCGGCCGAGCCGGCCATGGAGGCGGCCGAGCTGGGGCGGCTGGGGCACGGCCGAGCCGGGCGGCTGGGCCGGCCGAGCTGGCCAGGGCGGCCGAGCCGGGGGCGCGCAGGGGCGGCGGCGGCCGAGCTGGCTAGGGCGGCTGGGCGGTTGGGCTGAGGAGGGAGAGGAGGGGAGAGGGGAGAGGAGAGGAGAGGGGGAGGGCTCACCGGGGACGGGCGGCCGAGCTGCAGGGGGCGGCCGAGCTGTAGGGGGCGGCGGCCGAGCTGCAGGGGCGGGGCTAGGGCAGGGGGCGGCGGCGGCTAGGGTGGGGAGAGGGAGAATGGGAGGGAGAGAGAGAGGGAGTTGGGGGGAAAAGGGGAGGGGGGTGGGGGCGGTTGGGCCAATTAGGCCCAAAGGGGGCGCGCAGGGGGGCGGCTGGGCCGGCTAGGGACGGCCCACGGCGCGGGAGAGAGAGAAAAAAGAGGAGAGAGAGAAAGAAAAAGAAAAAGAAAGAAAAGGTTTTCTCCTTATTTTCGAAATCCGATCTTCCTAGATGAATGCATTTGCACTTTCAAACAATCAAAGAATGCATAGTTCGGCATGGTGCATCAAACAACATAAAACAATTTTAGGGTTTTTCTTTACACGGGAATTCCAAACCGAATCTCGCTAACTTTGGAAAAGATCAAGGTCTAGCGAGGGGAAAAAGAAAAAGAAAAGGTAACGCCCGAATTTGGCGAGTGAAGAAAAGGAAAAAAAATTCAACTGCAAAATTCGGGGCGTTACAATTTGGTTCTACTAACCAAAAGTCTTGTGAAGAGTTTAGCAGGGTAATGATGCAGAAATTCGAGATGTCGATGATGGGCGAGTTGAACTACTTCCTTGGGTTCCAAGTGAAGCAACTCAAGGACGGCACCTTCATCTCCCAAACAAAGTACACGCAAGACTTGCTGAAGCGGTTTGGGATGAAGGACGCCAAGCCCGCAAAGACGCCGATGGGAACTGACGGACACATCGACCTCAACAAAGGAGGTAAGTCCGTTGATCAAAAAGCATACCGGTCCATGATAGGTTCTTTGCTTTATTTATGTGCTAGTAGACCGGATATTATGCTTAGCGTATGCATGTGTGCTAGATTTCAATCTGATCCGAAGGAGTGTCACTTAGTGGCTGTGAAGCGAATTCTTCGATATTTAGTCGCTACGCCTTGCTTCGGGATCTGGTATCCAAAGGGGTCTAACTTTGACTTGATTGGGTACTCAGATTCCGACTATGCTGGATGTAAGGTCGATAGGAAGAGTACATCGGGGACGTGCTAATTCTTAGGAAGGTCCCTGGTGTCATGGAACTCTAAGAAACAAACCTCCGTTGCCCTATCCACCGCTGAGGCCGAGTACGTTGCCGCAGGACAGTGTTGCGCGCAACTACTCTGGATGAGGCAAACCCTCAGGGACTTTGGCTACAATCTGAGCAAAGTCCCACTCCTATGTGATAATGAGAGTGCTATCCGAATAGCGGAAAATCCTGTTGAGCACAGCCGCACAAAGCACATTGACATCCGGCATCACTTTTTGAGAGACCACCAGCAAAAGGGGGATATCGAAGTGTTTCATGTTAACACCGAGAACCAGCTAGCCGATATCTTTACCAAGCCTTTAGATGAGAAGACCTTTTGTAGGCTGCGTAGTGAGCTCAATATCTTAGATTCGCGGAACTTGGATTGAAATGTAGCATACATGTGTTTATGCCTTTGATCATGTCCATTCTGCATTTTGTTGCTTATTGTGGTGCTCAAGTTGTACAAACACTCCCTGGACCTCACAAGTCCGTTGCAAAGTGATGCACATGTTTAGGGGGAGATGTGTTACAACTTGACCCTTTGAGACTAACCATATGCTTGAGTTTGCTTGATTTAGTCTCGAAGGAGAATTGAAAGGGAAAAGGTGGACTTGGACCATGAAAGACTTCCACTGCACTCCGATGAGAGGGTAACTTATTCCAAGTCCATCTCATGAACTCTTATTGCCATTTGCTCTAAATTGAAGATTTTGGTGAGACAATGGGGTTAA
This sequence comes from Zea luxurians, assembly GCA_029449295.1. Taxonomy (NCBI): domain Eukaryota; kingdom Viridiplantae; phylum Streptophyta; class Magnoliopsida; order Poales; family Poaceae; genus Zea; species Zea luxurians. The sequence goes on along the minus strand of JAOPSE010000048.1, from coordinate 3,439,620 downwards.
AGGGCCAAGATTGATCCCGTTTTGGTGCTTGATGCCAAAGGGGGAGAAAATAAAGGCCAAAGCAATAAATGGATCAGCTACCACTTGAGAAATTTGAAAATAGTAGAGTAGAGCTTTTGGTTTGTCAAAACTCTTTTATTGTCTCTTTTGGCTTCTTATGGGGAGAAGTAGTAATTATGGGAAAAAGGGGGAGTTTTTGAAATCTTTTATCAATCTCTTTTGGAATGACTCTCTTTATGCTTCAGCATGTGTGTTTGACTTAGAGATAGAGATTTGAGTTTGATTTGCAAAAACAAACCAAGTGGTGGCAAAGGATGATCCATATATGCCAAAATTGAATCAAAATAAATTTGAGTTTTATTTGAAGTGAGTTTGCACTTGTTCTAGTTGTTGTATGTTGTGTTGGCATAAATCACCAAAAAGGGGGAGATTGAAAGGGAAATGTGCCCTTGGGCCATTTCTAAGTATTTTGGTGATTGAGTGCCAACACAAGTGCATAAATGTGAATTTATGTCCATGGATGAACAAAGTGCAAATCATGAAGTAAAGGTATGTTTCTAAGCCTTAGTACATTGGTTTTATGTACTAATATACTTGTCTAAGTGTTAGAAACAGAAAGCAGAAGAAAAGAAAAGAGGAGAAAAAGACTTGGCTGTATACAGCCAAGACTCAGCTCGGTCTGGCACACTGGACTGTCCGGTGTGCACCGGACAGTGTCCGGTGCGCCAGGCTGACTCGGCGTGAAGAGGCCGCTCTCGGGAATTCGCCGACGGCGTACGACTAAAATTCACCGGACTGTCCGGTGTGCACCGGACTGTCCGGTGAGCCAACGGTCGGCCGGGCCAACGGTCGGCCGCGCAATCTGCGCGGGACACGTGGCCGAGCCAACGGCTAGAAGACGGCACCGGACTGTCCGGTGTGCACCGGACATGTCCGGTGCGCCAACGGCTCCCAGATCTGCAACGGTCTGCAACGGTCGGCAGCGCCATTTTAGGAAGGAAATCGGGCACCGGACAGTGTCCGGTGTGCACCGGACTGTCCGGTGCCCCCGACGACAGAAGGCAAGATTGGCCTTCCAGATTTGCTCTCAACGGCTCCTAGCTGCCTTGGGGCTATAAAAGGGACCCCTAGGCGCATGGAGGAGATACCCAAGCAACCTTAGAGCATTCTTGATCATCCACACTCAGTCTTTGCGCATTCGTTTGTCATTCTCAGTGATTCGAGCTCCGTTCTAGTGAGAACTTTGAGATAGTCTTTTGAGCTCGATTCTTGGCCGTGTGTGTGCGCATTTTGCTGTGGATTTGTGTGTTGCTTCCCTCCCTTACTCTGTGCTTCTTTGTGATCATATACTTGTAAGGGCAAGAGACTCCAATTTGTGGAGATTCCTTGCAAACGGGATAAAGAAAAGAAAGCAAAACACTGTGGTATTCAAGTGGGTCTTTGGACCGCTTGAGAGGGGTTGATTGCAACCCTCGTCCGTTGGGACGCCACAACGTGGAGTAGGCAAGCGTTGGTCTTGGCCGAACCACGGGATAAACCACTGTGCCATCTCTGTGATTGATCTTCTGTGGTTATTGTGTTTTGTTGAGACTCCTCTCTAGCCACTTGGCATTATCTGTGCTAACACTTAACCAAGTTTTGTGGCTTAAGTTTGAAGTTTTACAGGATCACCTATTCACCCCCCCTCTAGGTGCTCTCAAACTTAACTTAAAACCTAAAAACAGAGACTAAAAACTGAACTGAACTGAAACTTTTCAGAATGTAATTTTTAGATGAAACTTGAGAACAGGAGGACGTGTAGTTTGCAGTTCTCATAATGGGACCTATGCATTTTCTAGAAGAGCACTTGAGAAACTGACTACACCTGATAATTTCCAGAAGAGCACTTGAGAAAGGGACGCCAGAGAAAGAGAGAGCTGCTACTCACCTGGAGCGCCGGGCAGAGGGACCAAGACCGTCGGGTAGGAGACTCGCGAGCTCGACGAGGAGCACCGCAGACTGGCAAGCTCGACGAGCGCCGGGAGCAGTCGGGGAGCCGGACAGAGAGGGAGAGGAAGAAAGGAGCGAGCTCGCGATCCGTTCTGAAGAATAGAGGAAGGTCGATCCGTTTTGACGAACGGGAAATCCAAATCTTCAACGTAACAACAGCCGGCGACGGATAAAAGTGCCCACGATGACAAATTTCCAAACGGAAGCCTATTATAATACTAAGATTCCAATTGCAAGGTTGAGGATACCAAACTTCCGAAGCCCGCCGTTCGGGATACCTCAGCTCAAAAAACTCCACATTTGACCCGTTTCCGACCGTTTTCATACCTACACATTTGAGTGCATTCGAACGTGACCGTCCCTCACTCCCTCTTTTGTCAACCGACGAAGCGCCAGAACAGTTCGAGGCTCTCTGGGCCCACTCGTCATGGTGGAGCTGTCGTCCATGTCGCGGAAGGAAAGGAGGAAACCCCGCCAAAACCCCCGCCGCGTCTTCCTTCCATTCCCATCCTCCCGACCCCTGCCCGCCTCCGCTTGCAAAATGCAAACCCTAGTTCGTTCGTCTCTCCCTGCTTCATCGTGGGCGGATGCAGGTACCCCCTCCCTCCTAACACCCTGACTCTCGTGAATCTCTCTTCCATCGTGTCGTGGCCTCGTGGGTCGCGCATGCAATTGCGATTCGATCCCGGGTTCGTTGTGGGCTTATTGTGGCTATTTGGTAAGCGTAGCTCATTCTAGCGCGTGAGGTTTGGCGATGTTCAGGGAATTTTGGGGGTCCAAGCGGCATCGTTTGATTGGACGGTGAGGTGTGCCGGTTCTGCATATACACCCTCGCCGCCGTGCAGCAGTGACGCGCGATTCTTCATTAGCTTCACTAAGTTGGGTTTACATACCTGGTGTTGGATTGGATCCGCTGGATTATCCCGTCCTTGTTGATCTGCTGGCTGACCCATAAGCAGTAAAAGGGAAATGCCATGGCGTGTCAAGGCGGTTACTTGGTGACCTGGTGTCCGTGTGCCTCTGAACATGACTTAATTACTCTGGTCTCTGGATCATTCACCTGCATACATATCCCTTGTGTTGTCGCCAGGAACCACTGAGATGTTTAAATTTAGCCATTTAGATGTGTGCGCTTCGTATTTTGTCCCTCAGTGTCGTAGTCCTTCCTTTAGCTCAGGCAAGCCATGTATGGGTTCTGACCTTTTCTTCTGGAACAGATGTGTGCTGTTGAATTTGAATCTGCAGTAGTGTCTCACTGATACTACCTGCAGCAGTCCGACAGTTGTGGATTACCTTTTGGCTTTGCCGGCTTGTCCCCTCGTGTGGTCTTACTGAAATACTGAGACAGCTCGTGGCTAATTAAATAATTTTGTCTCAGCAAGGACATGTCAGCTATCAAGAAGCTACAAAATGATCGTTCTTATAATGGCTGATCGAGTGTAGTATTTCGTCTTACTATGCTGATTGGCTTGCTTTTATGTTGTGCTTGTGTGAATTTGCTTGCCGTACTTGTTGGATTCACTCTTGGATTGCGAGGGCACCATGTTATACTTGGAAGAAAGCACGGGCAACCTAAGATTGTTGACGATGATGTTATGCAACAAGATAGATATAACTCATATCTTGCTAGAAACCATGCTATGTAGTGGCACCCCTCCATTAATTTATCATACATGCTTTCATTTGTTTAGATTAGTGTTTTCATTTTTGTTTCAAGTATCAAATCCAAATCCTTTCTTCGATCAGCTGCTACAGTTGACCAGCCCAATGCATCAGTGGCCAGCAATGTGGTTTGCTATGCTGAATGGTTTGTTTTGATGTTAGGCTGGTGGCAATAAGCTTGCAGACCTTGTAACTGAATGGGCTGAAACTGTGCAATGGTCACCTAAGGAAGGTGGTTGATGATGGTTATGATAACAAAAAAATAACTTATATCACGCTGAAAATCATGTTATGCTTAGCAGTTAGCCCTCTCAAAGTAAAAAAGAAGTTATGCACTCTTCTGATAGGACATGCTGCACGTCGGGTGATATGCCTTCCACAATAGCTAAATATTAGTACAACTTCTAGGCATATTGCTATATTATATTCATTGTACATGAATTCTTCATTTTTTTACATATTATTAAATTGTACTTGAGTCCTGACACTGAGATTGCATCAGTTACATGGTAGTTTGGTTTGTTTCTTCTTAATTTTCCTGCTTATATTGTGTCTCCAATTCTATTTTATTATTTTTTAGGGGCAGGGGGGGTGTTGTGGCTGCTGCGTGGTGGTCGGCGAGGGGAATGCAGGGGAGAGTGGAGGAGGAGAGTGGCTTGAGAACAAGAACGCAGAACGTAGCGAGGAGGTCTGTCGTCGCCGGCGGCTGAAGGCGCCACCGTCGAAGAACAGCCCACCTCTAGGAGGTAACTGTATTATTCTTCGATTCCCCTCTTACAAACTAGCAGCCAGCCTTTATAGTATAGGCGGCAGGGAACACACCCAATCAACTTATTACTTTCTATAATGGAAATAGGAAACTCTACTGTCTGCTATAGCAGAAATAGGAAACTACTGATTGATATACTGGAGATAGGACTCGCCCGATCCTCTTCCCTTGCTTCCAATTCGGCTGCCTGATTGCTTGCTTCCTTTCCTATTCTTCCAGCTCTTCTAGCTCGGTTGCCTTATTGGTGGAGGTTCCCTTCCTGAGCCTGCGCCCATAGGTGTTCCTGTAGAAGAATGAGTCCACAACACTTCCCCCCTCCCCCTGGAACAGCTCGTCCTCGAGCTGAAACACCGGATATTCTTTCTTGAATTCTTCTAGTGAAATCCAAGAAGCATCAACAGCTGTCTGTCCGTCCCAATGTACCAACAATTCCCATACTCCATGGTTGAGACGAGCACGAATGATCTTCAAGGGATTAGGAACCACTCTTCCATGCACAAGAGATGGCAACTGCACTGGATCACCTACCGGAGGGGTACCCACGAAAGGCTTAAGAAGAGCCACATGAAACACATTATGGATGCGAGCTGCTGCTGGTAAACGAAGACGATAAGCTACTGATCCAATCTGCTCTAGCACTTCATAAGGTCCAAAGTACTTAGGGCCCAGCTTGGTGGCACGAGCTGGAGTGATACCCACGGCTGTGCGGTGATGCAAACGGAGCCAAACCCAGTCTCCTACTGCAAAGACAACCTCCCGGTGCTTTTTATCATGCTGAGCACGCATTACCTCCTGAGCCAACAATAACCGATCACGGATTTCAGCAAGGAATTCATCTCTATCTCTGAGTTGGGCTTCTACTGCTGCCACCTTTGCCGCCCCCTGTTCAAATTGCAGCAAGGTTGGTGGAGGCCGGCCATAAACCACCTGGAAAGGAGAAACACCAATAGCTGTTTGGAAGGAAGAATTGTAGCAAAATTCTGCCCACGGTAACCACTGTAGCCAAGAACGAGGTCGATCTCCTGCTAAGCAACGAAGATACATAGTGATAATGCGATTAGTGACCTCCGACTGCCCATCCGTTTGTGGGTGAAAAGCTGAACTGAGAAGCAATGTCACCCCTGCTAAACGGAATAATTCAGTCCAAAAAGTGCTAGTAAAAACCGGGTCCCGGTCACTAACAATAGAACATGGGAACCCATGTAGCCGAACAATCTCATCAAAGAAGGCTTTTGCAACAACGGTGGCTGAATATGGATGGCTGAGTGGGATGAAATGAGCATATTTGGAAAACCGGTCCACCACAGTCAAAATAACTGATTTCCCACCAACTTTGGGAAAGCCCTCAACGAAGTCCATAGCAATATCACTCCAAACAGAAGAGGGAACTGGCAGGGGCTGCAGCAGTCCAGCTGGGTGCAAGTGCTCAGTTTTATTGCGCTGACAAACTCCACAACCTTTGACATACTCTCGGACCAAACGGCTGCTGTGAGGGTTGAAGAAGGATAACCGAAGACGATAGAGTGTCTTCTGAATACCCTCATGTCCTGCTGTATGTGCATTCTCCAGTAGCTGTGGCCATAGGGGAGATGAATCTGGAACATATGCTTTGCCCTGAAATAACAGCAGTCCATCCACCTCCGTCCACCCTGCTGGTGCAGTGCCACTGGCTAACTGGGCCCGAATTTCTTGTGCTCTTGGATCAGCAAGGAGTTCTTGACGAATTGCGTCAAAAACTGCAAATGATGTTGTCGATAGGGCATGAATACTGAAGGCCTCCTCATCCCGACGAGATAAGGCATCTGCTGCTGCATTTTGCTTCCCTGGGCGGTACACCACATCCAGATCATAACCAAATAGCTTCGTGACCCAAGTGTGCTGTGGAATAGTGGTCAGACGTTGGTCCAATATGTACTTCAAGCTGCGATGATCAGTGCGGACTGTGAATGACCTGCCCCACAAGTATGGCCTCCAATTGCGAACGGCTTTGACTAAGCCGATCAGCTCTCTTTCATATGCGGGCAACTTGGCGTGGTGAGGGGCCACGACGCGACTGAAGTAAGCCACGGCGCCCTCTCCCTGGTGCAGCACCGCGCCAAAGCCGGAGCCCGAAGCATCGCAGTCGACGTAGAAGCGCTTGGAGAAGTCTGGTAGTCGGAGCAGTGGAGCAGACACCAGCGCCTTCTTCAGGGCTTGGAAGGCCGATGCCGCTTGGGAAGTCCAGGAGAAAGCCGCCCCCTTGAGGAGAGCAGTTAAGGGCTCGGCCACCGCACCATACCCCGCAATAAACTTGCGGTAGTACCCGGTGAGGCCAAGAAAACCCCGCAGCGCCCGTGCAGTCCGCGGTTGTGGCCATGCCTCCACAGCCGCCACCTTGGATGGGTCCATGGCCACGCCCTCCTTGGAGATAATATGGCCCAGGTAGGCCACCGTTGGTTCGCCGAAGAAACATTTAGACTGCTTGATGAAGAGGCAGTTGGCGCGTAACAACTGAAAAACCATCCTGACCTGCTGCACATGTGTCTCCCAAGAAGAACTATAGATGAGTATATCATCAAAAAAGACTAGAACGAACCGGCGGAGAAATGGCTTGAGGATGTCATTCATGAGAGCTTGAAATGTTGCTGGCGCGTTCGTCAAGCCGAAAGGCATGACGAGGAACTCAAAATGGCCATGATGCGTGCGAAACGCGGTCTTGGCGATGTCCTCTGGATGCATCCGGACCTGGTGGTACCCGCTGCGGAGATCAATCTTGGTGAAGAAACAAGCGCCCGACAGCTCATCAAGGAGCTCGTCGACCACTGGGATAGGAAATTTGTTCTTGACCGTCTTGTCATTTAAGGCCCGAAAATCCACACAAAATCGCCAAGTACCATCATGCTTCTTCACAAGGAGAACAGGGGAGGAGAAAGGGGATGTGGTTTCCCGAATAATCCCCTGTGCCAGCATTTCCTGACATTGGCGCTCAATCTCATCTTTCAAAAGCTGCGGGTATCGGTACGGGCGGACTGCAATGGGAGCCGTACCCGACAACAAATGAATGTGATGGTCATGGCGTCGCGCGGGCGGCAGTCCACGCGGTTCTGCAAACAGGTCAGTAAAATCTTGCAGTAATGAATTCATGAGGTCCCTGGTCGCCGTCATAGCAGCAAGGCTAACTTCCTCACCACCGATCCCACGCCACATGACGGCACGATCATGGTGCCAGAAAGCCATGGATCGCGCCGTGAAGTCCCATGTAATGGGTCCCAGCGTCTTGAGCCAGTGGACACCGAGGACGACGTCGAAGCCCTCGAGAGCTAAGGCATAGCAGTCGATGGAGAACGTCTGGTCCTGGATGGCCAATGTCATTGCTGCACAGATGCCCGGACTGTGCAGCTGCTGTCCATTAGCAACAGTGACCACCAGACCCGGCCGATGGGTGATGTCGAGGCCGAGTCGGTGGGCGACGCCCTGGTTGATGAAGGAGTGGGTGGAGCCGGAGTCCACAAGTGTCGTCAGCTCTTCCCCTTGGATCTTGACGCGAAGACGGATGGTGTCACCAGCAGGGACCCCCGTCAACGCGTTCAGCGAGATGCAGACTTCCTCCGTGATGTCGTCGTCCTCTGGCGCAGCGTCGTCCAGGGACAGACAGAACACGCCGCCCCGCGCCGCACACTTGTGATCCCGGGAGAATTTCTCCGGGCAAAAATAACATTGCCCCTTGGCACGTTTGTCGGCGATCTCCTCAGCCGACAGCCGACGAACGCGTGGTCGCTGTGGTTCCTCCGTCGTCGGTGCTGGTGTCGTTGACGGTGGACGAGGACGGGAAGGCTGGCGCGGCGTGGACGAGTAGATGGCGCGAGCCGCCTCAGCGGAACGGCGCTCGAAGGCCCGGGCCAGACTCATGGCTGTCTGAAGGTTCGCCGGGTGTTGCATCTCGACGTCGGATGACAAGGGATGACCCAACCCGGCAGTGAACAAGTCGATTTGGTGCTGCCGGGTCAGGTTGTCGCAGCGGCACAGGAGAGCCAAGAACTGGCGCTGGTATTCCTCCACCGTGCCGGTACGGTGGAGCTCCTTCAACTCCCCAAGCGCGTTGGAGCGGATGGGCGGGCCGAAGCGCATGTTGATGAATTCGACAAAGCGCGGCCACGTGATGATGCCGAGATCACGCTCCAACTGGTAGTACCATTGTGCCGCCGTGCCGTCGAGATGGAGAGAGGCCATCCACACCTTATCCTCCTGCAGCGTGCGGTAGCCGCGAAAAAAGCCTTCACACTTGTTCAACCATGGGAGCGGATCCGACTCACCATCGTAGTGCGGGAAGTTGAGGTTGGGCTCGCGTGGGCCACTGCTGTCATGACGTCGAGGGCCATTCCCGCGGCCCCCACTGAAGCTGCCTTCCTCCGTGCCTCCGTGTCGTCGACGATCAGGCGAACCCCGCGGCTCGTGGTCCTCTTCATCACCGGACTGAAATTTCTCCGTGCGCGCGATGCGCTGGTCATGCGCGTTCAGGCGGTTGTTCATGGTTGTGAGCTGCGCGGTGATGCGGTCCAGCTTCACCGAATCAGGCTCAGGATCGCCCGCGACGCTGGACATGGTCGGGGCACTTGTCTCCGATACCAATTTGTTGTGGCTGCTGCGTGGTGGTCGGCGAGGGGAATGCAGGGGAGAGTGGAGGAGGAGAGTGGCTTGAGAACAAGAACGCAGAACGTAGCGAGGAGGTCTGTCGTCGCCGGCGGCTGAAGGCGCCACCGTCGAAGAACAGCCCACCTCTAGGAGGTAACTGTATTATTCTTCGATTCCCCTCTTACAAACTAGCAGCCAGCCTTTATAGTATAGGCGGCAGGGAACACACCCAATCAACTTATTACTTTCTATAATGGAAATAGGAAACTCTACTGTCTGCTATAGCAGAAATAGGAAACTACTGATTGATATACTGGAGATAGGACTCGCCTGATCCTCTTCCCTTGCTTCCAATTCGGCTGCCTGATTGCTTGCTTCCTTTCCTATTCTTCCAGCTCTTCTAGCTCGGTTGCCTTATTGGTGGAGGTTCCCTTCCTGAGCCTGCGCCCATAGGTGTTCCTGTAGAAGAATGAGTCCACAACAGGGGGTGTGCAAGATAAGAAGGAAAAAGAAAAACAAAGCACCGATGTTTACATAACGTTGAAGGTGTTACACCAGATCAGCGCCATTGGTGCCGCCTTTGATCCTGACCCTCCAAAGTCGAGCTTCATGCCTGTGTTTCCAAAGTCGAAGAAATTGGACGGATGCGGGGGCACCTCTGAACACTACCTCATGCCTGTGTTTCCAAAGTAGCCAGCAACAGAGGTGGATGAGAGGGTTCTTATGGCCTTCGGCAATGGAGGCTGGATGGTTAACCTCCCAGGGTCTGGATGCCGTCAGATGGGTTGTCGGTGAGCGCCGAGGCTGTGCCAGGAGGACACAAATGGGCACTTGAAGATTATATGGTCACTGTTCTCATTGGCATTGTGGCATAGGTCACAGGTCGAACTACTGATCACACCTTTTTTTAACCAGATTTTCCTTGTGGTTGATTTTGTCTTGGATGAGGATCCACATGAAGACTTTGACCTTGGGAGGGTAGAAAGAGCTCCAGACAAAACTTGGGCTCCCAGTCTGTGGTTCAGTTGTAGACTGAATCAGCTTGTATAGTGCTCCAGTTTTCAGATTCCCAGTCGGTCAGGTTGTTCAGAGAGGGATACTTCAGCTAAGGCACTGCGAAGGGTGGAGTGATCAAGCCTTGCACTCGGCTGAGGCGTGGCTATAGATGATTGTCAATGCCATCCTGAAGGACCTGTCGGACAGTAGCTTCCATGTTGGTCGTGTTGCTGGCAAGAGCAGGAAGGCGACCAGTAAGCGGACCAAGATCGAGCCAGTCATCAAGCTAGAAGGACGTGGCTTGGCCATCTCCAAGATTTACCGACGTGATTGTATAGTACAACGTGATCAGCTTTTTGAGTTGAGTCCAGTGGTAACCTGCAGGTTTTGTTCTATCTTCAGACTGAATCCAGGATATCCATGGGGAGCAGGGAGCCTGGTGCAGTCTATGGACTAGTTTGATCAGCAGACAAGTGTTTTGGGTCTTCATATGCCTGGCCCCCAAGCCTCCATGGTCCTTTAGATTTGAGTTGAACCCCCAAGCATATCTATTTTAGATTTTAGAAATGAATGTCCGTCTATCTTAAAGAGTGAAATGGTATTATCATGGCTTGTTGCAATTATAATGATTTGAGTTGAACCTCTATACTTTGGATAAAAATTAGATCTTTAAGCTAACCATGACCCCGGTAAGAGGTTTAAAATGGACATTTCAACAATGCTATATGGTTAACTCGAGAATCAAGTAAAAGTATATTGGAGCTATAGGCAAGCAGCTGCTAGGACCAGTGATTTTGCTAGGATGAGATGATTGGTTTTGGTGTAAAAGGAAATACATTTTTTATACCATCTATAGGTATAAAAGAGAAACAAAACCTATCTTTTTGCAGGTGGTTTAGTAGCTGCTATTATAGAGGCAATCCGGTGCAGATAGCTGTAGAGAAACAGATGTGGACTAAAAAAATATGTTCTGTATATATGCTCTGCTTTTAAAGAGATCTCTGCATGCCTATCGTATGGGCTTTGTTTCTGTACTAATCACTTCAACGCCACATAATAAGGTTTCTGATTTCAACAGTATGGTACCTACTCTGTCTGGGAACTGCATGATTTTAATTTTATACAGAATGTGAAGAGTGAAACGGTGATAATCTCCTAACCTTTGAACTCATTACTTGTACAACCACTGCCATCAGAGCAGAAGTCAGGTTATGCCTAGAATTTCAGATAAAGTGTAGGAATAAACAACCTGCACGAGTTATCCTTCTTGCAACTGGGCTAACAGAAAATAGATGGATGAGAGAAGATACTCTGGATGCAAAAAAAAAAAAAACATCTTCAACCACCATACTTGTTGCGCTTTCAGTTCCTGGGGCCTGATGTGCTGTAGCAATGTATTAACTATTTAAGCAGCGTTGTTTGTATATAGCAGCAATTCCTGTTGCTAATTTGGTACTTGCTTTCTTGTTAGGCAGCTGTTGAAGTGGGGATTGACATTGATGATGGCTCTACTCTTTTGAGGCTGGCATCAAAAGTTGATTCCATCATAGAATCTCTTGAGAATGATAAGCAGAAGGTAGGAGAAGGAAACCATCATGCCTGAACTCATCAAAGCTATTATTTTACCAGTTCTTGTTTATCTTTAGGTGTAAGCTATGTTTGTAGCCACCAAACAGTGAAATATTGTAAAATGTGTGTTACCTTCTGTAGGTCGGGGTTGGCGCTGAGATTTCAAGGGAGGCTCTGAACCATCTGCTTAATTTGATTTCAAAGAAGATGATTGTGTTAACTGCAGTGCTGTCTGTGAACTTGGCATACCTTCTCGTCGATGGGCTTACCCTGTATATAAGATCTGAGAACTATCTTTGCAATCAATCAGTGGTTCTGCCAGTGGCGGCTTGAAGTATGGATATAGTGCTGGAAAGTACGAGGACTTGATCGCTTCGCTGGTGGAACTATTGGCCCCACTAAGGTATGCCATTATATAATGGGAGTTTTGGTTACCGGTACTTAAACAAAGGGCGCCTAAACAAAGATAAATCATCTCTGCTTTCTTTTTAAATTATGGACTAACTAACACCCATAATAATATTTGTCCTTCTCTACGGATGAACTCTGCTGCCACTTACATACATCTGCTTGAAATGAGAAAAGAAAAGAAAAGAAAAAGGTCAAATGCTCCTGGAAACGAACAACAATAGAGCTAGAGAGGAAATTGTTAAGTACCCCTTGCTACCGAGTGTAGTCCAAGGGCTGCTTAACTGAATAATAGTAGAACACAAGGAGACAAGAGTCTAGAGAGGAACTGATTCTTTGTTACTATATGGTGCTGCTCTCCAAAGGTTACATGATATGAGGATCTCCTCTCTATTTATAGACAAAACTAGGGTTTCAGGCATATGGGTCACATAGGCCTTCCTGGCCCAAGAAAGGTTTCTTAACACTCCCCCTTGGCCCAATGCCGCGAGATGCATATGTCCCAAAACTCCATAAAAACCCAGTGGGAAAAAATTGGAGAAAGAGTACATAGCTCACGCTTGTTGTGTCGCATGAATTGCCTCATCAAAACCTTAGTGAGAAACTTTCATGAAAACTCACATAAAGGAAAAAGAGTACAATTCACCCAATATATTAATCTTCTAGATTATTTGGGTACTTAAAATTTATGTTTAAGATTATTTGGGTGTGTGTGAAGTTTCTCCCCCTGAGATCTGCAGTTCTCTAAGTCTCATCATTCCAAGTCCTCGGACGCATCTTTCAAAAGATGACGCAGGGAGTGACTTTGTGAACATATCTGCGAGATTTTCACATGACTTAGTGTGCAATATTTTGATCTCATTCATCTTATGCAGCTCATGTGCATAGAAGAATTTAGGGTTTATATGCTTTGTAAGATTACTTTTCACATAGCCCATTTGAACTTGTGCGACACAAGCTGCATTATCTTCATAAATGATTGTGGGTGTTTGCTCAATATTCAACCCACATGCAGATTGGATATGGTTGATCATTCTTCGAAGCCATGCACATTCACGCGAGGCTTCATATAATGCAATAATTTCTGAGTGGTTCGTTGAAGTCGATACCAAAGTTTGTTTTGACGACTTCCATGAAATTGCAGTTCCTCCACAAAGAAATACATATCCAGTTTGAGATTTGCCTGAATGTGGATCAGACAGGTATCCAGCATCAGCGTACCCGATAAGATTTAGATCTTGATTTTTTCGATAAAACAAACCAAGATCCTTGCTTCCTTGTAGGTAACGGAAGATGTCCTTGATCCCTTTCCAATGCCTTTTGGTGGGTTCCGCACTGTATCTTGCTAGTAAGTTCACAGCAAATGCAATATCTGATCTTGTGCTATTTGCTAGATACATCAACGCTCCAATTGCGCTTAGGTACGGATATTCAGCGCCAAGAACTTCCTCCCCCTCTTCCCTAGGTCTGTATGGGTCTTGGTCTACCTGTAATGACCTTCCAATCATAGGGGTTTTGGCAGGATATGCCTTATCAAGACCAAATCTTTCTAATACTTTTTGAGTGTAAGTTGATTGGTGGATCAATATGCCACTTTCAAAATGTTCAAGCTGCAGGCCTAAACAAAATTTGGTTTTACCCAAATCTTTCATCTCAAATTCAGACTTCAAGTATGAGCTTGCCTCTTCAATTTCTTTATGTGTTCCTATGATGTTCAAGTCATCAACATATGCTGATATAATACAGAATCCATTTGGGGATCGCTGTATAAATACACATGGGCAATCCTCGTTGTTTATGTAGCCGTTCTTGCTTAGGAAGTCACTCAAGCGATTATACCACATTCTTCCTGATTGTTTCAATCCATACAGTGATTTCTTAAGTTTAACACTGTATAATGCTCTATTTTTCTCATCTCGATTTGGGACTCGGATCCCTTCCGGTATTTTCATATAGATGTCTGTATCCAGGTTTCCATATAGGTAAGCTGTCACAACATCCATTAGTTTCATTTTTAAATTCAAGTTCACTGCCAATGAGATCAAGTATCTAAAGGTAATTCCTCCCATGACCGGAGAGTAAGTTTCTTCATAATCAACTCCAGGGCGTTGAGTGAAACCTTGAGCGACTAGCCTTGCTTTGTACCTTGATATTTCATTATTTTCATTTCTCTTGCGGACAAATACCCACTTATAACCTACAGGGTGTATGTGGGATGGTGTGCGGCTTACGGGCCCAAACACCTCTCTTTTGTCTAGAGAAATTAATTCCGCAGTAATTGCCTTTTTCCATTTATCCCAATCCGGTCTTTTCTTGCACTCTGCGATAGATGCCGGTTCCGGGTCATGATCAATGATCGAGGCAACTTTCTTTGCGAAATATATGTCTATGTTGGTTGTCGCTCTGTTCATGCATTCTCCAGTTAATACATAGTTTATGGCCATTTCATCATGGGATGCTTCTTGCATTTCTTCTTGCGTTTCCCTGCTGCTTCTTGTTGCGGGAGCGAGTTCCTTTAGTTTTTCATTGCCTTTGTGTGCGCACATGTTTGGGTTGGCGGTTTCTTCAACTGGAAGGTTTAAGTCCGGAATTCTTTTCTTCATGTGTTCCTTCCCGGTGCCAGGTCTCGTCTGGCTCCCCTTCTTGCTTTGGGGCATTTCTGTGATCGGCTGTGGCAAGTCCTCTTGCCCTCTTTTCTTCGGACGTCTCCGAGTATTTGGGGTTTGAGAGGCCAGAGTTCCTGTCCTTTTGTTATGAGGCCTCTTAACAGGATCGGGTATACCTTCAATTTTCTTTGGTATTTCAACCCTCTCTGGTGCATTCCGTGCAGGAACATGCGACTTAACCACGCTCTTCAAATCACAAAAATGATCAGGCAGTTCATTTGCTAAGTTTTGCAAATCGATTATCTTTTGAACTTCTAGATTTGCTTCTTTGGTGCGAGGGTCATGAGCGGGGATTCCCATGGATTGCCATATAATTTCTCGGCATTTCTCATCCAAAGGTTCTTTTCCTCCCCCTAATGATGGGAAATTATCCTCGTCAAAAATACAGTCGGCGAATCGGGCCGTATGCAATTCTCCGGTCATTGGGTCAAGGTGTCTAATTATGGATGCACTCTCATATCCAACATATATCCCTATTTTCCGGAGAGGACCCATTGCACTTCGCTGTGGAGGTGGTATAGGTACATATACCATGCATCCAAATTTTCTTAGGTGAGAGATTTTTGGGATGACTCCTTGCACTAGTTGCATTGGTGAGTGAATGTTGTATGCTGATGGACGGAAATTGATAAGTGCTGCTGCGTGCAGGATGGCATGGCCCCAACATGTGTTGGGTATGTTACAACTCTGCAAGAGTGGTCTAGCAATTAGCTTTATTCTTTTAATCAAAGCTTCGGCTAGTCCATTTTGCGTATGAACATGAGGCACAGAGTGCTCAACTGCAATTCCCGATGCGGTACAATAATCATCAAATGCCTTAGAGGTAAATTCTCCAGCATTATCCATTCTAATGGACTTTATTCGATGGTCAGGGAAAGTATTTTTAATCCGGATGATTTGCGAGATCAACTTTGCAAATGCATGGTTTCGAGTTGATAGTAAGCATACATGCGACCACTTCGAGGATGCATCGATTAAGACCATAAAATATCGAAAAGGACCCGAAAAAGGTTGGATTGGACCACAAATGTCCCCCTGGATTCGTTCCAAGAAGGCAGGAATTTCATTTTTTACTTTCAAGGGGGATGGTCTCACTATCAATTTTCCCATGGCACATTCCTGGCACACAAAATCTTCTTGATTTGGGAAGTGTTTCACATTTATGCAGTGTCCTTGT
The DNA here is from genome assembly GCA_029449295.1 of Zea luxurians. Classification (NCBI taxonomy): domain Eukaryota; kingdom Viridiplantae; phylum Streptophyta; class Magnoliopsida; order Poales; family Poaceae; genus Zea; species Zea luxurians. The sequence goes on along the minus strand of JAOPSE010000048.1, from coordinate 3,423,773 downwards.
GAGTTATTGATGATATTTCTCATCATTCTAAGACCAGGGTGCCCTAGTCGACAATGCCATAGAGAGAATAATTCAGAATGTCTAAACACCGTCTTTAGGGAAGTGTACACTGCAGGTGCACTAATCTTAGTATAATATAACCCTGATTCTAGCGATGGGAATTTTTCTATGACTTCTTTGTCATATTCCCCATACTTTATGATGTATAGGTATTCCTTACCATTTTCCTCTGTGGTTTCTACATGAAAACCATTTGCACGAATGTCCCTAAAACTCAAGAGAGTTCTGGTTGATTCAGGGTATAATAGAGCTTCTTTGATTTCGATTTGAGTACCCATCGGGAGTGTAATTGTGGCTTTACCTGAGCCTATTACACATGAATCGCTTCCCGCGATTGTGGTAATACTACCAACGTTCTTCATGATCGTGTGAAAGTATTTTGTTTCCCTTTGTCGGCGTTTCGAGACCGGGGGGTCCCTGAGCCGACGAGTGAGTGTGCCGCGTGCCCCAGCCCAGATGGGTCGAGCGCGTGGGCGAGCGCGAAGGGGGGAGAGCGAGGTGGCCGGAGCCGGGTCGTGATGAGGGAGGCGGAGATCCCGCGGCCTTCGTGTTCGTCCCGCGCCCAGGTCGGGTGCGCTTGCAGTAGGGGGTTACAAGCGTCCACGCGGGTGAGGGGAGCGAGCGGCCCCGAGAGAGCGCCTGCCCCTGCCCTCGTTACCGCGGGGCCAACCTTCTCTAAGAAGGCCCTGGTCCTTCCTTTTATAGGCGCAAGGAGAGGATCCAGGTGTACAATGGGGGTGTAGCAGAGTACTACGTGTCTAGCGGGGGAGAGCTAGCGCCCTAGGTACACGCCAAGGTGGCGGCCGGAGAGATCTTGGCACCCAGCCGGTGTGGTGTCGTGGCTGTCGGTGGAGCAACGGAGCCTGGCGGAGGGACATCTGTCGAAGTGGTTGGGCCCTTGCTGACGTCCCCCTGCTTTCGTAAGGGAGCTGGGAGCCGCCGTCGTCATGGGCCTAGCGGGGCGCCATCATTGCCTATCTGGCGGAGCTGGCCAGATGGGACGCCGGTCTTGTTCTCTGCGGCCCGAGTCGGCTCGGGGCAGGGTGATGATGGCGCTTCCTGTTGACGTGGCGGACTTGTGTCCTAGGTCGGGTGACGTGGAGGCTCCTCCGAAGCCGAAGTCGAGTCTGTCCTGCATGGCCGAGGCCGAGCCCGAGCCCTTGGGTCGGGCGAGGCGGAGGTCGTTCGGCAGAGGCCGGGGCGGAGTCCGAGCCCTGGGTCGGGCGGAGCGGAGTTCGTCGTCTTCTGGGGCCTTAGCCCGAGTCCGAGCCCTGGGTCGGGCGGAGCGGAGTTCGCCGTCTTCCGGGGCCTTAGCCCGAGTCCGAGCCCTGGGTCGGGCGGAGCGGAGTTCGCCGTCTTCCGGGGCCTTAGCCCGAGTCCGAGCCCTGGGTCGGGCGGAGCGGAGTTCGCCGTCTTCCGGGGCCTTAGCCCGAGTCCGAGCCTTGGGTCGGGCGGAGCTTCCTATGACGCCCTCGGCAAGGCCTGGCTGCCCGTCAGTCTCACTCTTTGCGTTAAATGCCCCCGTGACTTGGTCGGTCGGCGCGGCGATTTAGCCAGGGTTGCTTCTTATTGAAGACAAGGCCTCGGGCGAGCCGGAGATGCGTCTGCCGTAAAAAAGGGGGCCTCGGGCGAGACGGAAATACCTCAGGGTCGGCTGCCCTTGTCTGAGGCTAGGCTCGGGCGAGGCGTGATCGAGTCGCTCGTATGGACTGATCCCTGACTTAATCGCACCCATCAGGCCTCTGCAGCTTTATGCTGATGGGGGTTACCAGCTGAGAATTAGGCGTCTTGAGGGTACCCCTAATTATGGTCCCCGACAGTAGCCCCCGAGCCTCGAAGGGAGTGTTAACACTCGCTTGGAGGCTTTCGTCGCACTCTTTTGCAAGGGGACCAGCCTTCCCCGGTTGCACTTTGTTCCGGTGGGTGCGCGCGAGCGCACCCGCCGGGTGTAGCCCCCGAGGCCTCGGAGGAGTGGTTTCACTCCTTCGAGGTCTTAATGCCTGGCGTAATGCTTCGGCTGGTTTGGCGGTTCCCTCATGCGAACAGGCCGTAGCCCGGGTGCACTGTCGGGGCCCAAGTTCTCGGGCTGGTATGTTGACGCTGTCAACGGTTTGGCCGGAGCCGGGTTTGCGAGAGCAGCCCCCGAGCCTCCGCACAGGGCAAGAGGTCGATCAGGGACAGACTCGGCTTTTTTTCATACGCCCCTACGTCGCCTTTCCGCAAGGAGGAGGGGGGGGGGAGAGCGCCATGTTACCCTCGATGGGCACCGAACATGGTGTCTCCGGTGAGCTGCGATCGGGTAATCCGAGTGGACGTCCGTGCCCCGTTCGTTGGGGGTCGGCTAGGGGTCCGGAGGCACGTCCAAAAGTACCTGCGGGTGATCTGCCGGACCCGGTCCCCTGGCGACGGCGTCCGAGGGCTCGATGCCTCCCTCCGATGGGATTCCGTTACAGGATCGTTCCCGCTGGTCTCGGAAATGTCCTAGGGTACCTCGGGAGCGCAGCCCGAGCCTTGGTTATGTATCGAACGTACCCCTAGTCATCCCTCGCTCGGTGTCTGAGGCGACTGTGAACCCTTCGGGGGGCCAGCCTTCGAACCCCTGATCAGTAATGGGCGTGGAGCCCGAGTAGCCTGAGGCGGTCATGGAACCTTTCGGGAGGCCGACCTTCGAACCTCTGACCAATAGTGGGTGTTGGGCCCACGCGATCTGAGGCGGCTGTTGAACCCTTCGGGGGGCCAGCCTTTGAACCCCTGATCAGTAAGGAGGCTCGGAGCCTAATTCCTTCACGGGGAAGGATCCCTTTGGGGGTATCCCCTTTCCCGGTCCCTGTTGCAAGAGATAGAGAAAGAGGAAAAAGGGAAAAAAGGATACGAATTTGAACGACGTGGCGTACCTTTTTTGGTGTGGTCGTTTTGGCGAAGGCGAAACGTTGCCAGCTGCTCCTGCCAGAAGCGCCGCCTGTCCAGCCGCGGAGTTAATGCGCCGGGGCGAGTAGTTGGCGGGGCGGCCGTTGCGCGTGCGCGAGCCGTTCGAGGAATGGATCACGGGCGCGTCGTCTCCACGCCGTGAGAGGGGGTTCTCTTGCTGCCTCCGGATGGGACGTGAGCTTGGCTGACGGCGTGACCGCTGCTCCCGCGCGCCTGCCACCGTCATTACTGCCGGCCCACTTTTGACCGCGTTTGAACGCTGCGTCAGGCTGGCGCTGCTGGGTCGCGCGCCGGGTCACCTCGGGTCGCGGTATCGGTTCCGCAATCGAGGAGGTGCGGTGGTGGCGCAAGTGGTATAGGTGCTTGCATGCAGCATTCGGCGCGCCGGTCGCGCGACGCGTGGGCTTAGGCCTCCGCGCTGGCAGGTTAGGAGTCGGAGAGGCGCGGCCACTTGGCGTGGTTGCATGCCGTCTGCATGGCTGCCTCCCCCTTTCGCCCGTTGGCCTGGGCAAAAGTGGAGGGTCGCTTGTAACCGCTGGGTGGTTGCGTGCGCCGTGCGCGGCGGTTTGGCTTCTTCTGCTCGGAGCCGATCTTGTATGACATGCGGGACCCAGCCCCCGCGCCACAAGGGAGGGCTTTGGAGGCGTGTTGGAGAAGACTCGGCCCACGACGGTTGGGGGCGCAAGCAGGGAGAGTCGCCTTTAAAAGGAGGGTGACCCCTTCCGTAAGGCGACCATGCCTTCTTCCTCCCTCATGCATCGTGTCTTTCCACCTATCAAGCCCCCGGATGGGGGAAACCGCCGTCTTTTCGCTCCATCGTTGGAGGAACGCAACTCCGTGGGAGTTGGTACCTTTCAGCCATCGTTCGGCTTCAAGGATTTTCATCATGCAGCCCGGCTGCATCCCCTCACCGGCGGTCACCCAAGATGGTGACCTCCAGTTTGATGGTGGGGGAAAGCGAGCCGGGCTGCGGCCTCTGCCCCTCCCTCAGCCTCAAGGATTTTCATCACCGGCGCTGGGGAGGGGAGTGTGCCGAGTTGGGGTCGGTCCCTGTGTGGGCGGCGGTCCGCCCCTTCCCTCAGTGATCGGGGGGAAGGGCGGGAGTCGTTCGTGGCGCTGACAGCTGCAGCGTGCCCGGCTCTCTGAGCCGAGCGGTTTCGGAGCCGCTCCCGGTGCCGCCTCCCGCCACGGCAGCTGGAAGAGGTTCTTCCGCCGGTGGCCATGGACCGACCTCCAACTCTACGGCCTTCTGCCCGTCCTTGCCTCTCGAGTTTGGGCAAGGGCGGGGGCCTCCTAGCAGCAGCATCCGCCCTGAGGTCATCACTGCTGCTGTTCGGCCCCCCGGGGCAGGAGTCTTCATCGTCGCCGCTGTCGGGGCGGGCGATGACATGCCGTTCGCCGGTCTTCTGTTGCTCCGCAGGCCCACCCCTATCGAGTGGGATTGTTCGTACCTGCGGAGGGGGAACCGGAGTTCCGTTTGTAATGGCACTTCGAGTGCCGGGTTTTTTTGTTCATTTCGGCTTTCGGGGCCTGAACACGTATGTAACTTCGGCACGGAGCCGTGTTTTTTCCTCATTTCTGAGCACTTGAGACTCGCCTGTTGTTTGTCTGAACCGCTTTACCAAGCATGAGTCGCCCCGTGTCAAGGTGACGAGTGAGGTATCCGTATCCCGGAGGCGTAGGAGTTCCTCGGCTCGGTCGGCCCTGCTGTCCGAGGCTCCTCCGGCTTAGTTAAAGAGACCCCTCGGCCGCTCTTCGTCGAGCCGAGGCCAGGGGTAGCGATATCAGCTTGAGCAGAGGCGGAGTTGGCTCGAGAATAAAACCTGGTTGGCCGGAACCTAGCCAGGTTGTCCGTTGGCTGGATCGACGTCGGAGTTGATCAGCCGAGGCTTCGGACCGGGCTGGCGCCCTTGGAAGATGGTGGGCCGAGGCCCCAGGGGTGACCGGCTGATCCGCCTGCTCGGGCCGGGTTCTCGGAGAAGTCCCTGGCAGTGATTGCTCGGGCGTGGTGATGACGTCGTCTTCGGGGCAGAGACCCTCGGACCGCGTCGCCGTCCGAGGCTAGGTCGGGCCTCGCCGAAGGTGCCGTCGACGCCGAGGGCGTTGCCTCCCCCTTCCAGCGTCAAGACTCGAGCCTGCAGGATCAGATTGTCTTGTAGTGTGTGCTTTGTGCGGCCGTCGAGGCCGGAACACACACCCTTGTTGCGTGTTAAAGCTGCGTCTCTCTTCCTCTTGTTTCGAGTATCTGGACTTTTTGTCGGTAACAGGGATGTTTGTGCGAGCGAAAGTTGCTTCTCGCGGAAGGTGAGGAGTGAGGTATCCGTATCCCGGAGGCGTGGGAGTCCCTCGGCTCGGTCGGCCTTGCCGCTTACGCGCACTTTTACTCGTCCATGAGGCCCTATCGCCGACTTGGTCGAGAAGACTCGAAAAATCGCTTCGACAGAAGGGCTTCCGTACGTAGGGACTTGTTCGATCCGCGGAGTCACCTTATCCGAACGCGAGTTACTTATCGCAGAAGGTGATGAGTGAGGTATCCGTATCCCGGAGGCGTAGGAGTCCCTCGGCTCGGTCAGCCTTGACTGCTTACGTGTACCCCGTCGTTTCCAGGACCCACTTTTCGAAGTAGTCAAAAAGCACGAAAGGTATTCTGGTAAAAGAGATTTTCTGTTCGAGGAAAATTTCGACGCAGAGGGGGTTTCCCCCCTTTTAGCCCCCGAGGGAGGGTCGCGCTTTGCCGAGGCGAGGCCGACCCTTCCTTGTTGACTAAACTTTGTGGGGGTGCGAGGTATATGAACAACTTGGAAACATCTTAAGGGTAGAAACGACGTAGCTGTTGGATGTTCCAAGCGTTGCTGTAGACCTCGCCTTGACTGTTAGCCAGCTTGAACGTTCTGGGCTTCAGAACTTTGGCGATGACGAATGGCCCCTCCCAGGAGGGCGTGAGCTTGTGCCTCCCTCGGGCGTCTTGCCGCAGCCGAAGCACCAGGTCGCCCACCTGGAGGTCTTGGGGTCGTACCCCTCGGGCGTGGTAGCGTCGCAGGGACTGCTGATACCGCGCCGAGTGTAGTAAGGCCCTGTCCCGAGCCTCTTCCAGCTGGTCCAGCGAGTCCTCTCGGCTAGCTTGGTTGCTTTGATCGTCGTAGGCTCTCGTCCTCGGGGAGCCGTATTCCAGGTCCGTGGGCAAGACGGCCTCGGCCCCGTAGACCAGGAAGAACGGCGTGAAACCCGTGGCTCGGCTCGGCGTCGTCCTCAGGCTCCAGACCACCGAGGGGAGTTCCTTCATCCATCGCTTGACGAACCTGTTGAGATTGTTGTAAATCCGAGGCTTGAGCCCTTGTAGAATCATGCCGTTGGCACGCTCTACTTGCCCATTCGACATGGGATGAGCTACGGCAGCCCAGTCCACCCGGATGCTGTGGTCCTCGCAAAAATCCAAGAATTTTTTGCCGGTGAACTGGGTGCCGTTGTCGGTGATGATGGAGTTCGGGACCCCGAAGCGATGGATGATGTTGGTGAAGAACGCCACCGCCTGCTCGGACCTGATGCTGTTCAGGGGTCGGACCTCGATCCACTTGGAGAATTTGTCGACGGCGACCAGCAGGTGCGTGTAGCCCCCGGGCGCCTTCTGCAGAGGGCCGACGAGGTCCAGACCCCACACAGCGAAGGGCCAGGTGATGGGTATCGTCTGCAGAGCCTGAGCGGGCAGGTGGGTCTGCTTCGCATAGAATTGGCACCCTTCGCAGGTGCGGACGATTCTAGTGGCGTCAGCCACCGCCGTCGGCCAGTAGAAGCCTTGCCGGAAAGCGTTCCCAACAAGGGCTCGAGGCGCTGCGTGATGGCCGCAAGCCCCCGAGTGTATCTCTTGCAGGAGTTCCTGACCGTCGGCGATGGAGATGCACCGCTGGAGGATGCCCGAGGGGCTGCGGTGGTAAAGCTCCTTCTCATCGCCCAGCAAGACGAACGACTTGGCGCGTCGCGCTACCCGCCGTGCCTCGGCCTGGTCGAGGGGTAGTTCTCCTTGGTGGAGATATTGCAGGTACGGGGCCTGCCAATCTCGATCAGGCGTGACCCCGCTCCGCTCCTCTTCGATGCGCAGCGCCTCGTCCTCGGGGGCCGAGGGTTCCTTGGGTTGAACCGAGGATGGCTCGGGCTGGGCCGAGGTCTCCTCGGACGGGGCCGAGGGCGCCTCGAGCTTGGGCGTGTCGCTGATCTTGACGGAGGGTTGGTGCAGATCCCGGGAGAAGACGTTCGGGGGAACCGTCGCTCGCCCCGAGGCTATCTTTGCCAGCTCGTCCGCAGTTTCGTTGTAGCGCCGGGCGATGTGGTTAAGCTCGAGCCCGTAGAACTTGTCTTCTAGGCGTCGAACCTCATCACAATAGGCCTCCATCTTCGGGTCGCGGCAGTGGGAGTTCTTCATGACTTGGTCGATGACGAGCTGCGAGTCACTGCGAGCGTCGAGGCGTCGGACCCCTAGCTCGATGGCGATCCGCAATCCGTTGATCAGAGCCTCGTACTCAGCCACATTGTTGGACGCCGGGAAATGGAGGCGTAACACGTAGCGCAGGTGTTTCCCGAGGGGCGAGACGAAGAGTAGGCCCGCGCCGGCTCCCGTCTTCATCAGCGACCCGTCGAAAAACATGGTCCAGAGCTCCGGTTGGATCGGAGCCGTCGGCAACTGTGTGTCGACCCATTCGGCTACGAAGTCCGCCAGTACCTGGGACTTGATGGCCTTCCGAGGGGCGAACGAGATTGTCTCACCCATAATTTCCACCGCCCACTTCGCGATCCGCCCCGAGGCCTCTCGGCACTGGATGATCTCCCCCAGGGGGAAGGATGACACCACAGTTACCGGATGAGACTCGAAGTAATGCCGCAACTTTCGCCTCGTCAGGATCACTGCATACAGCAGCTTCTGAACTTGTGGGTAGCGGATCTTGGTTTCGGACAGCACCTCGCCGATGAAGTAAACTGGCCTCTGAATGGGCAATGCATGCCCCTCTTCTTGCCTTTCGACCACGATCGCGGCGCTAACCACCTGAGTGGTAGCGGCGACGTAGACCAAGAGGGCTTCTTCATCTGCTGGGGGTACCAAGACGGGCGCCTGGGTGAGGAGCGCCTTCAGGTTCCCGAGAGCTTCCTCGGCCTCGGGAGTCCAAGTGAAGCACTCGGCCTTCCTTAAGAGACGGTACAAAGGCAGGCCTCTTTCGCCGAGGCGCGAGATGAAACGGCTCAAAGCCGCGAGACATCCCATGACCCTCTGTACGCCTTTTAAGTCCTTGATGGGCCCCATGCTGGTGATGGCCGCGATCTTCTCCGGGTTGGCTTCGATGCCCCGCTCGGAGACGATGAATCCCAGGAGCATGCCTCGGGGCACCCCGAAGACGCACTTCTCGGGATTGAGCTTGACGCCCTTCGCCTTGAGACACCGGAATGTCACCTCGAGGTCGGAGAGGAGGTCGGAGGCTTTCCTTGTCTTGACTACGATGTCATCGACGTAGGCCTCGACCGTGCGACCAATGTGTTCGCCGAACACATGGTTCATGCACCGCTGGTACGTTGCACCCGCGTTCCTCAAACCGAACGGCATGGTGACATAACAGTACATGCCGAAGGGCGTGATGAAAGAAGTCGCGAGCTGGTCGGACTCTTTCATCTTGATTTGATGATACCCTGAGTAGGCATCGAGGAATGACAGGGTTTCGCACCCAGCGGTGGAATCCACGATTTGGTCGATGCGAGGTAGAGGGTAGGGAACCTTCGGACATGCTTTGTTGAGACCAGTGTAGTCTACACACATCCGCCATTTCCCCCCTTTCTTCCTCACTAGCACAGGGTTGGCAAGCCATTTGGGATGGAATACCTCTTTGATGAACCCTGCTGCCATCAGCTTGTGGATCTCCTCGCCTATCACCCTGCGCCTTTCCTCGTCGAATCGGCGCAGAGGCTGTCTGACCGGTCGGGCTCCGGCCCGAATATCCAGCGAGTGCTCGGCGACATCCCTCGGTACGCCGGGCATGTCCGAGGGACTCCACGCAAAGACGTCGGCGTTTGCGCGGAGAAAGTCGACGAGCACTGCTTCCTATTTGGGGTCGAGCCCGGAACCGATCCGGATCTGCTTGGAGGTGTCACCACTGGGGTCGAGAGGGATGGCCTTAACCGTCTCCGCTGGCTCGAAGTTGCCGGCGTGTCGCTTCACGTCCGGCACCTCTCGGGAGAGGTTTTCCAGGTCGGCGATGAGGGCTTCGGACTCGGCGAGGGCCTCGGCGTACTCCACGCACTCCACATCGCATTCGAACGTGTGTTTGTACGTGGGGCCGACGGTGATGACCCCGTTGGGGCCCGGCATCTTGAGCTTCAGATAGGTGTAGTTGGGGATGGCCATGAACTTCGCGTAGCATGGCCTCCCCAACACTGCGTGGTAGGTTCCTCGGAACCCGACCACCGCGAATGTCAAAGTCTCCCTTCGGAAGTTGGAGGGTGTTCCGAAGCAGACAGGAAGGTCGAGCTGTCCGAGGGGCTGGACGCGCCTCCCGGGAATGATCCCGTGGAAGGGCGCAGCGCCTGCTCGGACGGAGGACAGATCGACGCGCAGGAGCCTGAGGGTCTCGGCGTAGATGATATTGAGGCAGCTGCCCCCATCCATCAGGACCTTGGTGAGCCTGACGTCGCCGATGATGGGATCGACGACGAGCGGGTACTTCCCCGGGCTCGGCACGTGGTCGGGGTGGTCATCTTGGTCGAAGGTGATGGGCTTGTCGGACCAGTCTAGGTAGACTGGCGCCGCCACCTTCACCGAGCAGACCTCCCGACGCTCTCGCTTGCGATGCCGAGCCGAGGCACTCGCCGCATGCCCCCCGCAGATCATGAAGCAGTCGCGGACCTCAGGGAACTCTCCTGCTTGGTGATCTTCCTTTTTGTCGTCGTTGCGGGCCCTGCCACCCTCTGCGGGTGGCCCGGCCCTGTGGAAGTGGCGCCGAAGCATGACGCACTCCTCGAGGGTATGCTTGACGGGCCCCTGATGGTAAGGGCACGCTTCCTTGAGCATCTTGTCGAAGAGATTGGCACCTCCGGGGGGCTTCCGAGGGTTCTTGGACTCGGCGGCGGCGACAAGGTCTGCGTCTGCAGCGTCGCGTTTCGCTTGCGGCTTCCTCCTGCCTTTCTTCTTGGCGCCGCGCGGAGTAGACGCCTCGGGAGCATCTTCCGACGGGCGGCCCTGGGGCTGCTTGTCCTTTCGGAAGATGGCTTCGACCGCCTCCTGGCCAGAGGCGAACTTGGTGGCGATGTCCATCAGCTCGCTCGCCCTGGTGGGGGTCTTGCGACCCAACTTGCTCACCAGGTCACGACAAGTGGTGCCGGCAAGGAACGCGCCGATGACATCGGAGTCGGTGATGTTAGGCAGCTCGGTGCGCTGCTTCGAGAACCGCCGGATGTAGTCCCGAAGAGACTCTCCCGGCTGTTGCCGACAGCTCCGGGGGTCCCAGGAATTCCCGGGGCGCACGTACGTGCCCTGGAAGTTGCCGGCGAAAGCTTGGACCAAATCCTCCCAGTTGGAAATCTGCCCCGGAGGCAGGTGCTCCAACCAAGCGCGAGCAGTGTCGGAGAGGAACAGGGGGAGATTGCGGATGATGAGGTTGTCGTCGTCCGTTCCACCCAATTGACAGGCCAGGCGGTAGTCCGCGAGCCACAATTCCGGTCTTGTTTCCCCCGAGTACTTTGTGATAGTAGTCGGGGGTCGGAATCGGGTCGGAAACGGCGCCCGCTGAATGGCCCGGCTGAAGACCTGCGGACCGGGTGGTTCGGGCGAGGGACTCCGATCCTCCCCGCTGTCGTAGCGTCCCCCACGCCTGGGGTGATAGCCTCGGCGCACCCTTTCGTCGAGGCGGGCTCGGCGGTCGCGATGAGGGTGCTCGTCGCCGAGGTGACCCGGGGCCGCAGGCGCGGTGTTGCGCGTGCGCCCGGTGTAGACCGAGGCTTCCCGCATGAGTCGGGAAGTCGCGGCACGAGGTTCCGAGGGGTACCCCTGCCTTCGGGAGGCAGAGCTCTCGGCGCGCCGGGCCGCAGCGCCTTCCAGGAGATGCTTGAGCTCTCCCTGGATTCGCCGACCCTCGGTGGTTGATGACTCCGGCATTGCGCGGAGGAGCATCGCCGCGGCTGCCAGGTCCTGACCGGTTCCGCCAGACGCGGGTGGCGGCCTGTTCCTGGCATCATTGGCGATGCGGTGCTGGAGGCCCTGGGGCAGGTGACGTATTTCTCCGGCCGGGGGCTGGCTCGCCCATACCTGCCCGACGTCCCGGCGGGTCGACTCGAGCGCTCCTGCCCCCTCGTCGAGCCCGGCCTGCGCCCCGCGGACTTGTTCGAGCTGTGGGTCGTGACCCCCCACCAGAACGGGGACCACAGCTAGCTCCCGCGGGATGTCAGCGCGAGGCACTGGCCTAAGGAGATCGCCACCCTCCGGCATGCCGAGATGGCTGTCTCCGGAGGGATCCCCTAGCTCGACGTGGAAACATTCGCGGCTCGGGCCGCAGTCCTTGTCGCCAAGGCTGCGGCTGCCGTCGGAACAGTCGGAGAGGCAGTAGTCGCATGCGGTCATGAAGTCCCGCATGGCACTGGGGTTGCCAGATCCAGAGAAATCCCAGAGGATGCTAGGGTCGTCATCTTCCTCGGACCCAGAGGGCCTGTAGGTCGAGACGCCCGTCAATCGGTCCCAAGGCGACCGCACACGGAACCCCAGAGGGGTTGCACTCGCCTCAACGTGAGTGCTCGCCAGAGCGAGGTCGCTAGGCGGGTTGAGGTCGAGTCGAAACGACGAAGGATGGGGATCAGTCGGTACCTTTTTGACGACGAGGAGCGACGAGGTTACACCGGGGGCTGATCGCGCCGTCGTCCTGGGTACGAGGGCGACGTCCCGCAGGCCCTCCGCGAGCGTGCTGGCGTCGTCCACCTGCTTGGGGTTGGCGTGATGCTGGGGGGCGGCGCTCGCCTTCGCCTCAAACGCGGAGGTGACGCCCGACGCGTCCTCCGTTGGGGCACTGGGGATGTCGATTCGTTCGACAGTCGACGGAGTGCAGCCTCCCGCTCGGCCCTGGTTGCCCCGCCTCCTCCTCCGACGGCGAGGGAGAGGATGGGGCGAGCTCGAATGTTGTTCTTCCCCCACGCGGGAAAGACGTCGTCGATTCCGCCGCCGGCGGGCGGGCTGTCGACCGCCATTGTCGCCGCCGCGCGGCGGTGGAAGGAGTACCATGTCGTAGCCGCTGTCGAGAGACATGAACTCGAGGCTCCCGAAACGGGGCACCGTCCCGGGTTGGAGAGGTCGTTGGAAACTGCCCATCTGGAGCTTGACGGGAAACTGTTCGTCAACACGCAGCAGGCCCCTACCTGGCGCGCCAACTGTTGGCGTTTCGAGACCGGGGGTCCCTGAGCCGACGAGTGAGTGTGCCGCGTGCCCCAGCCCAGATGGGTCGAGCGTGTGGGCGAGCGCGAAGGGGGGAGAGCGAGGTGGCCGGAGCCGGGTCGTGATGAGGGAGGCGGAGATCCCGCGGCCTTCGTGTTCGTCCCGCGCCCAGGTCGGGTGCGCTTGCAGTAGGGGGTTACAAGCGTCCACGCGGGTGAGGGGAGCGAGCGGCCTCGAGAGAGCGCCTGCCCCTGCCCTCGTTCCCGCGGGGCCAACCTTCTCTAAGAAGGCCCTGGTCCTTCCTTTTATAGGCGCAAGGAGAGGATCCAGGTGTACAATGGGGGTGTAGCAGAGTACTACGTGTCTAGCGGGGGAGAGCTAGCGCCCTAGGTACATGCCAAGGTGGCGGCCGGAGAGATCTTGGCACCCAGCCGGTGTGGTGTCGTGGCTGTCGGTGGAGCAACGGAGCCTGGCGGAGGGACAGTTGTCGAAGTGGTTGGGCCCTTGCTGACGTCCCCCTGCTTTCGTAAGGGAGCTGGGAGCCGCCGTCGTCATGGGCCTAGCGGGGCGCCATCATTGCCTATCTGGCGGAGCTGGCCAGATGGGACGCCGGTCTTGTTCTCTGCGGCCCGAGTCGGCTCGGGGCAGGGTGATGATGGCGCTTCCTGTTGACGTGGCGGACTTGTGTCCTAGGTCGGGTGACGTGGAGGCTCCTCCGAAGCCGAAGTCGAGTCTGTCCTGCATGGCCGAGGCCGAGCCCGAGCCCCTGGGTCGGGCGAGGCGGAGGTCGTTCGGCAGAGGCCGGGGCGGAGTCCGAGCCCTGGGTCGGGCGGAGCGGAGTTCGTCGTCTTCTGGGGCCTTAGCCCGAGTCCGAGCCCTGGGTCGGGCGGAGCGGAGTTCGCCGTCTTCCGGGGCCTTAGCCCGAGTCCGAGCCCTGGGTCGGGCGGAGCGGAGTTCGCCGTCTTCCGGGGCCTTAGCCCGAGTCCGAGCCCTGGGTCGGGCGGAGCGGAGTTCGCCGTCTTCCGGGGCCTTAGCCCGAGTCCGAGCCCTGGGTCGGGCGGAGCGGAGTTCGCCGTCTTCCGGGGCCTTAGCCCGAGTCCGAGCCTTGGGTCGGGCGGAGCTTCCTATGACGCCCTCGGCAAGGCCTGGCTGCCCGTCAGTCTCACTCTTTGCGTTAAATGCCCCCGTGACTTGGTCGGTCGGCGTGGCGATTTAGCCAGGGTTGCTTCTTATTGAAGACAAGGCCTCGAGCGAGCCGGAGATGCGTCTGCCGTAAAAAAGGGGGCCTCGGGCGAGACGGAAATACCTCAGGGTCAGCTGCCCTTGTCTGAGGCTAGGCTCGGGCGAGGCGTGATCGAGTCGCTCGTATGGACTGATCCCTGACTTAATCGCACCCATCAGGCCTCTGCAGCTTTATGCTGATGGGGGTTACCAGCTGAGAATTAGGCGTCTTGAGGGTACCCCTAATTATGGTCCCCGACACCCTTAAAATGGTATTTGTCGTGCCACTGTCGACAATACATATATCCTCCATAGACCTTTCATAATACAATTATTGCAATTAGTAATTATCGTAAGGGAAATATTGCATAGTGAATTTAAATAGTTCAACATTCATGAAATAAAGATAATGCTCTTATAGAGCTTACAGACCATAATTATGTTTTTTTCGAACTCTGAAAAATAAATGTGCATGCAAGCACTCAAATGGAATCAAGGAAGGCATCGGTGTCAGCCTCCACTAGAGCTATGGAGGTGTTCTCTTCGGTGGCAATCATCTTCACAGCACCTGCAAGATCAAGAGGCATGCCAGATGCTTCAAGCGTAGGGTCTTCTTCCATGGCTTCATTGTTGGTTGCCATGGTGAAGTGTGCCTCAGGTTTCTGTTTGGATATGTTCTTTGCCTTGTATGCTTCTATGACATGCTTTGGTGACTGGCATATTTTGGACCAATGTTCCCACACGCCACATTTGTAGCATGTTTGGTCTTGAAGTCCGTATGGCTTATGCTGTGGCTTCTCTTTGCTTGTTTTCTTTCCGTGAGCATTGATGGGATTGACTGTGGTTTCTTTCTTTCCCTTGCCAGCACCATGCTTGCCTCTCTTTCTCTGGATAGGCTTTCTTATCTTGTATGAGGCGACATTAACTTCAGTGCTAATGCCCTTTCCATTTGGATAAGCATTGAAGTTCGTCTTCAAAGCATCATCTTGTGCCTCATTTACTTGCATTATATCGATAAGATCGCTATACTGCTTGTATGCGTCTTGTCGATAGTTGCGAGCAGATTGGATGGCGCTTGGGTGGAAGGTAGACAAGGTTTTTTCAATCTTTTCCTCATCTGTTATCACCTTACCACAAAGAGATAATTTGGTGCATATTCGGTGCAATGCTGCATTGTATTCTCCCACAGTTTTAAAGTCGGCATATCTAAGGCGAGCCCAGTCTTGCTGTGCTTGGGGCAAGACTGTGTACTTTAACCTCTCAAAACGTTGTTGCAATGCATTCCAGAGGTTGCTTGCCTTTCTCTCTGACATGTACTCATTCTTGAGTGTAGGCGAGAGATGATGCCGGAGAAAGTGCAATGCTTGGTCATTTTGCTCGTCGGTAGCCACTTCATCTTTTTGGCCAAGCCCGATTGCAACTTTGAGCTTCTTGCCCCCAAGCACAATTTGCACATCAGATGCCCACGTGAGGTAGTTTTGGCCATGCGGGGCCAACACCTCAAATTCACGGCTCACAATACCAGTCATCTACATGTGATAAATTTCATAATTAGATTACTTCTGGTAATCATTTCAGAGAATGAAAAAAATGCAAGAAAATAAATGACATAATAAACATAAATGTATAGAAACATTTTTTACTAAGTCTTAATAATTCTTATATATATATTTATAATATTTCAGCGGTAAAGTAAATCGGTAGCAAAATGTTTTTTAATATAAATAACTCATTTAGGCTACGGCTACTTCTTTTCTTTTTCTTTTCTTGAGAATTGTACCAACGTTTCGATTCAGGTGCGTGTGCTTTGTGGGCATGGCTGTGACGCTTTGCCGCTTCGGTACACGCGTAGTCATATTACACTGGCCTTGACGGTTGGAAGACCGGGGCACCAATTAGTTGTTCCCATGCATTAAATGCCATGCTTTTGACATGTGTGGGACGCCAGACGTGGATGGTGCCCATGCTTCCATCTATAAAATGCAAAGCTCTTTTTTTTGCACGTTGCAAATCTGTGGCTTCCACTACAAAATGTGTACTATGCAGGGTGTGCAGGGCCACTACGGCGTGTGGTTCTGGTTGGTGCAGTCGTGCAGGACTGCAGGGAGCACATGCCCGAGCAATGGCTGCTGCGAGCTGGACGACGAGGCTACTTCTGTGGTGGTTGTGGCCTACAGATGCTATGCATGCCCGTACCGCGCTTCGTCAGCGACGAGGCGGTGGCTGTGCGCGTGCCCGCGTGCTCGTACGGCGAGACGGCGGCTACGACTCTTCCTGCGCGTCCTCGTTCTAGAGCGGCAAGGGTGCAGCGTTCGCTCGCTGGAGCAGTGACGCAGAGCTAACATTGTGTTGCTTTTTTTTGCATCATATGTGATTGATCGACGTGTATCGGCGACTTCAAGTCAGCAGCAGTCACATGTACACTCCATCGACTTCGTGTCGGCGATAAATCAGCTTGGGATGTGTACTTTTCATGCATGTGTTGAATAGAAAATAAAGAACATACTATGCATAAAATATATGAGTTCAACACCTTTCTTAGTACCTTTTTCCTCGATCTCCTTAGTAGAGCCACGTGCGTGATAACGTGTTAAGTACCCCTTGCTACCGAGTGTAGTCCAAGGGCTGCTTAACTGAATAATAGTAGAACACAAGGAGACAAGAGTCTAGAGAGGAACTGATTCTTTGTTACTATATGGTGCTGCTCTCCAAAGGTTACATGATATGAGGATCTCCTCTCTATTTATAGACAAAACTAGGGTTTCAGGCATATGGGCCACATAGGCCTTCCTGGCCCAAGAAAGGTTTCTTAACAGAAATGAGCTCCAAGCTGAATTCCCTCATACTATTATGATTTATGCGGTTGCCTTCAGTTCAGTTCGTTTGTTTTTAGATATCGGTGCTTGGGTTTCTGGGACGCGCTGCACCGCTACTGGCCTACTGCTGTTGGGGAGTTCTGGCGTGGTTGTTGAGTAAGCCAGTGGCCAGCGCTGCACTCTGGTGCCTCGGCAGACCTGCAAGCTTTTTTGACCGCTCCAGTGTTCTTAGTATTTTGTCTAGTAGGGGGGTCACAATCGCCGGTCCTTGGGTTCTAAAAGCTGCGCTCCGGATTTGTTCTCGATGATGGGCAATCGGACGGACGAAAGAGGAGGAGGAGGCGCCGTGCAACCCAGCTTCTGTATCTGTTCTCCTCTCCTGGCTGCTACGTACTCCAGGTATGCATGTCATGTGACGGGTGGAGGAGGAGAGCAACGGATAGAGGAGCAGGCATCATGACGCGCGCCCATCGGATGCCCCTGCACCTGCGCGCGTGGCAGTTTGTTTGTGCTGGCGTGCAGTGCAGTGCGCTGCGATCTTTTGGCAAATCCAGTGGACGAGGGGCCTTCAGTTTCTCTTGGGTCTCGTCCAGCCAGCAACCGGAGGAGGGCAGAGGCAGCACCAGCAAGGACTCCTCCCAGCCGGACAACAGCGGTGACCCACTTTGAAACCGTCCGTCCGTGCCGTTGCCGTGTTTGCCCAGCCATCGTCCGGGGATCTACTAGAGGGAGAGACCCCAGAGCAGAGCCCAGACGCCATCCCCAGCCACAGCCCACAGACCACTGGGCTGCCCTGCATGGAAAGCTGTGAACTGTCTGTCGCTCGCTCGCTGGCTGCCGCATACTATACTACTACTGGCGTGTCGACGTGCAGCCGCAGCCGGCAGCGGCGCACGCACGCCTGCTGCCTGCTCCGATCATCGTCTCCGCCGCGTGTTGCGTGTAGTGCAGCCGATCCTCCCCGCAGGCAGCAGGCTTCAACACGCTAGTAAGATGCACAACAATATGCTTGTCTTATGTTGGTTTGGCAAGACGTTGTGGTTTTTTGGATGATCCATGTAACGAACCCTTCTCTGTTAGATTATCTGATAACCTAGGCAGATGTCCCTCGCAGGGTTGGTTCCGAACACTTTGCTATGCGTGGTTTTCTAGTTTGATATATCTGGACAGGGGTGGATCTGCGTCCGGGACCCACTAACAACAGCGAATAAGCCAAAGAAGTTCAAGAAAAAATAGGTCACTCTGAGCTGTATCAGCCCCTCAAACCCTCTCGGCCTCGTGCTCGATCAGCCGCTCCTCAAACCCTGTCGGCCTCGTGCCCGTGTCCACGGTCCAGTCGCCGCCGCTCTGCCTAGTCTTGGCAACACGGCGACAACCAACGCTCCGACAGAGGCACGAGGATGTCCATCGCCGGGCGCCGGCGCGGCGGCGCTCCATCGCGGACTCGCGAGCGCGGCACCGGCACGAGCTCGGCCTCTCGCCCTCCCGTGTCCCGTCAACAGCTCGCCTCTTACGCTGTGTTTGCTTCTCCGACCAGCCACCATGGAGGAAGGAAGCCTGAGCAACGTGTGGCAGCTAGTCTGCTATGTGCGTGTTAGTCTGCTATATGCGTGTGGCTGCTAGTGCTACTGTACTAGTTAAGAAGTAAGATTTTTTTGGTATTTTGGTTTAATTAATTATTTGCTATGTTAGTAGGTTAGTTGATAAAATTAAATTTTATGTTTATAGGGATATGATGGATAGATTCTTTATCAAGAATGAGAACAATATGTATTAATTATTTATTATTGTATTTATATAATTCATATCGACTTACTTAGGCTACATGTTTCTTGAGTATTTAAGTTTTATCTTGTTAATTGTTCCTAACATCAATTAGATTGTTTTCTTCTGTTTTAAATATTTTTATAGCCTTAATTTAGTAGCCCCTCATGATCCGTTCATGGATCCGCTACTGTATCTGGACATGCTGTATTTCTAGTTAAAAAAAACAAAAGATGCACAACAATATATAATATCGTGTAGCTTAGAACTTTGAACCTTAACCTTTTTTCAGTTTGGGTTTTGCCCAAGTCCGCACAGCACACACACTCCTCCATATATATATATATATATATATATATATATATATATATATATATATATATATATATATATATATATATATATAGTATTTAGAGCCCTGGGCTCTTTTTAACTACAGGAAGCCCCGACCACCCGCTCGGTTGACCAGGCGACCATCCGGTCCACCCACTATAATGTTTACGCTTAGTTATACACAAGTTTACGAGTTTACGCTCATGTACCATGGTATAAAACCAACCGCTCTACCTGGCCTTCCGCGCGATGGCTGAGACTAGGGTTTCAGTGGCGGCGGTTGCGCGACACGAGCGAGCACGGCGGACAAGCATACGAGATCCATGGCGATCGCCTCCCTGTCATCGTTCCAGAGGTGCCTTCCCTTCGTTTACCTCATTTTATTCCCTCCCCTCACCTTACCCCCTTTCCCGCACAAACCCTCGCCCGCGGCGGACAAGCGTCCCCACCTGTTGCACGTGATCCCTCCGGCGCACCGCCTCCTAGCCCAGATCTGTTCGCCCCTCGCCCTCTCCAGTCTCGGTGATTCGCAGACTCGGCCAGCTGCCTAGGCACCGGCCACCGGCGTCCGGATCTCCTGCTCTGCTGTTCGCCACCTCGGGGGCTCTACGGCGTTGGCTCGACGCGCGCGGATAGCCTGCACGAGCGCGGCGGTCGCGAGCGCCTCGACGCTCCGATTCCTGAGGCAAGTCGCGGACGAGCAATCCTTGAAGAGCTCGAAAGCGTGGTCCGCTATGTCCCTGTCGAGCCTGAGTATGGAGGCGACGTCGACGATCTGGAGGTAGGCGCGGAGGCTGTCGACGGAGACCATGGGGCCGGCGGGGTCCGGGTTGGAGGCCGTGGTGGCGGAGTCGACGGCGAGCGCGCGCTCGAGCTCGGCGAGGTGTCCGGAGAAGGTGGAGGCGGAGCGGGCGAGGACGGGGTGGCGCTCGAGGGAGAAAGCCGAGAAGGCGGAGACGAAGCTCGCGGGGAGAAAGGGGTCCTCGTCATCTTCGTCGCCGGGGGAAGGAGATGGGGCGGGATCGATGGCTGTGGCGAGGTCGGGGGTGACAAGGGGGAGCGGATGGAGTGAGGGGAGGAGGGGGAAGAAGGGGTGCGTGTGGAGGTGGCGCTCGAGGACGATTCGGGCGCAGGCGGAGCACTCGGAGACGGCGCGCGAGAGCGGCGGCTGCGTCGTCGTGCACCGCGCCGGCCCCGACGCGCGGCAGTTGGGGCACTGCGACGACACGGTGGGCAAGCCGGATGGGGGATTGGGGACGGAGAGGCCTGGGCTTTGGGTTTGGTGGGCTCTCGAGGTTGGAGATGGGCAGAGACCCAGCCAGATATGATCCCAGTCAGAATCACATGACATCTGTGCTATAGGTAATCTGATCTTCTAACTCAAGTTTGCATTCAGTTTAGACTTTAGGTTATGTTAGTCATAACAAGCTTGAAAAGACATATTAACAAGGAAAGATCATATTAACAGTTCATGTTATGTTTGCAGATATGGACCTCAGTGGTTTTCTCCACATTAGGAAAGCTGGAAGAGCCTTTTGAACTCAGTTTTTTTGCTAACAGTGGTGTTATGGTGAAACCGAGTTTTGTGTGTATGTACCAACAGCTAAAATGTAAACACGACATTATCATAGCTGAGTACAGGAATAATGATCTCTTATATCTTATTGTAAAATCTGAAACAGTTCTCCTGTAGATGGTTAGCTTGCATTTTACGCTACAATTACCTCAGATCACTTCTTGTTGTATCTTACACCAATTTACGAAATTTCTTAATGCATTTTATGACAATCTCATGCGCTGAGAGATACATTCGGTCTACATTCGTTATTATGAAACAGATGGACGATTTACGCTAAAATTCATACTCATTTACGTTGTTTTGGTTCACGATTTACGCTTAAATCCGTCCGAGCCAGAACCTGCACACGACCGGTGGCGCGCGATTTTGGAGCCGTAAATTTGGGCTCCATTCACCATTACGAAACAGATATACGATTTATGGTAAAATTTGTACTAATTTACAATGTTTTGGTTCACGTTTTACGCTGAAATCCATTCGAGCCAGAACACGCGCTCAATCGGCAGCACACGATTTTCACGCCGTAATTCAGGCCTCATTTGCTGTTACGAAACAGGTATACGATTTACGCTAAATTGTGTACTCATTTACACTGTTTTAGCTCACGTTTTACGCTAAAATCTATTTGAGCCAAAACCCAAGCACGATCGGACGCACGCGATTATTACGCCGTAATTTTCGGGACCCATTTACAGTTTCGAAACAGATATACGATTTACGCTAAATTTCGTACTCATTTACGCTGTTTTGGTTCATGTTTTACGCTAAAATCTTTCTGAGTCAGAACTCGATCACGATGGGACGCGCGAGATTTTTACGCCGTAATTTTCGGGCCGCATTCGCAGTTTTAAAACAGATCTACGATTTACGCTAAAATTCGTAATCATTTACGCTGTTTTTGTTTACGTTTTACGTTAAAATCTGTGCGAGTCAGAACCCGTGCCCGATGGGACGCCCGCTGGTACGGGACGTGGCTATACCTGGCTGGGGCTTCCTGGTACTAATGGAAGCCCAGGGCTTCCATTACCTCGTCCCTATATATATATATATATATATATATATATATATATATATATATATATATATATATATATATATATATATATATATATATATATATATATATAACGGGCAGGGTACCCGAAACGGGTACCGGATACGGGTACTGATTCGGGACCATTTTTCGGATACGGATACGAGTATTTTTTATATTCGGGACGGATACGGGTAATACCCGGATAGCACAACATCGGATTCGGGTCGGATACGGAGCGAGTACTACCCGGTAAATACCCGGATATTCGGGTCGGATACGGGTACCCGAAATTCGGGTACCCGTTTTTTCTTTTTCTGCATAATAATATAGTTATAAAATCATAACTTTTACATATGAAATCGGATGAATATAAAGTTTATATGAAAATTGTAGAGCTCGAAGAGATCTACAACTTTGTAGTACAGCATATTTTTGTTTAAACATATCTTTAGGCCAAAATCTTTGAAATAATGTTTAAATTTATATCAAAATAATAGACTTTATCATTTTCATGTGGGGACTTAAGATTATATCCATGTGGGAACTTAGGATTATCTTTTTATAAACTATTTATTAATATTGGTAACTTATTTGCAATTTTCGGTCGACGCTAAAATATTTTTATGAATTTAATTGTATTTTGATGATTTTCTACAACAAGAAATTAATAATACACCAAATAGCTAAAAAATTCATGAATTTTTACGGGGACACAACATATATCTATATATAGTTCTCAAAAACATTTGGACTATAAAATCCACAAGATGTTGGTGTTTCTTCCATTCCACTCCTACTTATTGCGTGAGTTACACGTAAAATCCACAAGATGTATAAATAGCCTCAGAAATCTATGAAATTATACGAAAGTACAACATATGGCTACATATAGTCATAAAAAATAATGGAACTATAAAATCCAAAGGATGTCAATGTTTCTTTTATTTTATTTCCACGTATTAGGTGAGTTACACGTGAAATCACTCTAAGTATCCAAGTTTCAACATAATCAATACTTAACTTTACCATTTTTATGTGGGAACTTGAGATTATCTTCTATTAAATGTTTATTAGTATTAATTTACTTGCAATTTCGTAGTCAAACAAGAATATTTTTTGATAACCAATTAATGCATTATCCGACAAGTATCCGATATCCGATCAAATAATATCCGTATCCGTCACTTATCCGCCCGGATAAATATCTGGTCCCTGTATCCGTATCTGTCCTGTTTCTAACTATCCGTATCCGATGCCGAATCCGTTTTAAGTACATTAGGGTAGGATACAGGATGAGCTAATATCCGTCCGTATCCCCTATATATATATATATATATATATATATACACTAGCTGAATGCCCGTGCGTTGCAACGGGAATATATAATACCAGTATACTACGATAACTTATATACAAAATATGTGTTATACCGTTATGAGAAAATGTTTCATAATCAATTTGTGATTCTGGCCATACATAAATTTTGTTATTTATAATCTATCTGTTTCACCACTATATTGCAACCATCAGTATCATGCAGACTTCGATATATGTCACGATTTGCATGGTCTCATTATTGGAGAGCACGTTTCACACATACCGGAAGAAATTCCCTCGTACATCGTTAGTCATCGGTCACGTACCACCATACGCTTTTGCTTAAACAAAAAGGTAAGTGTGTATTTGCAAGACTAATGGTCAAACATCGTATAACCATAAAGTTAGAATATTATATTAATATATTAAATAAATTAATCCAATAGACATAAATTAACACAATTAACATAGGATAAATAAATATCTAATTATAAAAGTATAAAACATGGTATAATCAATGTTGTTACTGCGTAGTAAATATTCATACGAGACTAACATAACTGGAACGGTTCAATTTAGAATTAAAATGGGGAAGTTACGAATTTCCAAAGTTTCTATGTATTTGATATAGGATTAATTAGAAAATCAATTTTATTGTTGTTTTCATGACAAAACAGAGGTATTATGTGATAAAAAATAATATTATAGAATTATAGAAATTGGAATGAACTCATTTGGATTTAATATGAAATTTCCATGAATTAAATGGGTTTCTACAATTATTTTTAAACTAAAAATCAATTTCTAAACTTCTTTTCCCTATTTTATTTATTTCCTAGACTGAGTCCCAAATTCCAGAAAGATCAGGGGCCAAGCTATAAATGTTTTTCTAGACTCAGTGAGCATACAGAGTGGATGGCGGGTTAAACACAAATAAAGTCTTAGTTGAAGTTGTACACAATTTAACTTGAGTCACGTTGGCTAGAGGGTGGAAGGTTAGACATTCTACTCAATAGGTCCAAGGTTCAATCCCTGAGCAGCCAGTCCAAGGTTCAATCCCTGAGCAGCCACATGGTATTCAGATTTCAGAGCACGGATGACACCTTGCATTGGGAGGATAGACTAGAGACACAACTGGGGCATGATGACTACTTGTCCAGCTTAAACTAACCTCGTACCCTAAACCCAAGCAACCATGCCAGCAGTAGTACCTTCCTTTCCTTTCAAGGCAGCGCAGCCACAACCCATAGCCACAACCACAGCGGACTTTGCAATGCAATGGTAGCTGCAACGTGTTTATTCGCACAACCAGCTAGCTAGTCCTCGTTCCACAGTCCACGCACACACACACAGTTGTTGCATTGCATGCATCCGCCTGAATCGTGTGTTGTACGTGTACGTATTGCTTCTTTGGACCCATTCGGCACTGTACTGTACACGTCGCCACAAGGATTTCGAGATTATTGCCGGCGGCCCCTAGCAGTAGCAGCTACGGATATGATGGATGGATATACGAGATGCGCAGAAAATCCAATCCCTCTCTCTCGGCCACCTTTTGCGCAATGGCTGCTGCTGCTGGCTGAGTTGGTGAGCTGGTGTATATAAGACTGAGCGCAACGGCGCCCCCTACCCATCCCCCTCCCCTTGCGTAGCGGCTGTAGGGGGCACCCTATGGCCGCAGCGGTGCCCCCTACAGCGCCCCCTACGTGTCGGTCCCTTTCTCTCTCCCCCCAGATATAGCGTGTCACTGTTCATCACCCTAAACACTGTGCTGTGGGTCCACGAGTAATTGTTAGTAGATAAAAAATTGATAGTTGGTATAGAAAATGATATTTTATAGTGGTTGTGGGGTATAGGGGGAGTATTTAGGGGGAACCGCTGCGGGAGATGAAAAAATAGGGGGAAAAATAGGGGGAAAAAGTGATATAGAGGGAAAAATTTAGGGGTAACCGTTGCGGATAGCCTAATACAATACACGCTGGAGTACCTAGCTACTAGGTCCCTGTGCTTGCTTTTGATACTCTTATTTTCAAAATTGCGTTTTTTCATTTTTTTAGTCTTATTTGAGTTGTAGTCCCAAATCTGATATAAATGACTGCTTAGGTTAGGTCCCAGTAACTCATCTAGAAGAAAAAAAAAGGAAAAAAAAGAGACCGGTGCATGCATGTATATGAAAACATCAATACAAAAACAAGGAGTGTTTGATGATGTAACAAATTAGATGATAAGCTGTCCCGGTTAAACTGAGATAAAGGTCATTGGGCTCTCTCAGAACATCTAGACTGGCCCGGGAGATTTATGACACAGGAGGCCCGGGCCCCGGGCTCTCTCAAAAAACACCCCAAGGTGCCCTAACCCGATCACATGGCGTTGGGTGGGTAATTGAGATAAAGGCCAATATATCTCGCCAGTTTTGGCCGTTTGAAACGGACAAACACGGCCACGTACTAGTAGATGCAGTTGTTATGTTTGTTTACCTGCTGTAGGCTGTAGGAGGACGGAGCATTTGTACGTGTGCTCTTGAGCGAGCTGCACTGCAGTCCAAGAATTGGTCCGGCCGGCCTTCTCCCATTTGGGTGCTCTGCCCTGCCGCATGAATAAGCTACTAGCAGCAAAGCAGCCATCATCGCGGCCAGGCCAGCATGTAAAAAATGTCCACCTGCCGTCCGGGGTAGGGAAGTGACCGACTGAAAACCGCACACGCTGTGCTCGAGTTTCCAACGATAGTGGAAGGGAAAAAAAAGAGAACTACTCCATTGAACCTTTTTCTGATGTATTTAAGATAAGAAAGAAATACTACCAGCCAGCTGGTATTTCATTGACAGCTGCAAGGGAGATGCTGGCCTGCTAATAAGCTAGGGAGATCGAGGGGGGTCTCCTCTCCTGGGGAACAGCAACACCAGCTGTCATTGCCAATATAATGGCCAGCATATCATTAGCAGTGCAAATTGCTAAGTAAAGCTCTTCCTCTTCTCTACGACTGGCCCTGCCGTCTGACTGACTGACTGAGAGATGAAGAGGGGGCCCGGGAGGGAGTCAAAAGGGCCGCCCGGGAAAGAGAAAGCAGCGGGCGTGCCGGCTGCCGGCATCATTGCGCAGCGGCCGCCGGCGCCCTTTTCCTCTTCTCCGCCCTAGTTGGAATCCAAGACGCGCGCGGGCGGGGGGCTTCATCTCATGCTCTATGATATAATACAGGTAATTAGTATATTATTGCAGCAGCAAATGGTTTGAGGTGGTAGATGATGGATGAGGGCGAGTGGCAGCCAGGCAGGCATTTCTGGCTGCCTGGGTGTCCATCTCCTCTCTCTCTCTCTCTCTTTCTTTCTTTCCATCGTCGTCTTTGTGCCGCTCCAGCTCTCCTTGCATATATCATCACTCACTACTGCTGCTGCTGTTGTGAGTTGCCTCGTTCTCCCAAAGCCGAGAGAGGAGCAGCTGTATATTGCAGGTAGACCTGAGAGAGATAGTAGCATGCATGTGACCATGCTTCTTGGAGCTGCATGGGGGCAAAGCCTCTCACTCACAGTTAGTACAAGTGTTTACACACTTGCATGGCACGGAGAGATCGAGGAACATAACGGAACGGAAACGACCGGCCGGCTGCAGTGCCCTGTCGTGTCAGCGTCTGCGATTCGTCGTTTTCACGCAAATCCTGGCCTTATCTAACGGTTGCATCTTGTTCACGCCAACGGGCCGCTGAGAACGCATTGCACGCCTGTGCTGTGTGCCTGTGAGACAGAGGGAGAGGGCCTGCATGCAGTACAGCACCTCCCTGGCCTCATGCAAAATGGAAAATAAAATGTCGGTCCGGGTGGTGAAGGGATGTGAACAGAGAGGGAGGGTGGTAGGAAAGGGAACATATGCGCGCGCGCGCGTGTATATATATATATATATATATATATGGTGTATATGAATTAACAAACTTTACAAAAAAATCTGAAATAAAAGCATACATGGTCGATCTTTTAGCTCCCTATCAACGTGGAGGAAAAATCGGACTGTTTAGGAGGGGAGAGACAGGAGTAGGTAAAACCGTACTTATCATGGAATTAATCAATAACATTGCTAAAGCTCATGGAAGTGTATCCGTATTCGGTGGAGTAGGGGAACGGACTCGTGAAGGAAATAATCTTTATATGGAAATGAAGGAATCCGGAGTAATTAATGAAAAAATATTGAGGAATCAAAGCTAGCTCTAGTCTATGGCCAAATGAATGAACCACCATTATATAAAAAATTTCAAATTCATTATACTTAAACTTTTTTTTATAAAATTGGCTAAAATATTCTCTCTTTTTTTATTACAAATAAAGTATAACGAATTTAAACTTAAATTTTTGTATATAATTGAAGTAGGATGAAAAATAATTTGTATGTTTTTTTGCTAACATTATTATTAATTCATGTGCATCATCGAAATCCCATGTACATGAGATATGTTTATCGGTAGAAAAAACAAACCGATGCGAACAAAGTTTGCGATTCTCAAAGCGCCGGTGCGGTCCACCACCACCTCTGCTGCAACGGCTCGGCTGTGAGCAGAGCATGGCAAGGGAAATGTGAGAGCTAGGGAGTATCCAAAGGCCCACCACCACACATACACACATGCCAGGAACTGCTTGCTACAGGTCCCCAACCCCACTCGAGGACAGTACGCCCTGCTGTGGTAACAGTACTAAAATTTGCTGTATTTCTCGCAGAATTTGTGATGTTAAATGCGTATAAACCCTCGTGTTTTTCCGTCATGTATGGTACTTGGGGCCGGGTAGAAAGGAAAAGGTTATGACAACAAAACCGTATTACAAACGAGATCGAAAACTACAATACCAACCAAACTTTTAGGGTTAGTTTGGTGGACAGAAAAAATGGAAGTAATCAATAGGAGTGAGATTTTTTACTATTCAATTTTAAATAACAAAGAAATCCCCTCGTAAACCCCTTCATTTCCACCAAACCGACGCTTATCTTGCCCTGTGGTCACCGTTCTATAGCGTACAAGAACGCCAAACCTTTTGGTTATCTCATGCGAATGTTTTGTCAAGTATGTGGATTGCTTACTTACTATTTATGCTCGTGACATGCTACATGGCTGGATTCACACAAAAGAACACCATGGCCTGGATTTCCATAGCGACTCGCTTGTGAGCGTCATCCGGAAGGAACAGATCATTTTTTGTGTGCCCCGGGCCAAACCAAAGCACACGGACACGGACACCAACCAAAGGCCAACTCATGAACACCAACAACTAGTGTAGTGTGTAGTTGTGTGCACGCTGGCTTGGTCCCCGTAGCAGAGAACCCCACCCCCATAAAAGCTCCTCTCCATTGGCCGAACGCCGAGAGCACCACTCTCTCCCTCCGGTTCCCAACCTCAGCACAGCGCAGCAGCAGTCCTCTCCCCTCTCACTCTACTCCTCCAGCTCCCCACCCCTCTCCCAAAACCTCAGTTCAATCCCAGGTTTCAAATCCGCCACCTTTTAGACACACACCACACTTGCCTACCCCAGTCCCCAGAGCTGAGCTAGCTGCTCTCTCTCTCTCTTCCCCCAAGCGAGAACAGAGCCCAAGAGGCCTCAAAAGAACCACTGCTCTTCCTCCGCATAGCTCATCGCTCTCTCTCTCCTATCAGTCCTCCCAGCTCCAGCTACCACAGCAGCCCTCTCGCTTAAAGGAGGAGGGAGAAGGGGGCGGGGCGAGCAATGTCGGAGCAGCAGCAGCCATTGCCGCAGCCTCGGAGCAGCATGCGGGAGGCGCTGGAGAAGGAGGACAAGGAGAAGGCGGCGGCGGCGGCAGCGGCCAAGGAGAAGGCGGCCGTCCCCAAGAACGGCAACGGCAACGGCGGCAAGAATGGCGGCGGCGCCGGCAGCGGCAACGGCGGAGCGCCCCCGCAGTCCGGGGAGGAGACGGCCCGCGAGATCCAGGTGGTCAGGGAGGCGTACCGCCGCGAGACGGCCGCGCCGGCCTACGTCATACCCGAGGAGCCGCCGGCCGTGGTCGAGCTCGTCGGCTGGTACATCTACGGCTTCTGCTCCTACTTCATCACCCACCTGCTGCTGCCGGTCCTCTTCCCGGCCATCATCACGCAGGTCGCCTTCCCCAACTCCGACTTCACGCCCGACCCCAAGTACACCCTCAAGGGCGTCACCTGCTCCGTCCACGAGATGTCCATGTAAGACACGCAGCACACTCCTCCCCCTCCCTGCTTCCTTAAATCTTGTGGTTTTTCCTTTATTTCACAACCTTTATTTCTCTCTTTTCGCGCCATCCCTTTTTTTGAGTTATTTTTTTCTTTTTAGGGGGAGGCTAGATGGTGTTTTTGTTTGTTTGTTTCTCGGAGGTTTAGTGATTTGTTTCTTTCTTTCTGTATTTTTTCTGTCTCTTTTCCGTTGTCCAAGAACCATGGGTTACTTAACAAGCCAGATGTGTTTTCCAGATTTATTTCTACCTCTCTTTTTTTCAAACTTTGAGCTACTGTAGTGAGTTTTTCCTTTTTCTTCTTCTTCCCCTCCTGTGTGCAGTGTTTACCCACTTCCCTCTCTTGTCTAAGAGGTAACAGCTCTAAGCTGGTGTCTTGTTTTGGGGTTTCCCCACCTGATGCCTTCTTAAAAACACATCTTGTTTTGTTTAGCAAACAAGGAAGCATACGTTACACCCTTCACTCCAAGAAACAAGCTTTTTTTTGCTTTTCGCCTTGTTTTTGTCGCCGGCTCTCGTTTGGTTAAGTTTTCAGCTTGTTTTTGTTGGTCCTATATTCATCTTGTGATGTTGAACATGGCTGCTCTTTCATCTTCTGCCGAGGCTATTTACCTACCCCGTGCCCTAAACGTGAAGAAGAAGCTCAATCGAAGAACAAAGACTAGATTTTTCATATGCAGAAGAGAAGAAAACCTAAAAGAAAAAAAGGACCCTGATTCCTCAGAGATTCCTTGTTTCCGTGGTGTCAATTATTGGTAGCAGATAAGAGATTCAGGAGCAAAGCTCCAAAAGATGCTACTGTTTCGTCCTATCTAGCTGAGAGTACTAGCAGATTAGCGACGCATATCATACCCACCCATCTCTTTCTCTTTTTTCTGTTATTATTCTTATTTTTCTCTAGACATGGACACATTGTTTTTTTTGTCATTGTCTTCATCAGATGAGGATGGTCACAGTATTTCTTGGGAGGATAAGGTCAAACAAACAGTTCCTAGGGGTGTGTCTGTAAAATTTATTTAAAATCTTTGGCAACGTTGTGGTGAAATTGGGGGGGTGGGGGGGGGGGGTACTGCTGAGATGGGAAAGGGGCAGAGGAATTTATGAGGTGCCAAGAGGAAACCTGTGCTGTGCGTCTCATTAAATTGCGCAGAAAAACCCTGAACCATATTTCAGATAGCTTCTAGCCGTCGCATCAGAATTGTGGGGGGATGCAATGCTCACAACATTTTTTTTTGCATTTACTACTCATCCTAGCAGTAATTTTCTTTTTGCAATCTATGCATCTGTTGGCTGATAGATCTAGCTGGCATAGAGGGGAGGGGTACATTGCTTGTCTCACTTTTGATGGAACCGAGAGAAAAAGAGAGCACAAAAAAAGCAGGTCGATGCTTTGCTGCCTTCTCTTTGGTCTTTGGCCCCTTTCCCTTTTGAACAGGAAAAGAGCCGTTGCTTGCAATTACATGACCGCTCTCTGCTTTTAACCCCCAATAAACTGTTGGTGGCCAACTGCAGGTCCAGCCAACTGGTAGGTGCTACAGCAAGGCATCCTTAAAAATGCACCAGGCCAACTAACTGCTCTTGATTGCAAAGGGGGAGGAGGGGATTGTTGATTCTTAAATGCGTGTATATTGACACCCCAACTCACAAACGTTCTTTCTTAATCTGTTAATCTATACTACTAGTCTGTAAAATTTTATATTTGCATTTCTGTCCATTCTCTTGCATCTACCATTCAGAGTTAACGTCATGCAGCCAAACATACATGATGCTCACTCCAGATTTACTCATTGTCCAGGTACCAGAGGCTTACCAAGCACTCCATTGTGATCGATGGATCCCGGATGTCACCATTGGGCTGGAGTGGACTGTCGTGGGCAATCGGCATCCTCATCGTGGCGCCGCTCCTCACCCAGACCGCTCACCATCTCGACCGTGGCCAGTACCAGTCGCTGATCCTCATTGCCGCCACGTCCTTCGGGTCCTTCTTCTGCCTGCTCACAGGCTTCTTCAAGACAGTCTGGGTGTTCCTGTTCTACATCCTCTTCATCGCGGGCTCGATCATCGTCGCCGAGGCGGTGCACACCCGCAACCTCGGGCTGATGATCCGTGGCCTGGCTGCGCATGACTCGGGCAAGCACCTTGTCCTTCGTCGCCGCGCTGCTGCCAGCCAGCTCAGCTTGTACTGCACTGCCATAGGAGGCATTGGAGCGGCCCTCATGGCCGCTTTCATGTACCACATGCTGCGGCGCACTGACCAGCTCACTGGCCTCTGGGTCGTGTCCATCTTCTGTGGCCTTATCTGGTTCATCGGCATCTGCCATGGCCTCTTCACAAACAGGCCCAGCAGCTCGTCACCCACCACCGCATTCGAGCCCAACTTCTTCACCAAGCTCAGCTACAGCATGACCCTCCTCCGTTACCCGCAGGCCATTGGCAGCCTGGTTGCAGTGTTCCTGTCCTCTTTCGCCACAATGTGCATCTTCACCAGCGGCACGCTCTACGCTATCGGTGGTGTCTGCATCAAGCCGGTGCTCGTGCTTACGCTATGGATCCTCTACTTCCTGTTCCCTTTGATCTCGCTCCCGCTCCTCCACCCGATCCAGATCATAATCCGCGCGGACGCCGTGCGCATGCAGCTGCTCGGGTTCATAATCTGCCTGTTCGTGTCCGGTGCCGGGTTCTACTTCAAGAGCCACAGGTGGAGGGCTGCCCACATCATCGTCATCGCCCTGGTCCAGAGCACCGCCAATGGCATACTGTACGCGTTCGGCCGCATCCTGCTCCTCGACGCCTCGCCGCCGGGTAAGGAGGGCGCGTTCTCGGTCTGGTACGCGTTCGTCCGCGTCACCGGTGCCATGATCGGCTTCGCTGCCTCCTCTGCTGGCCCTGGGCGCGCGGGAGGGTCCTTTGCCGCCGCGTTCCTGGGGAGCTTTCTGGGCATCATCGTGCTGATCTTCGGCAATGTCAGCAACATCGGGGCGCTGAAGGCGGCCGGGCACCTCAAGGGGATGGATGACGAGAAGAGGATGGGCGGTCTCGGGATGGAGAAGGGCGAGGGCATGGGTAGCGCTCTCGCTGATTCTGGCGAGAGCAGGGGGAGGGTATGATGATGACTATTCGTGACAGTGAATTCCTGGGAGGTGGGGGAGAAAAGGTTTGTGTTCTGTGGAGGTTGTGCTTGAGGATTTGTTCTCTCTTTTTTCTTGTTTCTTTGGCCGTGTTTCAGTGACACTGTTGATGGATCCCAGTGCTTTGCCCGTTTGATGCATCATGGTGGTGGTGGTGATGATGGATGACATAGTGGTAGGGGAGTGTGTGCTAGTTGTTAATGTGTTATTT
This sequence comes from Zea luxurians, assembly GCA_029449295.1. Classification (NCBI taxonomy): domain Eukaryota; kingdom Viridiplantae; phylum Streptophyta; class Magnoliopsida; order Poales; family Poaceae; genus Zea; species Zea luxurians. The sequence continues at coordinate 3,391,794 of JAOPSE010000048.1, read as the reverse complement.
ATTCTTTTGCTTGCAAGACAATTGTAACTGATGATCGTTAGATCATATGGTTCTTCCTTCGTTCTTCACCCGCCCCGAAGTCTCTTGCAGTAAAGCTTCATTCATGATTCAGTCTCTGTCCGTTGGGGGGGGGGGGATGTGACGATGGTGTCATTGTGTAGACAGAAGGAAACATCTGTAAACTCACTTGTAGCTATCATTCTGTTCTCTCTGATGCCAGATGCTCGTATGCATTTGAATCCCGCTGCAGTGCCGACCTGTGTTCAGAGCTTCAAAGTTCATGCCATGCCACGTCCAGTTTCTAAACTCTCTTGAACTGTGAAGCATACGATGAAACGCCTAACGACGAGTGATAGCAAGCGACGTAATTCCTTCTGAGTTCTGACTTTATCCGCTCGTCATTGTACCTGCACGTAACGCCTAATATGTACGTTTGTTAACATCTCTAAACGTCAGAGCAAAGGATTAGGGAAGGGAAAAAAAAGGCTCTCTATTTTCTCTCTTTCATGCTACGAGCATCTGACACAGACTGCGCTGTGCTGCCCTTTTAGCACAACAACAAGCTCACAACGGCTATAAAACAGCATCATGACGCCATTTCATTTCTTATTTTTTCCCGCTTGCTTTGTCCTCACCTGTCACCTGCCCCGAGAATCTCTGGCCTCATCAGAATTCAGAAGTCAGACTGAGCGCAACGGCGCCCCCTAGCCATCCCCCTCCCCTTGCGTAGCGGCTGTAGGGGGCACCCTATGGCCGCAGCGGTGCCCCCTACAGCGCCCCCTACGTGTCGGTCCCCTTCTCTCTCTCCCCAGATATAGCGTGTCACTGTTCATCACCCTAAACACTGTGCTGTGGGTCCACGAATAATTGTTAGTAGATAAAAAAATGATAGTTGGTATAGAAAATGATATTTTATAGTGGTAGTGGGGTATAGGGGGAGTATTTAGGGGGAACCGCTGCGGGAGATGAAAAAATAGGGGGAAAAATAGGGGGAAAAAGTGATATAGAGGGAAAAATTTAGGGGTAACCGTTGCGGATAGCCTCAAGAGACGACTCCGACAAAAACCAAAAAAACAAAACCGGCGCTACGGAGACGTCTACGTCGAGGCCGCCTCGACGTCCTCGCCCCGGCGCCAGTGCAGGTCTCGCCGTCAGCGATACGGCATGTAACCCCATTTCTAATCTGGCTTGTGCTGCGAAGGGTCAACTGAACTGCCAGTTCGTCATCTCAGAGACAAGCGAACCGAGTACGGTTTTCTCATGGCCTCTGCAGAACTCCAGTGGCCGTCAAGAAGGAAGAAACCGGGCGCTGAATGAATTTTATGGAGGGGGCGTGCTGGATGGATAAGGTGCAGTACTAGCAGTTGGAATTTGAGGTGCACAAGGTGCGACTTTTTTTTTTCTTCTCTCTCTCCCTTTGCACGCGCTAATAATTCAGTTGCTGATGCTTTTTGATGGGGTGGTGGTGGTTGGACTTTTGGACTCTCGATGATGTGTTTACAAAGACTAAAAAAGTACAGATTAAGAGGGCTAGTGGCACCATAATATGGTGTGTTCTTTCCTTTGTCAATGGGGGAAAAAGAGAGAGTGATGTGGTAGGTTTTGTGATCTTGGGTGGGTGGGTGGGATGGTATGGTCGTCGGAAAGCGTTTACTTTGGACATTTTTAGGGTTGTCGTTTTGAGCAAATATGCGGATGTCAACTATAAGCTTATCCGGCTGTCCTTCAACCGCATTCGAACTCTTGTATCTGCAATCTATAAAGACAAAATATTGTAGAAACCGCAACCAGATTAAAGCCACAACAAACTACAAGGAACAAGCCTAGAGCAAGAAAAAAAATCAGAGGAATCTTTGTATCCTCTAGGTTGTTTAGGTTGTAGCCACTGGATCATATATATGGTGGTGCAAAAACACTATTTTGTATTGTATAGGATGTGGGATAAGTAAGACCGCTAGAGGCAGCCTTATAAAGCTCCGTGTTGACGCCTATAGTAGATTAGAGTAGTTTTCCGTTTGCAAGTTAGTTTAATTTTTTATACGTTTTCTTTTTTTTATCGAGCGGTATCATTGCGAGTCCTTTTCCTACACACACCACCACCATCATCATCATTGTGTTGTGTCATGTTTTGAGAGGAGGGTATAATATGGGGGTCGCAAGGTAGGGGAATGGATGTATGATGGTGGCATTTGGTTAACCTCATAGGTTTTTTTTGTGATGGTGGGTATAGTGATAACCACATCACATCATCCCATATATTTATATAGGCTAAAATAGTAGTAGGTAGGAGGGGGTGATGCCTGAAGAACACCTCAGACTCAGAGCATCTTGAACCGTCTGTTGAACACCAAAAGTGACGGACGGTCCGACCCAAAGGCTCGGACGGTCCGTGCCCACGTGATCAGATTAAATCGGACGATTATCCTTATTTCATACGTGGTTATCTATCTAATCACGTGAGATTTGTTAGTTATTGCCTAGGAACGGGTCCAGACCTCCTCTATATATATGAAGGGGTACGGTCAATTGAGAACCCTCGAACACATTTCAATCAAATCAATTACTTTCTTTATCATTCCTGTCTTAGGAGTAGATGTAGCATAGTCTAGTTATAGCTTTCTGCATATCCACCTCCACCTCTATTCGACTCTACGTCGTCTAGATCCTTCTTGGGTGGCCTGTCGACCACAAGACGACCCTAGGATCTTGCCCCTCCCGGTGGACAAGATCTGGTTGTCTACTCAAGATCTCTTCCTCGAATCGATCTCTTAATTTCTAGTCGACTCTACATCGTCTGGGGACGCCTCGGGTGACCTATCGACTCGGAGCGCCCTAAGATCTCTCCCCAGGGGGCGAGATCTAGATTCCAGTGAGGAGGAAGACGACCCTACGACATCGCGGACCGTCCGGCCCTGTGCGTGGATCGTCCGGTGCGACGCATGGAAGGTGCCACTCCTGTACCCAGGTCGCAGACCGTTCGGCCCAGAGATGCGGACGGTCCGCGCCGCCGCAAAGGGCAACGCCAGACGGTACACCTCTAGTGATTAGCGCTGCCCAGATCGGTGCTAACACCATCTTTCTAGATTTCACTCTGTAAATTATCATTTGTAGAATTATTTGCATAAAAACCACTTGCTACATCTTTTTCAATCTCGAACAACATTTCTATATCTTGTTTGCAATCTAGAAAGCTATTCACGTTTTCTATATTTGGCTATCGAGAATCCTGGAATAGAAGATAGCTATATTTAGATAAACGATGTTTTTTTTACTAAAATATCTATTTATGTCGGAGGGGGCATTTAGAGCTGCTGTCACTCAGACCAGAGATGGGCCGTGTTGTCCCTTGTCACCCTTTTGTATTTTGCGTTCCATTTTCATGCCCCCTCTGATATTTGTGGCGAGAAGAGAAGATGATCTGTCATGTGTGTGGCCTGCTGCTAATAGGGCGATGATTGCCGTCTCATGTGCAGTGCAGCGGAGGCCCCACTGTCATTGAGAAGCAAGCAAGTAAACAACAAAGCCCAAGGGCCAAGGCCGCCTTGGCCCCCGCTCCTGCCTACCGACAAAAAGAGGCGGCCCGGCCTCCTCCTCTTTTTACCGTTGCCACTGTACTCACTGGTAGCGCATTCAACCAGCTGCTGCCGAGAGCCCAAGACTGTAAACAAACCTGATGCATTCAGAGAGTGGAGGTGAATGCCATGCATGGAGGTAGAGGGAGAGACGAGACGAGACGAAACGAGAGAGATGCAAGTGCAAGTGCAAGCTAGAACTAGAGCTGCAGGAAACAGAATCCCGTTCCAATCCAAGCGTAACGTTGACCCGTTCCTTGTCCTTCGTCTGCAGCACAGCAGGCCCAACGGCCATATTATGCGTACACGTACGGGGTGCCATGTGCAGGAGAGAGAGAGAGAGAGAGAGAGAAGTGGAGAACCGTGCGTGATTACAACTAATTACTAGCCACTAATGACACACACTCTCTCTGTCCCCTGAAAAAGCACAAAGCCGTCAGTCAGTCAGCAAGCAACGGATGGGTGTGCGTCGGCCGAGGGAAGAAGGGAGTAGTTGACCTCCGCGCGCGCCGTCTCATCCTCACCTAACAGCTTGTTGCTAGGCTTTAAGGATCATTCATGCCAATTCATTAGCAATTGTTTTTTTACAGTAGGCTGTAGTAGGAACTGACAGACAGCCCTTGCTGGCTTCGTGCAGCCCTACTAATCGCCTCATCGACGTGCTTGTGTGGTGCTCAACCTAACCTAACCTATCTAACCTAACCTGACCAAGCAGCGCTGAAAGCATGTGTCTGCTGCGTTGTTATCTTGCTAGCTGATGCATGGTGGTAGCTTGCCTTCCTCTTTCTGCTGCGAGGATAGTGAGCCTCCACCTGACACTGCACAAGGTTCTTGCCTGCTTCCCTCTTTAACCAACTGGTAGCAGCAAGCAGGAAGGAAGACATGGTATCTGCACTGGGGTTAAGCTAGGCTAGCTATCTATCCGACCAGGTCCCCTATTTCAAATTTCACTTCCCAAACATTATTGTCATCTCTCTCTCTTTTCTCTCTCCTGGTTCTGAGGATCGGCCGCGCTCGCTCAGATTGCTTTACCATGCATGCACTTTGCACTGACCAGATCATCAAATTAAAGAACACTAGCGAGTGCGCCAGCTCCTTTTGAACGGCGAAAAAGAAAAAGAAAAGATGCAAACTTTTCAGTGCTGGATTTAGGGAAGACCCAGCAGAGAAAGTAGCATCACTAGTGAGAATGAGATTCATCTTGTTCCTAACGACCTTCACCTATCTTTTTCTAATTTCCCGTTGGACCAAAGATTAGTAGTACGGCCGCAAGTCACTAATAGCTAGCATCCCCCTCCTTTGTCTTCTTCTTTCTCTTCTCACTGAGATATGAGCGAAGAGAAGATTGATAGGGAATGTATAATGGGAAGTCACAAATATCTGATCATGGAGTTGCTTTATGCATACAGACTTTACATACATGAGTTAACCAATTCAAGTGGACCCGTCTGCAAGCAATGTCATGCAATACTATTAAATAGTAATCTACTATATATATATATATAATATATGTAGGAAGGGATTTTTATTTCATTAAGATAATGAAGTAAAACATTCAACCAACTAAATCAGAACACATAAAAACCAAAAAATCGTCATGCAAGACAATGTGCAAAGGAAAGATGATAAGTTTTGCCATCTTTTCAACTTAAGACTGTATCCTATTGCTAAACTTCCACCCATTCCTTACGAAGATATCTAGCAAACAAATCTCCATCTTCAAACACAGAGCCTTGATCCTCTGTTGCTCCTCCTTTCCCCGTAAATTGCTCCAAAATCTGAACCAATAGGTGCTTCTGTATATAACCTGCATAGGAGAAGAAATGAAAGCATTGTTGAAGATATAATCATTTCTACAAAGCCATATGGACCATAAAACAACAGCTCCACCCATCCACATTAGTTTTTTAACACTGGATTCAGCTTCCTCAGTCCAATGATCGAAATAGTGTGCAACATTTGAGGAGCCCTAATTCCAGTGCAAATCTCAACTAATCTCCAAATGAATCTAGCAAAGGAACATTTGAAGAAGAGATGGTCAATGCTCTCATTGCAGCTACAATAACAACATTTTAAACTACCCTTCCACTTTTTTCTAGCTAGATTATCTTTAGTGAATGTAACTCCTTGATGAATAAACGAAAGAAACACCTTGATTTTCAGGGGTACCTTTGTTTTCCAAATTGATACCTTTTCAGGTACAACATCAAGATTACACAACCTATCATACATAGAACCCACAGAAAACTTGCCATTTTTTGAAGAAAGCCAAAAAAAGGAATCCATGTTATTGGTAAGCTGTATAGGTTGTAATCTAGCACAAAGATGTTACCATTTAGCCTCAATTCTTCCACTATTGCCCTCTTGAAATTTAAATTTGGTGGATCATAACTCACTACTTCAGCCATATATGCCTGTTTTCTAAAGGTTATATTATATAAATTTGGATACAAAATTTTTAGAGCTCTTGCACCAAGCTAGATGTCACCCCAAAACCTAACTTGCTCCCCATCTTGGAGATCATGACGACCAAACTTTAGAAATTGGTCTTTAACCCCCAAAAGTCCAGACCAAAACTGGGAATCACCCTTTTTACATTGTACTTGTGAAATTGTATTCCTAGCGAGATACTTTTTCCTAATCATATTCTGCCACAGACTGTCCTCATTGAAAATCCTAAACAACCATTTACTAAGGAGACATGTATTATATAGTCAAGTCCTTTATCCCAGACCACCCTGCTCAACTGGTCTACACATAATATTCTATCTTGCTAGCCTATATTTTTTCTTTTATTGTTCGCCTTGTCAAAGAATCTTGATCTAAAGAAATCAATTCTTTTCAAGACCTCTTTAGGAATTTTAAAGAAGGAAACCATATAGACCACTAAATTGCTCAATACATAATTTATTAGTGTCAACCTTCCTCAACTCCATAGGTTAAGTATTTGGCTTTCCAAGAATTTAGTTTTCTTTCAAACTTTTTTTCCACTATTCTCCTGTGCTTGTTGTTTAGTCTAGTATGATGCATAGGAATTCCCAGGTAACGAAATTGATATGCAAACTGCAAAGTGTGCAGCCTCAAATCCAGCTACCTCAGCACTAACTGAAGCTCACACACTGCTACTCCACTAACTGCTCTCTCAAGGCAAGGATTACTTCCTGCCGTGTTGTCTGTCGACCACTTGATGCTCAAAGATTGTGTAGGCACGGCAGGCAACATTGAGTGGCCGATGTTCTCACATGGATTGACAGGGCACCTGGCCTGGCCACAAATTAAAGTTGCAGCAGCGGCCAACATCATGATGAGTAAGAACCCCCTAGGTTCACGAAAGCATGCGCAGCAATCTACATGTGTTGGACGTCATCAGTTAACAAATGACATTCTGAATTACAAACAGACAAACAAACAAACAATCGAATGGCACTCTGTCTCTGCATCATATACTACTACTGCTGCTTCATGGCGTACGTAATCAGTTGCTCTGAACCAGACCTGATCAGCAGCCTCTATATATCTACCCTACTACTCTCGATCAAGTCTCAACAGATGGCAGGAAAGGTAGAACGTTTGAGTGCCTGCCTTTTGCCTTCTTTGCAGGCAACTAACTGTTCGGTGTGAACAGTGGGTGGAACTACAAGTACGCATGACGACGACATGTATCTAGAAGTTGGAAGAGCGTCATGTGGAAAAGAGACATGGCACCAAACCCCATTTATTTATACTAGAGCTAGCCAAGCATCCATACCTCTCAAGGTGAGAAGGCCAGGAAAGAAACTAAAAAAGAAAGGAGACATGCCATGCGCCCACAGAGTCTGTTATCTAGGTCTGAAATAACGATGCCCTTCTCTTGGAAATCAGATTCTAATCCACTCTCATACACACAACCTTCTCTCTCTCTCTCTCTGATGTACAAGTCTGTACTCCTGTGTATGGATGGAGACTGCAAGGAAATCTAAGGGTTTCTTTCTTCTCCGATCTTCCCAACCATTTGATTCTCTCGCTTCTTTTGGATATATGCAACAGGGATGTGTGTGCTTGTCAGGTTGCCATTTGTTGGTGTATGTGTTTTCCTAGTGGATGTGACACCAATTATTTTTTGATGGGCTGCGTGCGTGGCTTGTAGTTTATTTCTTTTTTAATTACTGAAATTCGAAAGATTAAACACAGTTGGAGAGGACTTGTGGTCGCTCGTTAAAAGTAAGATACAAAGTTACAGACAGCAAAAGAAGAAATGGAGAGTGAGAAAGCACTTTATTTGTCAATATATAAATATGTCTAGTAGTCGGCTAACCAGGAGGAACAATCTAGATGAAGCGAAGACTCTGAAGTTCTGAACTTGAAAATGCATGAGTTTGAAACGTCGCTATGCATGGCCAGGTAGGTGGTGGTGTGTGGAGAGCCATGGATGCTGCAGTGTGCATGCAGGGCAGGTTTGAAATTCTTGGCACCCAAAGAGGTTCCAAATCCAGAGTCATCCCACCTGTTTTGACATCCTCCTTCCTGGATGGGCATCTGTGTTTTCTCCATCGGTGGCATACGCTGAGCCATCAGGATGTTGAGGTTCTTGGCAGGAAGGGCTTCTCCAAATGATGGTGATGGATACAGGAGAGCAAGAAAAGTAAGCAGGAAGGGACACAACACAAGTGATGGGTGCTAGTTGATGAAAAGAAATGGCTCGTCTTTTTTCTCTAGGGCCCAGCCCAAGGAGGCTCCAGGGTCCAGCCCACGTTGGTAACTGGCCCAAATAATACTACCGCCTTGTATTACTAAGTATTATATCTTAAACACTTGTGCATGGACGCGGGGTGCTGAGTGCATCTTGGCTAATAAAAGGTGTTCGATCAAACTGTCAATCGTCTCTACTCTTCTCTCCAGGCACACGAATTGTACATGTGTAGATAGTGGACTGTCCACGATAACGTAGAGGACTTTATATAGAATTTAGATCTCGTCTCCCAGAAGAGATCCCGACGGGAGAAGAGATCGTAGTATTGCTTCAGGGTCGATAGGTCATCCAAAGTGCCTTTAGACGACGTACCGAAGAGAGGTAAAGATTGAGGTTGGGGAACTATAACTAAAGCTAAACCATGGCTAGACTACTTCTAGATCTAATGCATAAGGTAAAATTGGTTTGATAGATCAATTGTTGGTTGCTTTAATGAACCGTACCCATATATATATATATATATATATATATATATATATGTGTGTGTGTGTGAGAGAGAGAGAGAGAGAGGATGTCTGGACTTGTTCGTAGACGAACTCTAATAGTTTCTCCCGAGTTATTAAACTCCATATGGGATAAAGACTCCAGCCTAAATTAAATCTATTCGTGGACTGTCTAATCCACAAAGTCGGACTATCCAGGGCACGAACCATCGGGACCACAAGGTCAGAACGTCTAGCCCCCCAAGTGCCACTTTTTTGTGCTCAAATGTAAGGAAAATGGACTCGGCCCATTTGATTAAGGATTTTTGGTGGTTGATGTTTGTGAACTAATATGTTCCAAGTGTATGTGTTTCGCAGTTCATAGGATGCAATTATATTTTGGACTTAGGCATTGAGGATGCAACACTTTAAAGGAAGATTTTGTGAAGACAATTATTGAAGATCTCCAAGTATCAAGCCAAGTCCAAAACTCAAAGAAAATGCAGTCACTTGCGGACAGTTGGCCTTCATTGGGTTGACAGTCTGGTGGTTCACTGGACAGTTCGGTGCCACCCGACGGACTATCTGGTGCACCAGTGAACAGTCGCCCAACAACTAGTTTCTGGTGGCACCTCGGAAGAGAGTCCCCAGACAGTCCAGTGCCAAGACTGGAGTACTGTCCGGTGTGGAACCTGACAATGGCAACGACTACTTTTCCAACGGAAACTTCAACGACTAGTTGCACCGTACAGTCCAGTGTGACACAAAGAGCACAACTTTTTTCAACAAAGACTATTTCATGTTGGGGCCTATAAATACTTCACCCAATTGGCCATTTGAGTGTGTGGGAGCCTAAGCAACATATCAAGGATGGTTATACACATTTCTAAGTGCTCAAACACCCAAGTGCTAGAGGGGGGTGAACAGGCAAAACCTGAAATTTATAAACTTAAACACACACTAGAGACAGGGTTAGCGTTAGAATTAAACTCGAGTGCGGAAGATTGTTTCCCTTGCTATGAGTTGCTCAATTAATCCGAATGACATTTGGGAGCAAACTCAAATCAATATTAGCAAGGAAACTTTAGAGAGAGGAAAGAGGGCAAACAAATCAAGCAAAGATCAATGCAAGTGAACACGGTGATTTGTTTTACCGAGGTTCGGTTCCAAAGAACCTAGTCCCCGTTGAGGAGGCCACAAAGGCCGGATCTATTTCAACCCTTTCCCTCTCTCAAATGGTCACTTAGACCGGATGAGCCTTCTCCTTAATCACTTGGATCACTAAGACCCCGTAAGGATCACCACACACTTAGGTGTCTCTTGCTAGCTTTACAAAGCACTTATGAGAATAAGAATGGGGAAGGAGAAAGGCAATCCAAGCAACAAGAGCAACAAAAGAACACAAATGATCCTCTCTCAAGTCTCTAAGCACTAGAATTGATTTTGGAAACTTGAAGTAGATGTAATGCTTTGATTGTGTCTTGAAGTGTTCGACTTTGCTTTTGCAATGAATATGGAGTTCAGAAAAACTTGGATCCAATTGAAGGAGGTGGTTGGGGGGGGGGGGTATTTATAGCCTCCAACCACTTCCTAGCGGTTGGCTGTTTTTGCTGGCGAAGGGCACACCGGATAGTCCGATGGCGCACTGGATAGGTACTATTCACTGTCCGGTGCGCGCCACGTGAGCACGCCCGTTGGGGTTTGGAGCGATTTGACCGTTGGAGCCGTTGCACCGGACAGTCCGGTGCCACACCGGACATGTCTGGTGACCTCTGACTTTGCTGCTTTGACTTCTGCCACACACTATTCATCATTGTTCACTTTTGCAGTCGACCATTGACGTGCAGTGACCATTACTCCACTGGTTCGCCGGACATGTCCGGTGCACACCGGACAGTCCGATGAATTATAGCGGAGCGCACCTAGAGAATTCTCAAGAGTGGCCTGTTCGTTGGGTACCTAGCCTGGTGCTCCGGACAGTGTCCGGTGCACACCAGACATTGTCTGGTGCACCAAAGGCAGCACACTCTCAAGTCCTTTGCTCCAAATTTGTTTGCGTCCCCAACTGAATTTCTTTCTTGGTTTGTGTTGAACCTTATACACCTGAGATAAATGACATCTTGACAAACTAATTAGTCCACGTGGGTTGTGATGGACGTCAACCACCAAAATCGATTATAGGAAATGATTAGGTCCATTTTACTTTCAATCTCCCCTTTTTTGGTGATTGATGCCAACACAAACCAAATCAAATATAAAGTTTAGAAATGTAGCTAGTTTGTAATTATGATAGATGTGCATAGGTTTCTTAGAATTGAACCATTGAAAGACTTTATACATATGTCTAAGAGTGAATGTGATTGCTTTTCTCCTATTAATATTTTGGACCACATTTGCACCACTTGCTTATTTTTGCAAATCTTTTGGAAAAATCTTTTCAAATTCTTTTGCAATTAATCAAAGGTATACGAATATGATTTCAAGAAGCATTCTCAAAATTTGAAATTTCTCTCCCTGTTTCAAATGCTTTTCCTTTGACTAAATGAAAGCTCCCCCTAAAGAAAATCTCCCCTTAGTTTTGAAGAGGGTTTTTGAAATTATTTTCCCTTTTTGAAATAGATGCCAAATGAAATTATACCAATTTAAATGTCTACACTTATTGAAATTTTGAAGCCAAATGAGATACCAATTGAAAATCCATTTTGAGGCTAACTGAAATACCAATTGAAATTTTTTCATACTCATTGAAGTCAAATAAGATACCAATTGAAATAAACACTTCCTTTATTGAAAAATCTTGATACCAAGTTGAAATATACACTAAATTTTTAAAATAGTGGTGCGGTCCTTTTGCTTTGGGCTTAATACTTTCTCCCCCTTTGGCATTAATCGTAAAAAACATAGAACTTGAGAGCCCTTGACAATTCTCCTAATACTTTCTCCCCGTTGGTAAAGGAAATATGAGTGAAGGGTTATACCAATTGAGAGTTACATGAGTAATGACCAAGGGTAAATGATACCGTTAGTGTTGGAGTGGAAACCTTGTCTTTGCTGAATACTCCATTTCCCTTTCAATCTAAAACTATTCATAGAAGTATACTTTGAAAGCACATTAGTCTTAGCCTTGGCACAAGAAGAATAAGAAATATGCATTTGTACCAAATGAAAGAGACATGATCAAAGGTATATAAATTAGTTATGTGTGCAATGTTTCAATCATAGTTCTGAGAATCAAGTATATTTAGCTCATTCCTAAGTTTGCTAAAGGTCTTTTCATCTAGTGGCTTGGTAAAGATATCGACTAATTGGTTGTGGGTATTAACATAAGCAATTTCGATATCTCCCTTTTGTTGGTGATCTCTCAGAAAGTGATACCGGATGTCTATGTGCTTAGTGCGGTTGTGTTCAACGGGATTATCCGCCATGCAGATTGCACTCTCATTATCACATAGGAGAGGGACTTTGCTCAATTTGTAGCCATAGTCCCTAAGGGTTTGCCTCATCCAAAGTAATTGTGCACAGCAATGGCCTACAACAATATACTCGGCTTCGGCGGTGGAAAGAGCTACTATGTTTTGTTTCTTTGAAGCCCAAGACACCAGGGATCTTCCTAGAAACTGACAAGTCCCTGAGGTGCTCTTCCTATCAATTTTACACCCTGCATAATCGGCATCTGAATACCCAATTAAATCAAAGGTAGATCCCTTGGGGTACAAAAGCCCAAACTTAGGAGTGTAAACTAAATATCTCATGATTCTTTTCATGGCCCTAAGGTGAACTTCCTTAGGATTTGCCTAGAACCTTGCACACATGCATACAGAAAGCATAATATCTGGTCGAGATGCACATAAGTAGAGTAAAAAACCTATCATCGATCGGTATACCTTTTGATCTACGGACTTACCTCCCATGTCGAGGTCGAGATGCCCATTTGTTCCCATGGGTGTGTTGATGGGTTTGGCATTCTTCATTCCAAGCTTCTTAAGTATGTCTTAAATGTACTTAGTTTGGCTGATGAAGGTGCCCTCTTGGAGTTGCTTGATTTGAAATCCAAAAAATACTTCAACTCCCCCATCATTGATATCTTGAATTTCTGAATCATAATCCTACTAAACTCTTCACAAGTTGACTTGTTAGTAGACCCAAATATAATATCATCAACATAGATTTGGCATATAAACATGTCTTTAGCAATAGTTTTAATGAAGAGAGTAGGATCAGCTTTACTGACCTTGAAGCCATTAGTAATAAGAAAGTCTCGCAGGCATTTATACCAAGCTCTTAGGGCTTGCTTGAGCCCATAAAGCTTCTTTGAGAGCTTATAAACATGGTTAGTGTCGGAGAGGAAATCTCTGGCTAGGTGGCGGAATGCACCCACCCTAAATCCTAAGATGAGGAAGGGGCTAAGCGTTTTGCCTGTTGCGAGATTGGGGGATGAACACACAAGAACACAAAGATTTATAGTGGTTCGGGTTGCCGGAGCGTAATACCCTACTCCACTGTGTGTTGTATTGCTGAGAGAGCTTGAGAGCTGAGAATCTAAGTTGGCCTGTGTGAATCTGTGTTGTAACGTTGCATGCCTCCCCTTTTATAGCTCAAGGGGGGCACGTACAAGGGTGCTGAGCCCCGACATGTGGGCCCAGAAACATAACTGAAAGGGAATTAGGCTTACACCTAGTTCCTAAATAATTTTGGTGGTTGAATTGCCCAACACAAACAAATTGGACTAACTAGTTTGCTCTAGTGTATTAGTTATACAGGTGCCAAAGGTTCACACTTAGCCAATAAAAAGACCAAGTATTGGGTTCGACAAAAGGGCAAAGGGACAACCGAAGGCACCTCTGGTCTGGCGCACCGGACTGTCCGGTGTGCCACCGGACATGTCCGGTGCACCAGAGGACTCCGAACTCAAACTCGTCACCTTCGGGAAACTCCAGAGGCGACTCCGCTATAATTCACTGGACTGTCCGGTGTACACCGGACATGTCCGGTGCTCCAAGGAAGAGCGGCCTCAGGAACTCGCTAGTCTCGGGAATTCGCGAAGACGGCTCCGCTATAATTCACCGGACATGTCCGGTGTACACCGGACTGTCCGGTGCAACCTCGGGGCAACGGCTACTTCGCGCCAACGGTCACCTGCAAGCGCATTTAATGCGCGCCAGAAGTGCGCAGTCGTCAGGCACGCGGGAGCAGGTGCACCGGACATCGAACAGTACATGTCCGGTGTGCACCGGACATCCAGGCGGGCCCAGGTGTCAGAACTCCAACGGTCAAATTGCAACGACTCTGGTGACTTGGCTGTCGCACCGGACATGTCCGGTGTGCACCGGACTGTCCGGTGCGCCATCGACAGACAGCCTCCACCAACGGTCAAGTTTGGTGGTTGGGGCTATAAATACCCCAACCACCCCCACATTCATTGCATCCAAGTTTTTCACTTCTCAACCACTTACAAGAGCTAGGCATTCAATTCTAGACACACTAAAGAGATCAAATCCTCTCCAATTCCACTCAAGCCTTTAGTGACTAGCGAGAGAGATTTGCCGTGTTCTTTTGAGCTCTTGCGCTTGGATCGCTTTCTTTCTTTCTCACTTGTTCTTGTGACCAAAACTCAATTGTAACCAAGGCAAGAGGCACCAATTGTGTGGTGGCCCTTGCGGGGAAGTTTTGTTCCCGTTTGATTGAGAAGAAGAAAAGCTCACTCGGTCCGAGGGACCGTTTGAGAGAGGGAAGGGTTGAAAGAGACCCGGCCTTTGTGGCCTCCTCAACGGGGAGTAGGTTTGCGAGAACCGAACCTCGGTAAAACAAATCCGCGTGTCACACTCTTCATTTGCTTGCGATTTGTTTTGCGCCCTCTCTCGCGGACTCGTTTATATTTCTAACGCTAACCCGGCTTGTAGTTGTGATTATTTTTGAGATTTTCAGTTTCGCCCTATTCACCCCCCTCTAGGCGACTTTCAATTGGTATCAGAGCCCAGTGCTTCATTAGAGCCTAACCGCTCGAAGTGATGTCGGGAGATCACACCAAGAGGGAGATGGAGACTGGCGACAAGCCCACTACAAGCCAAGGGAGCACTTCATCGGAAGAGTCCCGCACCAAGAGGAAGGAGAAGAAGAAGGACTCCTCCAAACGGAAGGAGAAAAGATCTTCCTCTTCTCACCACAAAAAGAAGAAGGAAAAATCTTCTTCCCACAAGCCGCATCGGAGTGGGGACAAGAAGAAGAGGATGAGGAAGGTGGTCTACTACGAGACCGATTCTTCATCGACATCCACCTCCGGCTCCGACGCGACGTCCGTCACTTCTAAGCGCCAAGAGCGTAAGAAGTATAGTAAGATCCCCCTACGCTACCCTCGCATTCCTAAACATACACCTTTACTTTCCGTCCCATTAGGCAAACCACCAACGTTTAATGGTGAAGATTATGCTATGTGGAGTGATTTAATGCGATTTCATCTAACCTCACTCCACAAAAGTATATGGGATGTTGTTGAGTATGGTGTACAGGTACCATCTGTAGGGGATGAAGATTATGACACGGACGAAGTGGCCCAAATCAAGCACTTCAACTCCCAAGCCACAACCATTCTCCTCGCCTCTCTAAGCAAGGAGGAATACAGCAAAGTGCAAGGGTTGAAGAATGCAAAGGAGATTTGGGACCTACTCAAGACGGCGCACGAGGGTGATGAACTCACCAAGATCACCAAGCGGGAAACGATCGAGGGAGAGCTCGGTCGCTTTCGTCTTCGTCAAGGGGAGGAGCCACAAGATATGTACAACCGGCTCAAAACCTTGGTGAACCAAGTGCGCAACCTCGGGAGCAAAAAGTGGGACGACCACGAGGTGGTTAAGGTTATTCTAAGATCTCTCATTTTCCTTAACCCCACTCAAGTTCAATTAATTTGTGGCAACCCAAGATATACTCAAATGACCCCCGAGGAAGTTATCGGGAATTTTGTGAGCTTTGAATGTATGATCAAGGGCTCAAGGAAGATCAACGAGCTTGATGATCCCTCCACGTCCGAAGCACAACCGGTGGCATTTAAGGCGACGGAGGAGAAGAAGGAGGAGTCTACACCAAGTAGACAACCGATTGACGCCTCCAAGCTCGACAATGAGGAGATGGCCTTAATCATCAAAAGCTTTCGGCAAATCCTCAAGCAACGGAAGGGAAGGATTACAAATCCCGTTCCAAGAAAGTTTGCTACAAGTGTGGTAAGCCCGGTCACTTTATAGCTAAATGTCCATTATCAAGTGACAGTGACAGGGACAACGACAAGAAGGGCAAGAGAAGAGAAAAGAAGAGGTACCACAAGAAGAGGGGCGGCGATGCCCACGTGTGCCGCGAGTGGGACTCCGACGAGAGCTCCACCGAGTCCTCCTCCGACGAGGACGCCGCCAACATCGCCGTCACCAAGGGACTTCTCTTCCCCAACGTCGGCCACAAGTGCCTCATGGCAAAGGACGACAAAAGGAAGAAGGTTAAATCTAACTCCTCCACTAAATATGAATCTTCTAGTGATGATAATGCTAGTGGTGAGGAAGATAATTTGCGTATCCTTTTTGCCAATCTCAACATGGAACAAAAGGAAAAATTAAATGAATTGATTAGTGCTATTCATGAAAAGGATGACCTTTTAGATTCCCAAGAGGATTTTCTAATTAAAGAAAACAAGAAACATGTTAAGATTAAAAATGCTTATGCTCTAGAAGTAGAAAAATGTCAAAAACTATCTAGTGAGCTAAGCACTTGCCATGACACTATTGCCAACCTTAGAAATGAAAATGCTAATTTAATTACTAAGGTTGATTCTCATGCTTGTATTGATTCAACTTCCTATCCTAGAAATGATAATGTTGATTTGCTTGCTAGGATTGATGAGTTGAATGTTTCTATTGCTAGCCTTAGAAATGAGAATGAGAAATTAATTGCTAAGGCTAAAGAATTAGATGTTTGCAATGTTACAATTTCCGACCTTAGAACTAAGAATGATATGTTGCATGCTAAGGTTGTAGATGTCAATGCTATTCATGATCACATGGCTTTAATTAAACAACAAAATGATCATATAGCATTATTAGACGCTAAAATTGCCGAGCATAACTTAGAAAATGAAAAGTTTAAATTTGCTAGAAGTATGCTCTATAATGGGAGACGCCCTGGCATCAAGGATGGCATTGGCTTCCAAAGGGGAGACAATGTCAAACTTAATGCCCCTCCAAAGAATTTATCTAACTTTGTTAAGGGCAAGGCTCCCATGCCTCAGGATAACGAGGGTTACATTTTGTACCCTGCCGGTTATCCTGAGAGCAAAATTAGGAAAACTCATTCTAGGAAGTCTCACTCTGGCCCTAACCATGCTTTTATGTATAAGGGTGAGACATCTAGCTCTAGGCAACCAACCCGTGCCAAGTTGCCTAGAAAGAAAACTCCTAATGCATCAAATGATCATGCTATTTTATTTAAAACTTTTGATGCTTCATATGTTTTAACTAACAAATCCGGCAAGGTAGTTGCCAAGATTGTTGGGGGCAAACACAAGGGTTCCAAAACTTGTGTTTGGGTACCCAAAGTTCTTGTTTCTAATGCCAAAGGACCCAAAACCGTTTGGGTACCTAAAGTCAAGAACTAAAATTGTTTTGTAGGTTTATGCATCCGGGGGCTCAAGTTGGATACTCGACAGCGGGTGCACAAATCACATGACAGGGGAGAAAAAGATGTTCTCCTCATATGAGAAAAACCAAGATCCCCAACGAGCTATCACATTTGGGGATGGAAATCAAGGTTTGGTCAAAGGATTGGGTAAAATTGCTATATCACCTGACCATACTATTTCCAATGTTTTTCTTGTAGATTCTTTAGATTACAATTTGCTTTCCGTATCCCAATTATGTCAAATGGGCTACAACTGTCTATTTACTGATATACGTGTTACTGTCTTTAGAAGAAGTGATGATTCAATAGCATTTAAGGGAGTGTTAGAGGGTCAGCTATATGTCGGCGTTCCGAGACCGGGGGGTCCCCGAGCCGACGAGTGAGAGTGCCGCGTGCCCCAGCCCAGATGGGTCGAGCGCGTGGAGCGAGCGCGAAGGGGGGAACGGAGAGAGAGGTCGGTGGCCGGAGCCGGGTCGTGAGGGAGTCGGAGAAATTCCCGCGGCCTTCGTGTTCGTCCCGCGCCCAGGTCGGGTGCGCTTGCAGTAGGGGGTTACAAGCGTCCGCACGAGGTGAGGGGAGAGAGCGGCCCCGAGAGAGAGAGCGCCTGCCCCTGCCCTTCGTCCCCGTGAGGCCAACCTTCTCTAAGAAGGCCCTGGCCCTTCCTTTTATAGTCGTAAGGAGAGGGTCCAGGTGTACAAGATGGGGGTGTAGCAAGGTGCTACGTGTCTAGCGAGGGAGAGCTAGCGCCCTATGTACATGCCCAGGTGGCAGTCGGAGAGATCTTGGCACCCTGTTGGTGTGGCGTCGTGGCTGTTGGAGGAGTAACGGAGCCGGACGGGGGGACAGCTGTCGAGGTGGCTGGGTCCTTGCTGACGTTCTCCTGCTTTCGTAAGGGAGCTGGGAGCCGCCGTCGTCATGATCTAGCGGGGCGCCATCATTGCCTATCTGGCATAGCTGGCCAGATGGGACGCCGGTCTTGTTCTCTGCGACCCAAGTCGGCTCAGGGCAGGGTGATGATGACGCTTCATGTTGACGTGGCGGTCTCGTGTCCTAGGCCGGGCGTCGTGGAGGCTCCTCCGAAGCCGAGGTCGAGTCCGCCCTGCAAGACAGAGACAGAGTCCGAGCCCTGGGTCGGGCGAGGCGGAGATCATTCGGCAGAGACCGAGGCGGAGTCCGAGCCCTGGGTCGGGCGAGGCGGAGGTCGCCGTCTTCTGGGGCCTTAGCCCAAGTCCGAGCCCTGGGGTCGGGCGGAGCGGAGTTCGCCGTCTTCCGGGGCCTTAGCCCGAGTCCGAGCCCTGGGTCGGGCGGAGCGGAGTTCGCCGTCTTCCGGGGCCTTAGCCCAAGTCCGAGCCCTGGGGTCGGGCGGAGCGGAGTTCGCCGTCTTCCGGGGCCTTAGCCCGAGTCCGAGCCCTGGGTCGGGCGGAGCGGAGTTCGCCGTCTTCCGGGGCCTTAGCCCGAGTCCGAGCCCTGGGTCGGGCGGAGCGGAGTTCGCCGTCTTCCGGGGCCTTAGCCCGAGTCCGAGCCCTGGGTCGGGCGGAGTCTCCTATGGCACCTCTGGCGAAGTCTGGTCGCCCGTTGGTCTTACCTTTTGCGTTAAATGCCCCGGTGACTCGGTCGGTTGGCGCGGTGATTTAGTCAGGGTTTCTTCTTATCGAAGGCGGGGCCTAGGGCGAGCCGGAGATGCGTCTGCCGTGAAAGAGGAGGCCTCAGGCGAGACGGAGTCATCCTAGGGTCGGCTGCCCTCGCCCGAGGCTAGGCTCGGGCGTGGCGTGGTCAAGTCACTCGTATGGACTGATCCCTGACTTAATCAAACCCATCAGGCCTTTGCAGCTTTATGCTGATGGGGGTTACCAGCTGAGAATTAGGCGTCTTGAGGGTACCCCTAGTTATGGTCCCCGACAGTAGCCCCCGAGCCTCGAAGAGAGTGTTAACACTCGCTTGGAGGCTTGCATCGCACTTTTTTGCAAGGGGACCAGCCTTTCTCGGAGGTACTTTGTTCCGGTGGGTGCGCGCGAGCACACCCGCCGGGTGTAGCCCCCGAGGCCTCGGAGGAGTGGTTTCACTCCTTCGAGGTCTTAATGCCTTGCGTAATGCTTCGGCTGGTCTGGCGGTTCCCTCATGCGAGCAGGGCGTAACCCAGGTGCACTGTCGGGGCCCAAGTTCTCGGGCTGGTATGTTGACGCTGTCAACGGTTCGGCCGGAGCCAGGTTTGCGAGAGCAGCCCTCGAGCCTTCGCACGGAGCGAGAGGACGATCAGGGACAGACTCGACTTTTTATATACGCCCCTACGTCGCCTTTCCGCAAGGAGGAGGGGGGGAGTGCGCCATGTTACCCTCGATGGGCACCGAACATGGTGTCTCCGGTGAGCTGCAATCGGGTAATCCGAGTGGACGTCTGTGCCCCGTTCGTTGGGGGTCGGCTAGGGGCCCAGAGGCACGCCCAAAAGTACCTGCGGGTGATCTGCCGGACCCGGTCCCCTAGCGACGGGGTCCGAGGGCTCGTTGCCTCCCTCCGATGGGATTCCGTTACAGAGTCGTTCCCGCTGGTCTCGGAAATGTCCTAGGGTACCTCGGGAGCGCAGCCCGAGCCTTGGTTATGTATCGAACATACCCCTGGTCATCCCTCGCTCGGCGTCTGAGGCGACTGTGAACCCTTCGACAGGCCAGCCTTCGAACCCCTGATCAGTAGGGGGCACGGAGCCCGAGTAGCCTGAGGCGGTCGTGGGACCTTTCGGGGGCCGACCTTCGAACCCCTGACCAGTAGTGGGTGTCGGGCCCACGCGATCTGAGGCGGCTGTTGAACCCTTCGGGGGGCCAGCCTTCGAACCCCTGATCAGTAGGGAGGCTCGGAGCCTAGTTCCTTCACGGGGAAGGATCCCTTTGGGGTTATCCCCCTTCTCGGTCCCTGTTGCAAGAGATAGAGAAAGAAGGAAAAGGGAAAAAGGATTCGAAATTGAACGTCGTGGCGTACCTTTTTCGGCGCGGTTGTTTTGGCGAAGGCGAAACGTCACCAACCGCTCCCGCCCGTAGCGCTGTCCGTCGAGCCGCGGAGTTAATGCGCCGGGGTGAGTAGTTGGCGAGGTTGCCGTTGCGCGTGCGCGAGCCGTTCGAGGTACGGGTCACGGGCGCGTCGTCTTCACGCCGTGAGAGGGGGTTCTCTTGCTGCCTCCGGATGGGACGTGAGCCTGGCCGATGGCGTGACCGCTGCCCTCGCGCGCCTGCCACCGTCATTACTGCCGGCCCATTTTTGACCGCGTTTGACCGCTGCGCCAGGCTGGCGCCGCTGGATCGCAGGCTGGGCGGCCTCGAGTCGCGGTATCGGTTCCGCAATCGAGGAAGTGCGGTGGTGGAGCGAGTGGCGCAGCGGTTCGCATGCAGCGCCCGGCGCGCCAGTTGAACGACGCGTGGGCTTGAGCCGTCGCGCTGGCCTGTCAGGAGTCGGAGAGGCGCGTCCACTTGGCGCGGTTGCATGCCGCCTGCATGGCCGCTTCCCCCCTTTGCCCGCTGGTCTGGGCAAAAGTGGAGGGTTACTTGTAACCGCTGGGCGGCTGCGTGCGTCGTGCGCGGCGGTCCGGCTTTCTCTGCTTGGAGCCGGTCCGCATGACAGGCGGGCCCCAGCCCCCGTGTCGCAGGGGAGGACTTTGGAGGCGTGTTGGAGAAGATTCAGCCCGTGACGGTTGAGGGCGCAAGCAGGGGGAGTTGCCTTTAAAAGGAGGGCGACCCTCTTCGTGAGGTGACCATGTCTCCTACCTCCCTTATGCATTGTGTCTTTCCATCTTCCGAGCCCCCGGATGGGGGGAAACCGCCGTCTTTTCGCTCCATCGCCGGAGGGACGCAACTCCGTGGGAGTTGGTACCTTTCAGCCATCGTTCGGCTTCAAGGATTTTCATCATGCAGCCCGGCTGCACCCCTCCACCGGCGGTCCCCCAAGAGGGCGACCTCCGGCTTGATGGTGGGGGAAAGCGAGCCGGGCTGCGGCCTCTGCCCCTCCCTCAGCCTCAAGGATTTTCATCACCTGGCCAAGAGGGAGGACGAGGCGAGCCAGGGAGCTGTCTCCGTGTGGGTCGGTTGCCCTCTTCTTCCCCGTGCGCCGGGGGGAGAACGGCATCCTCCAGCTTCACGGAGACTTCCTCCAGCCATGTCGGAGATGGCGGGTCCCGAGGCGTCGGCGGACGGAAGTGGCTTCTCTACCGACGAGATTGCCTACTCCGTCCGTAGCCCTGGGTCTCCGTCTCCCGGCCTGAATGGCTGGCTCTCGTCCTCGGGGGGTGAGAGTTTTTTCCGCTGTCCCGCAGGCGCGCCCCTATCGAGTGGGGTTGTTCGTACCTGCGGGGGGGGGGGGGGGAACCGGAGTTCCGTTTGTAATGGCACTTCGAGTGCCGGGTTTTTTGTTCATTCCGGCTTTCGGGGCCTGAACATGTATGTAACTCCGGCACAGAGCCGTATTTTTTCCTCATTTCTGAGCACTAAGACTAGCCTGTCGATTGTCTGAACCGCTTCACCAAGCATGAGTCGCCCCGTGTCAAGGTGACGAGTGAGGTATCCGTATCCCGGAGGCGTAGGAATCCCTCGGCTCGGTCGGACCTGTTGTCCGAGGCTCCTCTAGCTTTAGTTAAAGAGACCCCTCGGCCGCTCTTCGATGAGCCGAGGCCAGGGGTAGCGATATCAGCATGAGCAGAGGCGTTGTCGGCTCGGAAATGGAACCTGGTTGGCCGGAGCCTAGCCGGGTTGTCTGTTGGCAGGATTGACGCCGGAGCTGATTAGCCGAGGCCTCGGACCGAGCTGGCGCCCTCGGAAGGTGGTCGGCCGAGGCCCCGGAGGTGGCCGGCCGAGCCGTCCGCTCGGGCCGGATTCTCGGGGAAGTCTCTGGCAGAGATTGCTCGAGCGCAGTGACGACGTCGTCCTTCGGAGCGGAGGCCCTCAGACCGCGTCACCGCCCGAGGCTAGGTCGGGCCTTGCCGAAGGTGCTGTTGATGCCGAGGGTGTCGTCGCCCCCTTCCAGCGTCAAGATCCGAGCCTGCAGGGTCAAATCGTCTTGTAGCGTGGGCCTTGTGCGGCCGTTGAGGCCAGAACACACACCCTTGTTGCGTTGTAAAGCTGTGTCTCTTTTCCTCTTGTTTCGAGTATCCGGACTTTTTGTCGGTAGCAGGGATGTTAGTGCGAGCAAGAGTTGCTTCTCGTGGGAGGTGATGAGTGAGGTATCCGTATCCCGGAGGCGTGGGAGTCCCTCGGCTCGGTCGGCCTCGCTGCTTACGCGTACTTTTACCCATCCATGAGGCCCTGTTACCGACTCGGTCGAGAAGGCTCGAAGAACCGCTTCAACAGAAGAGCTTCCGTACGTAAAGACTCGTTCGATCCGCGGAGTCACTTTATCCGAGCGCGAGTTACTTATCGCAGAAGGTGATGAGTGAGGTATCCGTATCCCGGAGGCGTAGGAGTCCCTCGGCTCGGTCAGCCTTGACTGCTTACGTGTACCCCGTCGTTTCCAGGACCCACTTTCCGAAGTAGTCAAAAAGCACGAAAGATGTTCTGGTGAAAGAGGTTTTTTGTTCGAGGAAAATTTTGACGCAGAGGGGGTTAACCCCCTTTTAGCCCCCGAGGGAGGGTCGGGCTCTGCCGAGGCGAGGCCGACCCTTCCTTGTTGACTAAACTTTGCGTGGGTGCGGGGTATATGAACAACTTGGAAACATCTTAAGGGTAGAAGCGACGTAGCTGTTGGATGTTCCAAGCGTTGGCGTAGACCTCGCCTTGACTGTTGGCCAGCTTGTACGTTCCGGGCTTCAGAACTTTGGCGATGATGAATGGCCCCTCCCAGGGGGGCGTGAGCTTGTGCCTCCCTCGGGCGTCTTGCCGCAGCCGAAGCACCAGATCGCCCACCTGGAGATCTCGGGGTCGGACCCCTCGGGCGTGGTAGCGTCGCAGGGACTGCTGATACCGTGCCGAGTGTAGTAAGGCCCTGTCCCGAGCCTCGTCCAGCTGGTCCAGCGAGTCTTCTCGGCTGGCTTGGTTGCTTTCTTCGTTGAAGGCCCTCGTCCTCGGGGAGCCGTACTCCAGGTCCGTGGGCAGGATGGCCTCGGCCCCGTAGACCAGGAAGAACGGCGTGAAACCTGTGGCTCGGCTTGGCGTCGTCCTCAGGCTCCAGACCACCGAGGGGAGTTCCTTCATCCACCGCTTGCCGAACTTGTTGAGACTGTTGTAAATCCGAGGCTTGAGCCCTTGTAGAATCATGCCATTGGCACGTTCCACTTGCCCGTTCGACATGGGGTGAGCTACGGCGGCCCAGTTCACCCGGATGTTGTGATCCTCGCAAAAATCCAAGAATTTTTTGCCGGTGAACTGGGTGCCATTGTCGGTGATGATGGAGTTCGGGACCCCGAAGCGATGGATGATGTTGGTGAAGAACGCCACCGCCTGCTCGGACCTGATGCTGTTTAGGGGTCGGACCTCGATCCACTTGGAGAATTTGTCGATGGCGACCAGCAGGTGCGTGTAGCCCCCGGGCGCCTTCTGCAGCGGGCCGACGAGGTCCAGACCCCACACAGCGAAGGGCCAGGTGATGGGTATCGTCTGCAGAGCCTGAGCGGGCAGGTGGGTCCGCTTCGCATAGAATTGGCACCCTTCGCAGGCGCGGACAATTCTAGTGGCGTCAGCCACCGCCGTTGGCCAGTAGAAGCCTTAGCGGAAAGCGTTCCCAACGAGGGTTCGAGGTGCTGCATGATGACCGCAAGCCCCCGAGTGTATTTCCTGCAGGAGGTCCTGACCCTCGGCGATGGAGATGCATCGCTGGAGGATGCCCGAGGGGCTGCGGTGGTAGAGCTCCTTCTCATCGCCCAGCAGGACGAACGATTTTGCTCGTCGCGCTACCCGCCGAGCCTCGGCTTGGTCGAGGGGCAGTTCTCCTCGGCGGAGATATTGTAGGTACGGGGTTTTCCAATCTTGATCTGGCACGACCCCGTTCTGCTCCTCCTCGATGTGCAGCGCTTCGCCCTCGGGCTCCGAGGGTTCCTCGGGTTGAGCCGAGGATGGCTCGGGCTGGGCCGAGGTTACCTCGGACGAGGCCGAGGGTGCCTCGGGCTCGGTCGCGTCGCCTATCTTGATGGAGGGTTGGTGCAGATCCCGGGCGAAGACGTCCGGGGGAACCGTCGCTCGCCCCGAGGCTATCTTTGCCAGCTCGTCCGCAGTCTCGTTGTAGCGCCGGGCGATGTGGTTAAGCTCGAGCCCGTAGAACTTGTCTTCCAGGCGTCGAACCTCTTCACAGTAGGCCTCCATCTTCGGGTCGCGGCAGTGGGAGTTCTTCATGACTTGGTCGATGACGAGCTGCGAGTCGCCGCGCGCATCGAGGCGTCGGACCCCTAGTTCGATGGCGATTCGCAACCCGTTGATCAGAGCCTCGTACTCAGCCACATTGTTGGACGCCGGGAAATGGAGGCGGAGCACATAGCGCAGGTGTTTCCCGAGGGGCGAGACGAAAAGCAGGCCCGCGCCAGCTCCCGTCTTCATCAGCGACCCGTCGAAAAACATGGTCCAGAGCTCTGGCTGGATCGGAGCCGTTGGCAACTGGGTATCGACCCATTCGGCTACGAAATCCGCCAGTACCTGGGACTTGATGGCCTTCCGAGGGGCGAACGAGATCGCCTCGCCCATGATTTCCACCGCCCACTTCGCGATCCGCCCCGAGGCTTCTCGGCACTGGATGATCTCCCCTAGGGGGAAGGATGACACCACAGTCACCGGATGGGACTCGAAGTAATGTCGCAGCTTTCGCCTCGTCAGGATCACAGCATATAGCAGCTTCTGGACTTGTGGGTAGCGGATCTTGGTCTCGGACAGCACTTCGCTGACGAAGTAGACTGGCCTCTGAACGGGCAATGCATGCCCCTCTTCCTGCCTTTCGACTACGATCGCGGCGCTGACCACCTGAGTGGTTGCGGCGACGTAGACCAGGAGGGTTTCTCCATCAGCTGGGGGTACCAAGATGGGCGCCTGGGTGAGGAGCGCTTTCAGGTTCCCGAGGGCTTCCTCGGCCTCGGGAGTCCAAGTGAAGCACTCGGTCTTCCTTAAGAGGCGGTACAGGGGCAGGCCTCTTTCGCCGAGGCGCGAGATGAAACGGCTCAAGGCCGCAAGGCATCCCATGACCCTCTGTACGCCTTTTAAGTCCTTGATGGGCCCCATGTTTGTGATCGCTGCGATCTTCTCCGGGTTGGCTTCGATGCCTCGCTCGGAGACGATGAACCCCAAGAGCATGCCTCGGGGCACCCTGAAGACGCACTTCTCGGGATTGAGCTTGACGCCCTTCGCCTTGAGACACCGGAATGTCAGTTCGAGGTCGGAGAGAAGGTCAGAGGCTTTCCTCGTCTTGACTACGATGTCATCGACGTAGGCCTCGACCGTGCGACCAATGTGTTCGCCGAACACATGGTTCATGCACCGCTGGTAAGTTGCACCCGCGTTCCTCAAACCGAACGGCATTGTGACATAACAGTACATGCCGAAGGGCGTGATGAAAGAAGTCGCGAGCTGGTCGGACTCTTTCATCTTGATTTGATGATACCCTGAGTAAGCATCAAGGAAAGACAGGGTTTCGCACCCTGCAGTGGAGTCCACGATTTGATCGATACGAGGTAGAGGGTAGGGAACCTTCGGACATGCTTTGTTGAGACCAGTGTAGTCTACACACATCCGCCACTTCCCCCCTTTTTTCCTCACAAGTACAGGGTTGGCAAGCCATTCGGGATGGAATACCTCTTTAATAAACCCTGCTGCCATCAGCTTGTGGACCTCCTCGCCTATCACCCTGCGCCTTTCCTCGTCGAATCGGCGCAGAGGTTGTCTGACCGGTCGGGCCCCGGCCCGAATATCCAGCGAGTGCTCGGCGACTTCCCTCGGTATGCTGGGCATGTCCGAGGGACTCCACGCGAAAACGTCGGCGTTTGCGCGGAGAAAGTCGACGAGCACTGCTTCCTATTTGGGGTCGAGCCCGGAACCGATCCGGATCTGCTTGGAGGTGTCGCCACTGGGGTCGAGAGGGACGGCCTTAACCGTCTCCGCTGGCTCGAAGTTGCCGGCATGCCGCTTCACGTCCGGCACCTCTCGGGAGAGGCTTTCCAGGTCGGCAATGAGGGCCTCGGACTCGGCGAGGGCCTCGGCATACTCCACGCACTCCACATCGCATTCGAAGGCGTGTTTGTACGTGGGGCCGACGGTGATGACCCCGTTGGGGCCCGACATCTTGAGCTTCAGGTAGGTGTAGTTGGGGATGGCCATGAACTTCGCGTAGCATGGCCTCCCCAACACTGCGTGGTAGGTTCCTCGGAACCCGACCACCTCGAACGTCAAAGTCTCTCTTCGGAAGTTGGAGGGCGTTCCGAAGCAGACAGGGAGGTCGAGCTGTCCGAGGGGCTGGACGCGCTTCCCGGGAATGATCCCGTGGAAGGGCGCAGCGCCTGCTCGGACGGATGACAGGTCGACGCGCAGGAGCCTGAGGGTCTCGGCGTAGATGATGTTGAGGCAGCTGCCTCCATCCATCAGGACCTTGGTGAGCCTGACGTCGCCGATGACGGGATCGACGACGAGCGGGTACTTCCCCGGGCTCGGCACGTGGTCGGGGTGGTCGTCCCGGTCGAAGGTGATGGGCTTGTCGGACCAGTCTAGGTAGACTGGCGCCGCCACCTTCACCGAGCAGACCTCCCGACGCTCTTGCTTACGATGCCGAGCCGAGGTGTTTGCCGTATGCCCTCCGTAGATCATGAAGCAATCGCGGACCTCTGGGAACTCTCCTGCTTGGCGATCCTCCCTTTTATCGTCGTCGTGAGCCCTGCCACCCTCCGCGGGTGGCCCGGCCCGATGGAAGTGACGCCGAAGCATGACGCACTCTTCGAGGGTGTGCTTGACGGGCCCCTGATGGTAGGGGCACGTCTCCTTGAGTGCCTTGTCGAAGAGGTTTGCACCTCCGGGGGGCTTCCGAGGGTTCTTGCGCTCGGCGGCGGCGACAAGGTCTGCATCGGGAACGTCGCGTTTCGCTTGCGACTTCCTCTTGCCTTTCTTCTTGGCGCCGCGCGGAGTTGACGCCTCGGGAGCATCTTCCGACGGGCGGCCCTGGGGCTGCTTGTCCTTTCGGAAGATGGCCTCTACCGCCTCCTGGCCGGAGGCGAACTTGGTGGCGATGTCCATCAGCTCGCTTGCCCTGGTGGGGGTCTTGCGGCCCAGCTTGCTCACCAGGTCGCGGCAGGTGGTGCCGGCGAGGAACGCGCCGATGACATCGGAGTCGGTGATGTTGGGCAGCTCGGTGCGCTGCTTTGAGAACCGTCGGATGTAGTCCCGAAGGGACTCTCCCGGCAGTTGCCGACAGCTTCGGAGGTCCCAGGAATTCCCGGGGCGCACGTACGTGCCCTGGAAGTTCCCGGCGAAAGCCTGGACCAGATCCTCCCAGTTGGAAATCTGCCCCGGGGGCAGGTGCTCCAACCAGGCACGAGCGGTGTCGGAGAGAAACAGGGGGAGGTTTCGGATGATGAGGTTGTCATCGTCCGTCCCACCCAGCTGACAGGCCAGGCGGTAGTCCGCAAGCCACAATTCCGGTCTCGTTTCCCCCGAGTACTTCGTGATAGTAGTCGGGGGTCGGAATCGGGGCGGAAACGGCGCCCGCCGAATGGCTCGGCTAAAGACCTGCGGACCGGGTGGTTCGGGCGAGGGACTTCGATCCTCCCCGCTGTCGTAACGTCCCCCACGCCTGGGGTGGTAGCCTCGGCGCACCCTTTCGTCGAGGCGTGCCCGACGGTCGCGATGAGGGTGCTCGTCGCCGAGGTGGCCCGGGGCCGCAGGCGCGGTGTTGCGCGTGCGCCCGGTGAAGGCCGAGGCTTCCCGCGTGAGTCGGGAAGTCGCGGCACGAGGTTCCGAGGGGTATCCCTGCCTGCGGGAGGCAGAGCTCTCGGCCCGCCGGGCCGCAGCGCCTTCCAGGAGATGCTTGAGTTCTCCCTGGATTCGCCGACCCTAGGTGGTTGATGACTCCGGCATCGCGCGGAGGAGCATCGCTGCAGCGGCCAGGTCCTGACCAGTCCCGCCGGATGCGGGTGGCGGTTTGTCCCTGGCATCGTTGGCGATGCGGTGCTGGAGACCTTGGGGCAGGTGACGTATTCCTCCGGCCGGGGGTTGGCTCGCCCATACCTGCCCGATGTTCTGGCGGATTGCCTCGAGCGCTCCTGCTCCTTCATCGAGCCCGGCCTGCGCCCCGCGGACTTGCTCGAGCTGTGGATCGTGACCCCCCGCCAGAACGGGGACCACAGCTAGCTCCCGCGGGATGTCGTCGCGAGGCGCTGGCCTAGGGGGATCACCATCCTCCGGCATGCCGAGACAGCCGCCTCCGGAGGGATCCCCTAGCTCGATGTGGAAACATTCGCGACTCGGGCCGCAGTCCTTGTCGCCAAGGCTGCGGCTGCCGTCGGAACAGTCGGAGAGGCAGTAGTCACATGCGGTCATGAAGTCCCGCATGGCACTAGGGTTGCCAGATCCGGAGAAATCCCAGCAGATGCTGGGGTCGTCATCTTCCTCGGACCCGGAGGGTCCGTAGGTCGAGACACCCGTCAATCGGTCCCAAGGCGACCGCACACGAAACCCCAGAGAGGTTGCACTCGCCTCAATGTGAGCGCCCGCCAAAGCGAGGTCGCCAGGCGGGCTGAGGCCGAGTCGAAATGACGAAAGAGGGGGAGCAGTCGGTACCTTTTTGTCGACGAGGAGCGATGAAGTCGTGTCGGGGGCTGACCGCGCCGTCGTCTTGGGTACGAGGGCGACGTCCTGCAGGCCCTCCGTGAGCGTGCTGGCGTCGTCCACTTGCTCGGGGTCGACGTGTTGCGGGGGGATGGCGCTCGCGTTTGCCTCGAACGCGAGGGCGACGCTTGGCGTGTCCTCCGCTGGGGCGCCGGAGATGTCGATTTGCTCGACAGCCGT
This sequence comes from Zea luxurians, assembly GCA_029449295.1. Taxonomy (NCBI): domain Eukaryota; kingdom Viridiplantae; phylum Streptophyta; class Magnoliopsida; order Poales; family Poaceae; genus Zea; species Zea luxurians. The sequence continues at coordinate 3,362,477 of JAOPSE010000048.1, read as the reverse complement.
CGGAGCGCGGCCTCCCGCTCGGCCCCGGTTGCCCCGCCTCCTCCTCCTCCGATGGCGAGGGAGAGGATGGGGCGAGCTCGAAAGTTGTCCTTCCCCCACGCGGGAAAGACGTCGTCGATTCCGCCGCTGGCGGGCGGGCTGTCCGCCACCAATGTCGCTGTCGCGCGGCGGTGGAAGGAGTATCATGTCGTAGTCGCCATCGAGAGACATGAACTCGAGGTTCCCGAAACGGAGCACCGTCCCGGGTTGAAGGGGTTGTTGGAGACTGCCCATCTGGAGCTTGACGGGAAATCGAACGTCAACACGCAGCGTGCCCCTACCTGGCGCGCCAACTGTCGGCGTTCCGAGACCGGGGGGTCCCCGAGCCGACGAGTGAGAGTGCCGCGTGCCCCAGCCCAGATGGGTCGAGCGCATGGAGCGAGCGCGAAGGGGGGAACGGAGAGAGAGGTCGGTGGCCGGAGCCGGGTCGTGAGGGAGTCAGAGAAATTCCCGCGGCCTTCGTGTTCGTCCCGCGCCCAGGTCGGGTGCGCTTGCAGTAGGGGGTTACAAGCGTCCGCACGAGGTGAGGGGAGAGAGCGGCCCCGAGAGAGAGAGCGCCTGCCCCTGCCCTTCGTCCCCGTGAGGCCAACCTTCTCTAAGAAGGCCCTGGCCCTTCCTTTTATAGTCGTAAGGAGAGGGTCCAGGTGTACAAGATGGGGGTGTAGCAAGGTGCTACGTGTCTAGCGAGGGAGAGCTAGCGCCCTATGTACATGCCCAGGTGGCAGCCGGAGAGATCTTGGCACCCTGTTGGTGTGGCGTCGTGGCTGTTGGAGGAGTAACGGAGCCGGACGGGGGGACAGCTGTCGAGGTGGCTGGGTCCTTGCTGACGTTCTCCTGCTTTCGTAAGGGAGCTGGGAGCCGCCGTCGTCATGATCTAGCGGGGCGCCATCATTGCCTATCTGGCATAGCTGGCCAGATGGGACGCCGGTCTTGTTCTCTGCGACCCAAGTCGGCTCAGGGCAGGGTGATGATGACGCTTCATGTTGACGTGGCGGTCTCGTGTCCTAGGCCGGGCGTCGTGGAGGCTCCTCCGAAGCCGAGGTCGAGTCCGCCCTGCAAGACAGAGACAGAGTCCGAGCCCTGGGTCGGGCGAGGCGGAGATCATTCGGCAGAGACCGAGGCGGAGTCCGAGCCCTGGGTCAGGCGAGGCGGAGGTCGCCGTCTTCTGGGGCCTTAGCCCAAGTCCGAGCCCTGGGGTCGGGCGGAGCGGAGTTCGCCGTCTTCCGGGGCCTTAGCCCGAGTCCGAGCCCTGGGTCGGGCGGAGCGGAGTTCGCCGTCTTCCGGGGCCTTAGCCCAAGTCCGAGCCCTGGGGTCGGGCGGAGCGGAGTTCGCCGTCTTCCGGGGCCTTAGCCCGAGTCCGAGCCCTGGGTCGGGCGGAGCGGAGTTCGCCGTCTTCCGGGGCCTTAGCCCGAGTCCGAGCCCTGGGTCGGGCGGAGTCTCCTATGGCACCTCTGGCGAAGTCTGGTCGCCCGTTGGTCTTACCTTTTGCGTTAAATGCCCCGGTGACTCGGTCGGTTGGCGCGGTGATTTAGTCAGGGTTTCTTCTTATCGAAGGCGGGGCCTAGGGCGAGCCGGAGATGCGTCTGCCGTGAAAGAGGAGGCCTCAGGCGAGACGGAGTCATCCTAGGGTCGGCTGCCCTCGCCCGAGGCTAGGCTCGGGCGTGGCGTGGTCAAGTCACTCGTATGGACTGATCCCTGACTTAATCAAACCCATCAGGCCTTTGCAGCTTTATGCTGATGGGGGTTACCAGCTGAGAATTAGGCGTCTTGAGGGTACCCCTAATTATGGTCCCCGACACTATACTTGGTAGATTTTGATAGAGCTGAACTCGACACTTGCTTGGTTGCTAAGACTAACTTGGGTTGGCTCTGGCACCGCCGACTAGCCCATGTTGGAATGAAGAATCTTCACAAGCTTCTAAAGGGAGAACACATTTTAGGACTAACCAATGTTCATTTTGAGAAAGACAGGATTTGTAGCGCATGTCAAGCCGGGAAGCAAGTTGGCACTCATCATCCACACAAGAACATCATGACTAGTGACAGGCCACTGGAGCTCCTACACATGGACCTATTCGGCCCGATCGCTTACATAAGCATCGGCGGGAGTAAGTACTGTCTAGTTATTGTGGATGATTATTCTCGCTTCACTTGGGTGTTCTTTTTGCAGGACAAATCTCATACCCAAGACACCTTAAAGGGATTCTTGAGACGGGCTCAAAATGAGTTCGGCTTAAGGATCAAGAAAATTAGAAGCGACAATGGGACGGAGTTCAAGAACTCTCAAATTGAAGGCTTCCTTGAGGAGGAGGGCATCAAGCATGAGTTCTCTTCTCCCTACACTCCACAGCAAAATGGTGTAGTGGAGAGGAAGAATCGAACTCTACTGGACATGGCAAGAACCATGCTTGATGAGTACAAGACACCGGATCGGTTTTGGGCCGAGGCGGTCAACACCGCCTGCTATGCCATCAACCGGTTATATCTACACCGAATCCTCAAGAAGACATCCTATGAACTCCTAACCGGTAAAAAGCCAAATATTTCATATTTTAGAGTTTTTGGTAGCAAATGTTTTATACTTGTTAAAAGAGGTAGAAAATCTAAATTTGCTCCTAAAACTGTAGAAGGCTTTTTACTAGGATATGACTCAAACACAAGGGCATATAGAGTCTTTAACAAGTCCTCAGGACTTGTTGAAGTTTCTTGTGACGTTGTGTTTGATGAGACTAACGGCTCTCAAGTAGAGCAAGTTGATCTTGATGAGATAGGTGAAGAACAGGCTCCATGCATAGCGCTAAGGAACATGTCCATTGGGGATGTGTGTCCTAAGGAATCCGAAGAGCCTCCACATGCACAAGATCAACCATCCTCCTCCATGCAAGCATCTCCACCAACTCAAATTGAGGATGAGGCTCAAGATGTTGAACAAGAAGATCAAGAAAATGAGCCACCTCAAAATGACGGCAACGATCAAGGGGGAGATGCAAATGATGAAGACAAGGAGGATGAACAACCAAGGCCGCCACACCCAAGAGTCCACCAAGCAATACAACAAGATCACCCCGTCGACACCATCCTCGGCGACATTCATAAGGGGGTAACTACTCGATCTCGTGTTGCACATTTTTGTGAACATTACTCTTTTGTTTCCTCTATTGAGCCACACAGGGTAGAGGAAGCACTTCAAGAGTCGGATTGGGTGATGGCGATGCAAGAGGAGCTCAACAATTTCACAAGGAACGAGGTATGGCACTTAGTTCCACGTCCTAATCAAAATGTTGTAGGAACCAAGTGGGTCTTCCGCAACAAGCAAGACGAGCATGGTGTGGTGACAAGGAACAAAGCTCGACTCGTGGCCAAGGGGTATTCACAAGTCGAAGGTTTGGATTTTGGTGAAACCTATGCACCCGTAGCTAGGCTTGAGTCAATTCGCATATTATTAGCCTATGCTACTTACCATGGCTTCAAGCTTTATCAAATGGACGTGAAAAGTGCCTTCCTCAATGGACCAATCAAGGAGGAGGTCTATGTTGAGCAACCTCCCGGCTTTGAAGACAGTGAGTACCCTAACCATGTTTATAGGCTCTCTAAGGCGCTTTATGGGCTCAAGCAAGCCCCAAGAGCATGGTATGTGTAACACCCGGATTTTAGGGGTCCAAAAACCCGGGCGTAAACATAATCACCAGGTGTGCTGGGACCAAGTCTCACACATATGATGAATAGTGGCACAGGATCGAATGTCACAACTTTATATATAACAGGAGTTCTATACAAAATAAATAATTACAATATAAGGAGACAACGGTCCAGCAACCCAAAGTTGACTGGGAGACGACGGCCTAGACCTCTCACGAACACATCACAGCATCCTCCATGCGCCTCATCCTGTGGTACCTGTTCTTGACCTGTGGGGTGTGTGAGACAGCAAGAGTGAGCTCACATACGTTCATCGCTCAACAAGTTGTGGGGAATAATGTGCATGAACTCGCCAAAGGTGGGAGCTCACGTGAAGTGTAAGGCTTACCAAAGAAGATGGTTAGAGCTGAGCATTGCTTTTAAAGTTGGTCAAAATTTTATTAGCAGTTACTAAGTATAAGTAAATACCAAACCCATTTAAGTAATAGAACAAAAGTAACAACATCACCTGCGATGCAATGCATATGACAAATTGAATTTAGTTCCATAAGTTAATCATGTGAGTGTCCGAGCTGCTCATGACCGTGAGCACGGCTAGTATACCAGTTTTACACTCTGCAGAGGTTGCGCATCTTTACCCACAAGTCATGTTACCCATCTGCCAAGAGACGGCCAATCCCATACACCTCTACCGAGGAGGCGAGGCAGGGTAACACTACGAGGCCTTTACAAAGTTCCACTAGCTTCAGAAAACCCGCTACAGTTTATAGGATGTTCCAGTGCAGGAATCCCTTGCAGGACCGCCATCGCAGCAAAAATCCTCCCGAGGGCCTCCCTACACTGACCACTCCCCTACTGCCCTTGCCCCTTTCGGGTAAGGTAGTCTTCCACTAGCTTTCCTAATTAATCAGCCAAGGGCGTCCCATTCCACCCTTGTGGTAGCACTGTTTTCCCAGGTGGTTCTCCATGTTCCAATTAACATAATGATCTTATCATGAACAATAAATAACAACTGATAACAAATGTGTAATCATGAATAGTGTATCTCTATACCCATAACCACATAAAGCAATAGCAGGTACTACCCAAAGATTTAGTGGTGAACAAGGTATAAAGATAGTCAAACTGGGGTAACCTATTGGGTCCCATCAAAATTAACCTATGCAGATCATTATGATTAATCAGAACATGAGTGGGTAAAAAGAAGTGATCAAGGGCACAACTTGCCTGGGACTTGAGATTCCAGGTACCAGGATGATCTTCAGGTGACTCGTGACCTCACTGCTAGTCGTAGCAATTCAAACAAACATGGTATAGGCAAAATTAACATTACACCAAACATAAGAACAAAATACACATTAATAATATACATATTAAAATAAGATCATAGGAACAGGAATCATTAATTTTGGAGTTATAGATTTTAAGTTATGAATTTTCAAAGGTTTTATGTGTTTAAAATGGATTAAGTGAGAGATTAAATTTCTAATTGTTTTCATGACAAAACAGAGGCTCTAAGTGATAGAGAATTAAATTATAAAAATTTAGAAAGTGGAATGGACTAATTTGGAGCAAGTATGAATTTTCTATGAATTTATCAAGTTCTAGTAATTATTTTCATATTAAAAATCTATTTTCTATTTCATTTATTCAAATTAAATGAGTTCTGGACTGGGCCTCAAATACTAGGAAGTGCAGGGGCTGGCGCGTAAAAATTCCTAAGACCCAGAAAACCTCAGACATGGACGGCGGGTTGATTTCCGTAAAGTAGAGGGGCTCTTTAGCAAAACGTATCCGCGAAGGGGTATCGTGATATCTGGGCCGTTGGATCAGAGCCCAACGATCCAGATTAGATCGGGTTTTTTAAACGAACCGGTATCAGACGCCAGCCACTGGATCGCGATCCAACGGTTCTCGTGTTATAAAAACAGGATCAAAACCCGACCGCACGATCTAGAGTTAGCGGCCAGGATTTAATCATGCGTGAAGGGGTACACACATCTAATCGCGATCGCTTGTTACATGATCGACGGACGAGGGCCATCCTATGCCAGATCTAATCCTAGCCGTTCACTACGATCCGACGGTGTTCGCACCATCTTCCCTACGGCGCACTCCACGCCCGTGAATCCCGAGCACGGCGGCGACGCCGGTGGCCAGTGCGCCCGACGCCCAAACCTCGATTCCGAAGAGCTATACGCAGGGAAGGACATGACGGTCAACATGGAAGGGTTTCTCACCTGCAAGAGATTGCGGAGGAGCCTGCCCACGGTGTAGCGCGGAACACCGGCCCCTCCCCAAGTCCGGCGAGAAATTGGGTCGGGAACGGTGGTATTCTTCACCAGCCAACGCCACAAAGAGCATGTACGCATCCCGGCGGCCATCCTCGAGCACCCCGTGGACTTCAAACGGCGGTAGAGGCCACGGACGGCTGCGGCGGCGGATTCCTTGCCTTTCTCACCTCCCCGGCGACGCAGCTTCCGCGGTGTGGTGCAGGCGTGAAGGCCACAAGGATGGAAAGGGGAAGAGAGCCGCAGGGCGTCCGGGTTTTATCCCTAGGAGGAATTGAACCCGTCAGCAACGGCGCAGCGGGAGAGGGGGAAGGAGCACGCCGCGGATCTCGCGAATTCGTTGCTGTGCGCGACCGATTCGGCGATGCGACCCCACCCGCCGGTGACAGCAGTGTGTGCACGATCACAACAACCCGGGGTGTGCGGAACCTCCCCACCCGTGCCGTGAATTCTGCCGCGGTACCGCCATACGCGGTGTTCGTTGGAGATGGAGGAGCTGACAAGCGAGGCCCGGTCAACAGAGATCGAAGCAAGGCGTGCTTAGGGGTCACAGACATGCGGGCCCGGGTGTTCAGCACCCACAAGGCATCGCAAGAGAGAGACTGGCCGGACAGGCCCACCTGTCGGCACCACGCATCGAGTTGGGCCACGGGAGTGATCCGGAGTTGGGCCAGAAAGGGGGATCCGGGCCCAGGTAAGGTATTCTTAGTCTTTTTCTTTTATTTTTTTTCCTTTCTTTTCTTTTCCAAATTCAAATATTCAAATCAAATTTCTACACAATTTCAAATTCATGGTTGAACTTCAAATTTATGAACAAACAAATAGATTTATCAACATGCAATGCAAGGTTCATTTTACTCTTTTAATTAATAGTTTAATTTTGAATGCATAGTTCATGCTTCCTAGAATTTCAAATAACTTTTCTATTTTATTTAAAATTTGAGGTCAACTTTAAGTTATGATTTCTTTGTTTCAATAAAATGCATCACAACAAATTCTTCAGCATGATATGCATATTTCTTTATTTATTGGTTATTGGACTAATATTAACTGATTTATGAAAAGAAAGGGAACTAATAAGTCTCCAAAGGTTTCAAAAATTCTCAAAACACTAATATGAATGTATTTTATTTATTTGTAACATTATTTTTCTCTGATGCAAAATTTGGGCATTACAAATCCTACCCCCCTTAGAAATAATCTCGTCCTCGAGATTTGTGAGAAAAGGGATACAAAAAGATTAGTTTGTAATTCAGATTTTAGTTTATAACAGGTTTAAAATTCGGTTTCATATATTTTTACAATAGTGGGTGATTAGGAAGGCCTGGGTATATATGGGTATAGCCACTTTGTTATGCAGGATGAATGATATCTTTAAAGCATATATAGGTTTGGGTAAGAAGGAGTGGGGTAAGAAAAGACTCCATCCAGGATTGTGGATCTTGATTCCTTTGAAGATCTGGCTTGGATCTTATCCTCCCTTGATTTGATGAGGTCGATCATCTTCAATCTTCATTCTTGAAGTTGTTATCCGAATTTGTGACATGTAGTGAAGGCAGATTCTTAGGTAAACAAAATAGGTTAATAGGTGGTTATGAGTTAAATAAGTTTAAGCAGAGTCTATCTTGTTGTTTTGCTTCTAGATTGGTTGGATAAGTTATGTAACCTATTATGTAGGTCAAGTTGTTGGGTATGGCCGAGTTGATTTAAGTTACCAATTTAGGATCGAGTGAATTAGAAGTATGGCCTTATCTTTTGTACCCGCATTAAGTAACTTACTCTAGATTAGCTCAACTTAAGGTTAGCCTTCATTAGGTTAGATTATTCTATCACACTGGATCAGATCTAGGTTAGATTGTTATGACTAGATAGACTAGATAGGATCTAATTGATTTGGTTTAGATCATGGTGGTCACCCTAGGATGGGATATGTATGCTTATTAGGACAAGATGAATCCATAAGGATAAGGTAGAATCTTTTGAGGTCAGTTAGATCTATTAGGATAAGATAACATCTTTTTAAGATAAGATGAATCTATTAAGATAAGAGAGAATCTTATTAAGATAAGATGAATTGGTTAGAATGAGATCTTTTAGGATAAGTTAAATCTCTTAAGCTAGATATGTTCCAATGGGGATAATCTAGGTTGTCTAGTTATTTTATAAATATATTTTTATACCTATGTATATATGCAGATGCAATTGTGGACATTACTCCACAACTCATCACACTCAAACAAAGATCCAAATCAGACAGATATCATAAGAACAAGCATTCAAATACATAGATAACCATAAAAATAGTTTTGTTTTTGTTCCTAGGATTTGGTCTCTTATTCCTAAAGGTCACTTTAGGCACAGGATTTCAAAGTGTGAAATCCACATTTGTTCTTTAGAAAAGGTAAGAGTAATCAGAGTAAAGCGGAAATAGATGAGAAATGATTAAGAAAAGTTTAGAAAGAATCAGAGTAGCCAAGGTAAGTAAGTATTGGTTGTCCAGTTCTATCTAGGTTTCGTCCTACAGTCAACATTCCTCTGATACCACTTCTGTAACACCCGGATTTTAGGGGTCCAAAAACCCGGGCGTAAACATAATCACCAGGTGTGCTGGGACCAAGTCTCACACATATGATGAATAGTGGCACAGGATCGAATGTCACAACTTTATATATAACAGGAGTTCTATACAAAATAAATAATTACAATATAAGGAGACAACGGTCCAGCAACCCAAAGTTGACTGGGAGACAACGGCCTAGACCTCTCACGAACACATCGCAGCATCCTCCATGCGCCTCATCCTGTGGTACCTGTTCTTGACCTGTGGGGTGTGTGAGACAGCAAGAGTGAGCTCACATACGTTCATCGCTCAACAAGTTGTGGGGAATAATGTGCATGAACTCGCCAAAGGTGGGAGCTCACGTGAAGTGTAAGGCTTACCAAAGAAGATGGTTAGAGCTGAGCATTGCTTTTAAAGTTGGTCAAAATTTTATTAGCAGTTACTAAGTATAAGTAAATACCAAACCCATTTAAGTAATAGAACAAAAGTAACAACATCACCTGCGATGCAATGCATATGACAAATTGAATTTAGTTCCATAAGTTAATCATGTGAGTGTCCGAGCTGCTCATGACCGTGAGCACGGCTAGTATACCAGTTTTACACTCTGCAGAGGTTGCGCATCTTTACCCACAAGTCATGTTACCCATCTGCCAAGAGACGGCCAATCCCATACACCTCTACCGAGGAGGCGAGGCAGGGTAACACTACGAGGCCTTTACAAAGTTCCACTAGCTTCAGAAAACCCGCTACAGTTTATAGGATGTTCCAGTGCAGGAATCCCTTGCAGGACCGCCATCGCAGCAAAAATCCTCCCGAGGGCCTCCCTACACTGACCACTCCCCTACTGCCCTTGCCCCTTTCGGGTAAGGTAGTCTTCCACTAGCTTTCCTAATTAATCAGCCAAGGGCGTCCCATTCCACCCTTGTGGTAGCACTGTTTTCCCGGGTGGTTCTCCATGTTCCAATTAACATAATGATCTTATCATGAACAATAAATAACAACTGATAACAAATGTGTAATCATGAATAGTGTATCTCTATACCCATAACCACATAAAGCAATAGCAGGTACTACCCAAAGATTTAGTGGTGAACAAGGTATAAAGATAGTCAAACTGGGGTAACCTATTGGGTCCCATCAAAATTAACCTATGCAGATCATTATGATTAATCAGAACATGAGTGGGTAAAAAGAAGTGATCAAGGGCACAACTTGCCTGGGACTTGAGATTCCAGGTACCAGGATGATCTTCAGGTGACTCGTGACCTCACTGCTAGTCGTAGCAATTCAAACAAACATGGTATAGGCAAAATTAACATTACACCAAACATAAGAACAAAATACACATTAATAATATACATATTAAAATAAGATCATAGGAACATGAATCATTAATTTTGGAGTTATAGATTTTAAGTTATGAATTTTCAAAGGTTTTATGTGTTTAAAATGGATTAAGTGAGAGATTAAATTTCTAATTGTTTTCATGACAAAACAGAGGCTCTAAGTGATAGAGAATTAAATTATAAAAATTTAGAAAGTGGAATGGACTAATTTGGAGCAAGTATGAATTTTCTATGAATTTATCAAGTTCTAGTAATTATTTTCATATTAAAAATCCATTTTCTATTTCATTTATTCAAATTAAATGAGTTCTGGACTGGGCCTCAAATACTAGGAAGTGCAGGGGCTGGCGCGTAAAAATTCCTAAGACCCAGAAAACCTCAGACATGGACGGCGGGTTGATTTCCGTAAAGTAGAGGGGCTCTTTAGCAAAACGTATCCACGAAGGGGTATCGTGATATCTGGGCCGTTGGATCAGAGCCCAACGATCCAGATTAGATCGGGTTTTTTAAACGAACCGGTATCAGACGCCAGCCACTGGATCGCGATCCAACGGTTCTCGTGTTATAAAAACAGGATCAAAACCCGACCGCACGATCTAGAGTTAGCGGCCAGGATTTAATCATGCGTGAAGGGGTACACACATCTAATCGCGACCGCTTGTTACATGATCGACGGACGAGGGCCATCCTATGCCAGATCTAATCCTAGCCGTTCACTACGATCCGACGGTGTTCGCACCATCTTCCCTACGGCGCACTCCGCGCCCGTGAATCCCGAGCACGGCGGCGCCAAACAGTCCGCACGGCGGCGACGCCGGTGGCCAGTGCGCCCGACGCCCAAACCTCGATTCCGAAGAGCTATACGCAGGGAAGGACATGACGGTCAACATGGAAGGGTTTCTCACCTGCAAGAGATTGCGGAGGAGCCTGCCCATGGTGTAGCGCGGAACACCGGCCCCTCCCCAAGTCCGGCGAGAAATTGGGTCGGGAACGGTGGTATTCTTCACCCGCCAACGCCACAAAGAGCATGTACGCATCCCGGCGGCCATCCTCGAGCACCCCGTGGACTTCAAACGGCGGTAGAGGCCACGGACGGCTGCGGCGGCGGATTCCTTGCCTTTCTCACCTCCCCGGCGACGCAGCTTCCGCGGTGTGGTGCAGGCGTGAAGGCCACAAGGATGGAAAGGGGAAGAGAGCCGCAGGGCGTCCGGGTTTTATCCCCAGGAGGAATTGAACCCGTCAGCAACGGCGCAGCGGGAGAGGGGGAAGGAGCACGCCGCGGATCTCGCGAATTCGTTGCTGTGCGCGACCGATTCGGCGATGCGACCCCACCCGCCGGTGACAGCAGTGTGCGCACGATCACAACAACCCAGGGTGTGCGGAACCTCCCCACCCGTGCCGTGAATTCTGCCGCGGTACCGCCATACGCGGTGTTCGTTGGAGATGGAGGAGCTGACAAGCGAGGCCCGGTCAACAGAGATCGAAGCAAGGCGTGCTTAGGGGTCACAGACATGCGGGCCCGGGTGTTCAGCACCCACAAGGCATCGCAAGAGAGAGACTGGCCGGACAGGCCCACCTGTCGGCACCACGCATCGAGTTGGGCCACGGGAGTGATCCGGAGTTGGGCCAGAAAGGGGGATCCGGGCCCAAGTAAGGTATTCTTAGTCTTTTTCTTTTATTTTTTTTCCTTTCTTTTCTTTTCCAAATTCAAATATTCAAATCAAATTTCTACACAATTTCAAATTCATGGTTGAACTTCAAATTTATGAACAAACAAATAGATTTATCAACATGCAATGCAAGGTTCATTTTACTCTTTTAATTAATAGTTTAATTTTGAATGCATAGTTCATGCTTCCTAGAATTTCAAATAACTTTTCTATTTTATTTAAAATTTGAGGTCAACTTTAAGTTATGATTTCTTTGTTTCAATAAAATGCATCACAACAAATTCTTCAGCATGATATGCATATTTCTTTATTTATTGGTTATTGGACTAATATTAACTGATTTATGAAAAGAAAGGGAACTAATAAGTCTCCAAAGGTTTCAAAAATTCTCAAAACACTAATATGAATGTATTTTATTTATTTGTAACATTATTTTTCTCTGATGCAAAATTTGGGCATTACAGTATGAATGCCTTAGAGATTTCCTTATTGCAAATGGCTTCAAAGTCGGCAAGGCCGATCCTACTTTATTCACTAAAACTCTTGAGAATGACTTGTTTGTATGCCAAATTTATGTTGATGATATTATATTTGGGTCTACTAACAAGTCTACATGTGAAGAGTTTAGTAGGATCATGACACAGAAATTCGAGATGTCTATGATGGGGGAGTTGAAGTATTTTCTAGGATTTCAAGTCAAACAACTCCAAGAGGGCACCTTCATTAGCTAAACGAAGTATACTCAAGACATTCTAAGCAAGTTTGGAATGAAGGATGCCAAGCCCATCAAGACTCCCATGGGAACAAATGGGCATCTCGACCTCGACACGGGAGGTAAGTCCGTGGATCAAAAGGTATACCGGTCGATGATTGGTTCATTGCTTTATTTATGTGCATCTCGACCGGACATTATGCTTTCCGTTTGCATGTGTGCAAGATTCCAAGCCGACCCTAAGGAATCACACCTTACGGCCGTAAAACGAATCTTGAGATACTTAGCTTATACTCCTAAGTTTGGGCTTTGGTACCCTCGGGGATCCACATTTGATTTAATTGGTTATTCGGATGCCGATTGGGCAGGGTGTAAGATTAATAGGAAGAGCACATCGGGGACTTGCCAGTTCTTGGGAAGATCCTTGGTGTCATGGGCTTCAAAGAAGCAAAATTCGGTCGCTCTTTCCACCGCCGAAGCCGAGTATATTGCCGCAGGCCATTGTTGCGCGCAATTGCTTTGGATGAGGCAAACCCTGCGGGACTACGGTTACAAATTAACCAAAGTTCCTCTTCTATGTGATAATGAGAGTGCAATCCGCATGGCGGATAATCCCGTTGAGCATAGCCGCACTAAACACATAGCCATTCGGTATCATTTTCTTCGGGATCACCAACAAAAGGGGGATATCGAGATTTCATACATTAACACTAAAGATCAATTAGCCGATATCTTTACCAAGCCACTTGATGAACAATCTTTTACCAGACTTAGGCATGAGCTTAATATTCTTGATTCTAGGAATTTCTTTTGCTAAACTTACACACATAGCTCATAAGAATACCTTTGATCATGTCTCTTTTATATGCTATGACTAATGTGCTTTTAAGTGTATTCGAAACCAAGTCATAGGTATATTGAAAGGGAATTAGAGTCTTCGGCGAAGACAAAGGCTTCCACTCCACTCGACTACTCATCCTTCGCCGTCACTCCAAGCATCTCTCCAACTTTGGTATAATCTTCACTCATTCATTTTATGACCAAAGGGGGAGAAAGTACTTCATTTGGGCTCTAATGATTCCGTTTTTGGCGATTCATGCCAAAGGGGGAGAAAATATGAGCCCAAAGCAAAAGGACCGCACCACCACCCTAATTTTAAAATTGATGTTTTGGTAAATTTCAAAATTGGTGTCTCTTTGTGTTCTAAAGGGGGAGCAAGTAGTATTTTCAAAATTGATGTCTTAAAACCCTCTTGAACACTAAGGGGAGACTTTATTTGAGGGGGAGTTTTGTTTAGTCAAAGGAAAAGTATTTGGAACAAAGGAAGAAAATTTCAAAACTTGAAAATGCTTTGCAAAATCTTATTCATTTACCTTTGACTATCTTGCAAAAGGACTTTGAAAAGAATTTACAAAAGAATTTGCAAAAACAAAACTTATGGTGCAAATATTGTCCAATATGTCAAAAACAAAGAAAACAATCCATGTGCATCATGTAAGTATTTATATTGGCTCAATTCCAAGCAACCTTTTGCACTTACATTATGCAAACTAGTTCAATTATGCACTTCTATATTTGCTTTGGTTTGTGTTGGCATCAATCACCAAAAAGGGGGAGATTGAAAGGGAATTAGGCTTACACCTAGTTCCTAAATAATTTTGGTGGTTGAATTGCCCAACACAAACAAATTGGACTAACTAGTTTGCTCTAGTGTATTAGTTATACAGGTGCCAAAGGTTCACACTTAGCCAATAAAAAGACCAAGTATTGGGTTCGACAAAAGGGAAAAGGGACAACCGAAGGCACCTCTGGTCTGGCGCACCGGACTGTCCGGTGTGCCACCGGACATGTCCGGTGCACCAGAGGACTCCGAACTCAAACTCGTCACCTTCGGGAAACTCCAGAGGTGACTCCGCTATAATTCACCGAACTGTCCGGTGTACACCGGACATGTCCGGTGCTCCAAGGAAGAGCGGCCTCAGGAACTCGCCAGTCTCGGGAATTCGCGAAGACGGCTCCGCTATAATTCACCGGACATGTCCGGTGTACACCGGACTGTCCGGTGCAACCTCGGGGCAACGGCTACTTCGCGCCAACGGTCACCTGCAAGCGCATTTAATGCGCGCCAGAAGTGCGCAGTCGTCAGGCACGCGGGAGCAGATGCACCGGACATCGAACAGTACATGTCCGGTGTGCACCGGACATCCAGGCGGGCCCAGGTGTCAGAACTCCAACGGTCAAATTGCAACGGCTCTGGTGACTTGGCTGTCGCACCGGACATGTCCGGTGTGCACCGGACTGTCCGGTGCGCCATCGACAGACAGCCTCCACCAACGGTCAAGTTTGGTGGTTGGGGCTATAAATACCCCAACCACCCCCACATTCATTGCATCCAAGTTTTTCACTTCTCAACCACTTACAAGAGCTAGGCATTCAATTCTAGACACACTAAAGAGATCAAATCCTCTCCAATTCCACTCAAGCCTTTAGTGACTAGCGAGAGAGATTTGCCGTGTTCTTTTGAGCTCTTGCGCTTGGATCGCTTTCTTTCTTTCTCACTTGTTCCTGTGATCAAAACTCAATTGTAACCAAGGCAAGAGGCACCAATTGTGTGGTGGCCCTTGCGGGGAAGTTTTGTTCCCGTTTGATTGAGAAGAAGAAAAGCTCACTCGGTCCGAGGGACCGTTTGAGAGAGGGAAGGGTTGAAAGAGACCCGACCTTTGTGGCCTCCTCAACGGGGAGTAGGTTTGCGAGAACCGAACCTCGGTAAAACAAATCCGCGTGTCACACTCTTCATTTGCTTGCGATTTGTTTTGCGCCCTCTCTCGCGGACTCGTTTATATTTCTAACGCTAACCCGGCTTGTAGTTGTGATTATTTTTGAGATTTTCAGTTTCGCCCTATTCACCCCCCCTCTAGGCAACTTTCAATAACAGATGTAATACTTGGAGCAACTAATGCTAGTCTCCAGTGCAATCTCCTTGCATCCTGATATCAGCAGCCTGCATAGTATTGGCGTACAACAGAAGCCTTCCTGGCAACGTGTGAGTGATGATGAGCACAACGCGCGCCATAGCACGGGCGTACTGTCTGCCAGCGGAACGGACAAGCACACCAGCTGCGAGACGGCCTGGTCGCTGCCTGCCAGCGGAGTGGATAGGGCACATTAAATGCTGAAGGGGCACATCGCCTATCAGCAGGATGGACAGGCGGTACACCCTATCCATATTTAATGTTGAGGTAGCGTAGCTTGCGGCGTAGCCCGTGGTGCGGCCCACGGCGCAGAGGCCATACGTCAGGCTCCACCCGTTGGCTTACACCACGGGCCGTGGGCCACATGGCGGCATCGGGTCTCTGCCTGGGCGGGGAGCAGAATCATACAGGATGGGATCCAGACACGTGTCAGCACCAGACCCTAGCCTGGTCCTTGACCAGGGCTTAAGCTTTTCTTGCCTTGGAATTCTGGGACCCTGTCGTGGGCGGTTTGGACCCCACGTAGGGGGTCCGGACCCCATCCCACGGACCCAGCCTGCACACGTGGTGGTCCCAGACCTCCCTGGGGGTCCTGGCTGCATACCTAGAGGTCCGACGCTCTCCCATGAGGGTCCGAACTTACTTTTGGCGTCCTAGAGCATTCCTTCTTTCCTGGACACGTGGCGGCTCCGGACCCGCCCATGTGGTGCAGTTGGGTGCTGCTGTGGGCCCTGAGTAGCGGTCCGTGACTGGGCCGAGTCGTGGCCTGGCCTCGGTCGCGGCATTATTGCTGCACGGCTATAAGATAGCCACGCGGCCACTACGTCTTGATACAGTAGTAGGGGGTACCGACAGTGGCCCCCGGGCCCACCTCAGGGGAGGATGCGAGCCTACAGGTGGGGCCAAAACTTGTACTTTGCGTCAACATGGCACGACTGGTGACTGGGGCGCCACCTTAGCGCGTGCTGCATTAACTCGGCGCATCTAGCGACGCACGCGCTGTCAGTCTACCCCCGGTCACGTCGACTGTCACATCTGTCCCCGCGGCTGACTGACATGTGGCTTCCATGCCTGATGTTTTCGCCAGGCCATGCGCAAGGCGCCTCGATCCCGCTGCCTTTAAAAATTCACCTTTTTGTCTTCTTTCAGCGGTACTGAGGGAGCACAATATTGTTGCGAACGGCGGTTCAACTTCTCTGCACCCAGGAATCGACGCCCAAGGAGGATGACTCGTAGGCCCGGGCCCTTGTGTCAGAGGCTGGGCTGTTGGTTTCGGCGGAGATGGAGAGGCGTACTACCGCGGGCGGCAGCACGCTCCCCGTGTGTCGGTTCGCCTTCTTCGTACTCGCGAACCAGCACGCCAAGTGTATGACATGTGGGCCCGGGCCCCCATGTTAGAGGCTGGGCCATTGTCTTCGGCGGAGATGAAGAGGCGCACTACCGCGGGCGATGGTACGCTCCTCACGCGGTGGTTTGCCTTCTTCGCACTTGGAGACCAACATACCGGTCGTATGACTTGTGGGATCGGCCCCCCGTGTCATAGGCTGGGTTGCCCTGATGCACATCGGGGGAGATTTTCCGTGGCGTTTCGGGGCGCGAGCGAGAGAGTCTGCTTTAAAAAGGGATTCTCCCTATGAGGAGCAGCTATGCTTTCACTTCTCTCCAACTCGCTGTGCCCCTTTGCCTTCAAAGTCTCTGCTTTGTGCCGCCGTAGTTGCCTTGGCCTTGTTAGTTCATCCCGAGCGCTTTCAGACTGAGTGGGCGCTTGACATGGTGTGCCGCCTGCCTGGATGGAGCGCGCAGGCATGCGGTGGAAGGATCCGCGTCGGCGCCTTCCCCCTCGGTGATCTCGCCACTGGGGAGCTCGTGCTTTTTGTTTCCTGTGTGATGGTGCTGCCGATCTCGTCTTCTTCTTGCTGTTGCTGAAGGAGTGTGACCTCGCGGGGGGGGGGGTGGCGCTCTTTCGCAAGTGCTCAGTTTCAAGGATGTTCATCAGCCTTGCGGTGGTGGAAAGCGAGCTAGGCTACGGCCTTCCGCCAGTGCTCAGCTTCAAGGATGTTCATTAGCCTTGCGGTGGTGGAAAGCGAGCTGGGCTGTGGCTCTATCCTCCGCATGAGTTAGTGGCCCGCCTCCATGAACTTGTTGAGCCCCGGCTACGCCGCAACGGCCAGATCGCAAGCGTCGTCTGCCACCGTGCTTCCAACTCTTTGGCTTTAATGGCCTCGTCGTCACCCTCGTAGGAATACGAGGGCGAGGGCCTCTTCGCTATGGCGCACGCGTTGAGGTGGCCACCACCGCTGGCAAGCCTCCCAGAAGGATTCCATGAAGACGGTGCCCGCGTGCTTCCAGTGCGACCATGCTGGTGCCTAGTAGTTTTCACCTGTAGAAATGGAGCTAGGACTTCGCTTGACAGCGGATGCAATAACTTTTGCTTTTGTAAGGTACTTTTGAGTACTAATTATCAAGCAGTATTAGCACTTATCTGTATACTATTTGTCCCTATTGTGTGCGGTGTTGCTGACTCCTCCCTGGTACTTGGTCCCCCTGGGATGCAGGCTCGATGTGTCGAGGCTGGATACCAGCGTACCTAAAAGAGTTGGCAATGACCCCTAGGAGGTAGCCTTGACTGGGACATGGACCTGTACACAGCTTTAGCTAGGGAGAGTTAGTAGCACACCCATAGGGCCCATCGTCTGATACTAACCATCCTTTGATACATGCATGGGACCTGCAGGTTTTAGTCTGGGAAGCCAAGTTGTGTGTCCGGACCCCCTGGACCGTGATTCTAAATACTAGGACACCTGTCGCAGAGTGGTGGAGCGTGCAGGCTTACGGTACAAGACCAGGCAAAGCGGCTACACGGCTCTAGGCCACCCCAGGAGACAAGTGTCCATTCTCTAGAACCGGACCCTAGGTTACCGGGCCCACAGGACTATAGCTCCAAATACTAGGGTGCCCATCACAGAGTGGTGGAGCGTGCAGGCTTAGGGTACGAACCAGGCTAAGCGGCTACACAGCTCCGGACCGCCCCATGGAACGAGCTCTCGTTCTTTAAAACCGACCCCCAGGCTGCTGGACCCCCACCTTCGTAGAGGGGTCCTAAACTGCAAGCCTTGGCTACTCAATTTGGATGTCGTCATATCAGCAGAATGGGAACTGTATGGGTGGGTTAGATAAAAATAATATCCAGAAACTTTAGGATAAAACCGTGGAGCAGGAGGATAAAGTTATCATAGAACCACGTCTGAGGGGGTAAACCTCTTCTTTATAACTTGACATGCATGGGTGTAGACCAACAGGTCGGGTTTATGAGGGCGGACCTCACCGGGCTGGCGTACACATATGCAAAACCTAATTACAAAAGAAGAAAAACTTAACCCCTCAGGCTTGCTTCTATTGGCAGGACTTACGGATATGCTCCATGTTCCACGGCTGGGAAAAGGCATTCCTTTAGTTATAGCGAGGTGGGCACCCCTCGGGTTGGCATATTTCCGTCACCTTGAAGGGTCCCTCTCAGCTGGGGGAGAGTCTGTGGAACCCTTTTTCAGTTCAGTATTCGCCTTGGGGCCAGGTCCCGACCTCGGGCTCCCCACTGTGCATGAACCGTTGGTAGCAGTGCCTGGGCGCCCAGTTGTGACGTGCATTTAGGGTCACTGCTTATCATCTGAGTTCATCAATGGAGTCCATGTCCTCGTGCCGTAGCCGCCCCTGCATAGACCCATCAAAAGACTGGACCCATGGGGAGTCCAGAAGGGTTTCTGGGGAAGACATGCTTCGGCCCCGTGGACCAGGGAGTACGGGGTCCCCCAGTGGCCCGTCTAGTTGTCGTCACTAGAGTCGGAGTCTCTGGTGAAAACATCCTTCAGGACCCCCTGGGCGACTGATACCCGAGGTCCTGTTCAGCCGTGGCCACCTCGTCGTCGTCGACCCTTTCCTTGTGAGAGCACCTAGAGGGCGGGGGGGGGGGGGGTGAATAGGTGATCCTGTAAAAATCAAATACTTGTAGCCACAAAACTTGGTTAAGAGTTAGCTCAATAGAATCAAGTGGCTAAGGATCAAGCTCTTGTGAAACACAATGGTCACGAAGAAAACAAGCACAAGAGACACGATGATTTATCCCGTGGTTCGGCCAAGTATACCACTTGCCTACTTCACGTTGTGGTGTCCCAATGGATGAGGGTCGCACTCAACCCCTTTCAAGTGATCCAATGATCAACTTGAATACCATGGTGTTTTCCTTTCTTTTACTATCTCCCGTTCGTGAGGAATCTCCACAACTTGGAGCCTCTCGCCCTTATAATTGATGATCACAAAGAAGCACGAAAGTAAGGGAGGGAAGAGCAACACACACAAGACTCAAAGCACGAGCAAAAACACGCACACAACCCACAACTTGAGCTCACAACACAATGCGAGGAGTTCTCTACTCAACTAGAGCTCAAGTCACTATCAGAAAGAATCAAATGCGCGAGAATGGAGTCTTGGTGCTTAGAGATGATCAAAGAATGCTTGGGTTGCTCCTCCATGCACCTAGGGTTCCCTTTTATAGCCCCAAGGCAGCTAGGAGCCGTTGGAGGCAATCTGGGAAGGCATATCTTGCCTTCTGTCGGGTGGCGCACCGGACAGTCCGGTGCACCACCAGACAGGCACTGTTCATGGTCCAGTGCAGATCGCCTTCCCAAATTGGCATAGCCGACCGTTGCAAAATTGTAGACGTTGGCGTACCGGACACTGTCCGGTGGACACCGAACAGTCCGGTGCCTCCTGCCGACCGTTGGAGCGGGCCACGTGTCGCCCGCGGATTTGGTGGTCGACCGTTGCGCTGGCTTCCGTTGGCTCACCGGACAGTCCGGTGCCTCACCGGAACATCCGGTGAATTTTAGCCGTACGCCGTTGAACGATTCCCGAGAGAGACGACTTCGCCGCAGACGGCTCACCGGACAGTCCGGTGAATTATAGCCATACACCGTCGTCAGTTCCCGAGAGTGGCCTGTTCACCGGAGGCTGGCCTGGCGTACCGGACACTATCCGGTGCACCACCGGACAGTCCGATGTGCCAGACTGCGCTGAGTCTTGGCTGCTCCAGTCAAGACTTTTCCTTTTTCTCTTTTCTCTAATTCTAGCAGTTAGACAAATATATTAGTACACAAAAACCAATGTACTAAGTCTAGAATCATACCTTCTTGTTGATTTGCACTTCATCCATCATTTGGCACATAATTACTCACTCAATATGTGTTGGGCACTTAATCACCAAAACTCTTTAGAAATGGCCCAAGGGCACATTTCCCTTTCAATCTCCCCCTTTTTGGTGATTTATGCCAACACATCAAAAAGCAACTAAAAGAAGTGCAACATCAAAGCAATTGAGAACAAGAATTGTTTTTGATTCAAATTTGGCATATTTGGATCATTCTTTGCCACCACTTGGTTTGTTTTTGAAATCAAACTCATTTTCCTATCTCTAAGTTAAACACACTTGTTTAGGCATAAAGAGAGGTATTCCCCGAGAAAAATTGATCAAGAGCCAGAAACTCCCCTTTTTTCCCATAATCCTACATTCTCCCCACAAGAGGCCAAATTTTGCACATAAGAGTATTTTGACAAAACAAAAGTTCTAACTCTACTATTTTCAAAATTCTCAAGTGGTAGCTGATCCATTTGCTTTGGCCTTAATTTCTCCCCCTTTAGCATTAAGCACCAAAACGGGATCATTATTGGCCCCGAAACCCCATTGCCTCACCAAAATCGTCAATTAAGAGTAAAAACGGCAATAAGAGCATGGAGATGAACTTGGAGTAAATTACCCTCTCATCGGAGTGTAGTGGAAGTCTTGCATGGTCCAAGTTCACCTTTCCCTTTCAATCCACCTTTGATATTAAATTAAGTAAACTCAAGCACACGGTTAGTCTCAAAGGGTCAAGTTGTAGCATTTCTCCCCCTAAATATGTGCATCATTCACACATGGACTTGTGAGGTCCGGGGATCCCTTGCACAACTTGAGCACCATAAATAAGCAATAATATGCATAAAGGAACATGATCAAAGACATAAAACACATGTATGCTATAGATCAATCCAAGTTACGCGAATCTAAGACATTTAGCTCACTATGCAGCCTGCAAAAGGTCTTTTCATCTAAAGGCTTGGTAAAGATATCGGCTAGCTGGTTCTCGGTGCTTACATAAAACACTTCGATATCTCCCTTTTGCTGGTGGTCTCTCAAAAAGTGATACCGGATGTCTATGTGCTTTGTGCGGCTGTGTTCAACAGGATTGTCCGCCATGCGGATTGCACTCTCATTGTCACATAGGAGTGGGACTTTGCTCAGATTGTAGCCAAAGTCTCAAAGGGTTTGCCTCATCCAAAGTAGTTGCGCGTAACACTATCCTGCGGCAACATACTCGGCCTCAGCGGTGCATAGGGCAACGGAAGTTTGTTTCTTTGAACTCCAAGACACCAGGGACCTTCCTAGGAATTGGCACGTCCCTGATGTACTCTTCCTATCAACCTTGCACCCGACATAATCCGAGTCTGAATATCCAATTAAGTCAAAGGTTGACCCCTTTGGATACCAGATCCTGAAGCAAGGCGTAGCAAATAAATATCTAAGAATCCGCTTAACGGCCACAAGGTGACACTCCCTTGGGTCGGATTGAAATCTAGCACACATGCATACGCTAAGCATAATATCCGGTCTACTAGCACATAAATAAAGTAAAGACCCTATCATAGACCGTTATGCCTTTTGATCAACGGACTTACCTCCTTTGTTGAGGTCGACATGTCCGTCGGTTCCCATTGGAGTCTTTGCGGGCTTGGCGTCCTTCATCCCAAACCGCTTGAGCAAGTCTTGCGTGTACTTCGTTTGAGAGATGAAGGTGCCGTCCTTGAGTTGCTTCACTTGGAACCCAAGGAAGTAGTTCAACTCGCCCATCATCGACATCTCGAATTTCTGTGTCATCACCCTGCTAAAGTCTTCACAAGACTTTTGGTTAGTAGAACCAAATATTATGTCATCGACATAAATTTGGCACACAAATAAGTCACCATCACAAGTCTTAGTGAAAAGAGTTGGATCGGCTTTCCCAACCTTGAAAGCATTAGCAATTAGAAAATCTCTAAGGCATTCATACCATGCTCTTGGGGCTTGCTTAAGTCCATAGAGCGCCTTAGAGAGCTTACACACGTGGTCGGGATACCGTTCATCCTCAAAGCCACGGGGTTGCTCCACGTACACCTCCTCCTTGATTGGCCCGTTGAGGAAAGCGTTCTTCACGTCTATTTGGAACAACCTGAAAGAATGGTGAGCGGCATAGGCTAACAAAATGCGAATCGACTCTAGCCTAGCCACAGGAGCAAAAGTCTCCTCAAAGTCCAAACCTGCGACTTGGGCATAACCTTTTGCCACAAGTCGAGCCTTGTTCCTTGTCACCACCCCGTGCTCGTCCTATTTGTTGCGGAACACCTACTTGGTTCCCACAACGTTTTGCTTGGGACGTGGCACCAGGGTCCAAACTTCGTTTCGCTTGAAGTTGTTGAGCTCTTCCTGCATGGCCAACACCTAATCTGGATCTAGCAAGGCCTCTTCTACCCTGAAAGGCTCAATAGAAGAGACAAAAGAGTAATGCTCACAAAAATTAGCTAGACGTGAGCGAGTAGTTACTCCCTTGCTTATATCACCCAAGATCTGGTCGATGGGATGATTCCTTTGAATCGTCGCTCGAACTTGAGTTGGAGGGGCCCGTGGTGCTTCTTCCTCCACAATTTGGTCTTCTTGTGCTCCCCCTTGATCACACGCCTCCTCTTGAGGAACCTATTCATCATCTTGAGTTGGGGGTTGCACCATTGTTAAGAAAGAAGGTTGATCTTGCACTTGGTGCTCCTGTGGTCGCACATCTCCAATCGCCATGGTGCGAATTGCGTCCATTGGAACATCATCTTCATCTATATCATCAAGATCAACATGCTCTCTTGGAGAGCCATTACTTTCATCAAATACAACATCGCTAGAGACTTCAACCAAACCTGATGATTTGTTGAAGACTCTATACGCCTTTGTATTTGAGTCATAACCTAGCCAAAACCCTTCTACAGCTTTGTGAGCAAATTTTGAATTTCTACCTTTCTTTACTAGAATGTAATATTTACTCCCAAATACACGAAAATAAGACATGTTGGGTTTGTTACCGGTTAGAAGTTCATACGACGTCTTCTTGAGGAGGCGATGAAGGTAGACCCGGTTTATGGCGTGGCAAGCTGTGTTCACAGCTTCTGACCAAAACCGCTCGGGCGTCTTGAATTCTACAAGCATCGTCCTCACCATGTCTATAAGCATCCTGTTCTTCTTCTCTACCACACCGTTTTGCTATGGTGTGTAGGGAGCGGAGAACTCATGCTTGATTCCTTCCTCCTCAAGGAACTCCTCCACTTGAAGGTTCTTGAACTCGGACCCGTTGTCGCTTCTAATCTTTTTACGTTGAGTTCAAATTCGTTTTGAGCTCGCCTTAGAAAGCGCTTGAGGGTCCCTTGGGTTTCTGATTTATCCTGCAAAAAGAATACCCAAGTGAAGCGGGAAAAATCATCATCAACAACAAGACCATACTTACTTCCTCCTATGATCAGGTAGGCGACGGGTCCAAAGAGGTCCATGTGAAGTAGCTCCAAAGGTCTTGATGTGGTCATCACATCTTGCTGTGATGAGTGCTTCCCACCTGTTTGCCTGCTTGACAAGCTGCACAAGGTCTATCTTTTTCAAAAAACACATTTGTTAGACCTAACACATGTTCTCCCTTTAGAAGTTTGTGAAGGTTCTTCATCCCAACATGTGCTAGACAGCGATGCCACAACCAGCCCATGCTAGTCTCAGCAATTAAGCATGCATCTAGATCGGCCTCCTCTTTCAAAAAATCCACTAAATAGAGTTTGCCATCTAGTACACCCTTAAAAGCTAGTGAACCATCACTCCTTCTAAAGACAGACACATCTACATTTGTAAATAGAAAATTATAACCCATGTGGCACAATTGACTAACAGACAGCAGATTATAGCCTAGCGACTCTACTAGAAATACATTAGAGATAGAGTGCTCATTAGTGATGGCTATCTTGCACAAGCCTTTGACCTTGCCTTGATTCCCATCTCCAAATATGACTGTATCTTGGGAATCCTTGTTCTTGACATAGGAGGTGAACATCTTCTTCTCCCCCGTCATGTGGTTTGTGCATCCGCTGTCGATAATCCAGCTTGAGCCCCCGGATGCATAAACCTGTAAGGCAAATTAGGCTTGGGTTTTAGGTACCCAACTCTTGTTGGGTCCTACAAGGTTAGTTATAATAGTCTTTGGGACCCAAATGCAAGTCTTGTCTCCCTTGCATTTGGCCCCCAACTTCCTAGCAATCACTTTCTTATTCTTACAACAAATTGCAAAAGAAGTATTGCAAGCATGGTAAATTGTAGAAGGTTCATTACGTACTTTCCTAGGCATATGAACAACATTTTTTCTAGGCATATTTCTACCATGCACAAAAGAAGAACTTGAAGCAATCATAGCATGTGAATCATAAGCATAACTCCTATGAGCATTTCTAGAAAATTTTCTATCACTATAGATGAAAGCATGATTCCGTTGAGCACTATTAGCCATAGGGGCCTTCCCTTTCTCCTTGGCAGAAATGGAAGCCCTTTGACTTGTTAAGTTCTTGGCTTCCCTTTGAAAGCCAAGCCCATCCTTAATAGAGGGGTGTCTACCAACAGTGTAGGCATCCCTTGCAAATTTTAGTTTGTCAAAATCTACCTTGCAAGTCTTAAGTTGAGCATTAAGACTTGCAACTTCATCATTTAGTTTAGTAATGGATGCAAGATGTTCATTACAAGAATTAACATCAAAATCCTTGCACCTATTACAAATTACGACATGTTCCACACATGAACTAGACTCATTAGCTACTTCTAACTTAGCATTTAACTCATCATTAACACTCTTCAAAATAGAAATAGATTCATGGCAAGCAGAAATTTCAGAAGATAAAATCTCATTCCTTTTAGTTTCTAAAGCAAGAGATTTTTGTACACTAATAAACTTATCATGTTCTTCATACAATATATCCTCTTGCTTTTCTAAGAGTCTATTCTTTTCGTTTAAAGCATCAATCAATTCATTGATTTTTTCTACCTTGGCTCTATCTAAACCTTTAAATAAGCTAGAATAGTCTACTTCATCATCACTAGATTCTTCATCACTAGAAGTAGTGTATTTAGGAGTTTCTCAAATGCTTACCTTTTTCTCCTTTGCCATTAAGCAAGTATGGCGCTCGTTGGGGAAGAGAGACGACTTGTTGAAGGCCGAGGCGGCGAGTCCTTCGTCGTCAGAGTCGGACGAAGAGCAATCCGAATCCCACTCTTTGCCAAGGTGCGCCTCGCCCTTCGCCTTCTTGTAGGACTTCTTTTTCTCCCTCTTCCCGCTCTTTTCTTGTCCCTGGTCACTATCATTATCGGGACAGTTAGCAATAAAGTGACCAGTCTTACCACACTTGAAGCAGGAGCGCTTTCCCTTTGTCTTGCTCTTGTTGGGATGCTCCTTGTGTCCTTTTAGCGCCGTCTTGAAGCGCTTGATAATGAGGGCCATTTCATCCTCATTTAGCCCGACCGCCTCAACTTGCGCCACCTTGCTAGGTAGCGCCTCCCTGCTGCTTGTTGCTTTGAGAGCAACGGTTTGAGGCTCGTAGATGAGCATTGGGCCATTCAATGCCTCATCAACGTATCTTGCTTCCTTGATCATCATACGCCCGCTTACAAACTTTCCGAGTATTTCCTCGGGCGTCATCTTTGTGTACCTAGGATTCTCACGGATTGAGTTCACAAGATGAGGATCAAGAACAGTGAAGGACCTAAGCATAAGCCGAACGACGTCGTGGTCTATCCATTTCGTGCTTCCATAGCTCCTGATCTAGTTGACCAAGGTCTTGAGCCTGTTGTACGTTTGAGTTGGCTCCTCTCCCCTGATCATTGCGAACCTCCCCAGTTCGCCTTCCACCAACTCCATCTTGGTGATCATGGTGCCATCGTTCCCCTCATGAGAAATCTTGAGGGTGTCCTAGATTTGCTTGGCGTTGTCCAAGCCGCTCACCTTATTGTACTCGTCCCTGCACAAGGATGCTAGCAAAATAGTGGTAGCTTGTGCATTTTTATGGATTTGCTCATTAATGAAAACGGGGTTGTCAGTACTATCAAAAAGCATTCCATTTTCAACAATCTCCCAAATACTTGGATGGAGAGAGAATAGGTGACTATGCATTTTGTGACTCCAAAATGGGTAGTCTTCTCCATCAAAGTGCGGAGGTTTCCCAAGTGGAATTGAAAGTAAATGAGCATTGGAATTAAACGGAATACGAGAATAATCAAAAGAAAAATTCGAATTAACCGGTTTCTTTTTCTCGTCGTATTCGTCGTCTCTTGGGGAAGAAGAAGACTCGTCGCTGTCGTAGTAGACGATCTTCTTGATGCGCCTCTTCTTCTTCCCGTCCTTCTTCTTATGACTCGAGCCAGAGTCCGAGGGCTTATTGATAGTCGCCTAGAGGGGGGGTGAATAGGGCGAAACTGAAATTTACAAAAGTAATCACAACTACAAGCCGGGTTAGCGTTAGTAATAAAGAAACGAGTCCGCGAGAGAGGGCGCAAAACAAATCGTAAGCAAATAAGAGTGTGACACGAGGATTTGTTTTACCGAGGTTCGGTTCTCGCAAACCTACTCCCCGTTGAGGAGGCCACAAAGGCCGGGTCTCTTTCAACCCTTCCCTCTCTCAAACGATCCCACGGATCGAGTGAGCTTTCTTTTCTTCTCAATCAACCAGGAACAAAGCTTCCCCGCAAGGGCCACCACACAATCGGTGCCTCTTGCCTTGGTTACAATTGAGTGATGATCTCAAGAACAAATGAGAAAGAAAGAAAGCAATCCAAGCGCAAGAGCTCAAAAGAACACGGCAAATCTCTCTCGTTAGACACTAAGGGTTTGAGTGGAATTGGAGAGGATTTGATCTCTTTGTATGTGTCTAGAATTGAATGCCTAGCTCTTGTAAGTGGTTGAGAGTTGGAAAACTTGGATGGCAATGAATGTGGGGTGGTTGGGGTATTTATAGCCCCAACCACCACAAGTGACCGTTGGCTGGAGTCCTCTGTTCGATGGCGCACCGGACAGTCCGGTGCACACCGGACAGTCCGGTGCCCCTGCCACGTCACGGTTGCCGTTGGATTCTGACCGTTGGAGCTTCTGACTTGTGGGCCCTCCTGGGTGTCCGGTGCACACCGGACATGCACTGTTTGATGTCCGGTGCACCGGCATGGGCGATCCTGACGTCTGCGCGCGCTGCGCGCGCATTTAATGCACCGCAGGGAGCCGTTGGCGCCGCAGAGAGCCGTTGCTCCGCTGGTACACCGGACAGTCCGGTGCACACCGGACAGTCCGGTGAATTTTAGCGGAGCGGCTGCCAAGCGAACCCGAGGCTGGCGAGTTCCAGGGACGGTGTTTCCTTGAAGCACCGGACATGTCCGGTGCACACCGGACAGTCCGGTGAATTATAGCGCGCTGACCACCGAGACATCCCGAGAGCAAAGAGTTTGGGAGTCGAAGTCCTCTGGCCGCACCGGACAGTCCGGTGCACACCGGACAGTCCGGTGCCCCCGGCCAGAGGAGCCCTCGGTTGTCTTGCTCCTCCTTTGTTGAATCCAACATTTGATCTTTTTATTGGCTGAGTGTGAACCTTTTGCACCTGTATAACTTATGCACTAGAGTAAACTAGTTAGTCCAATATTTGTGTTGGGCAATTCAACCACCAAAATTATTTAGGAACTAGGTCTAAGCCTAATTCCCTTTCAATCTCCCCCTTTTTGGTGATTGATGCCAACACAAACCAAAGCAAATATAGAAGTGCATAATTGAACTAGTTTACATAATGTAAGTGCAAAGGTTGCTTGGAATTGAGCCAATACAAATTTATATGATGCGCATGGATGGTTTTCTTTATTTTTCACATATTGGACCACATTTGCACCACGAGTTTTGTTTTTGCAAATTCTTTTGTAAATTCTTTTCAAAGTACTTTTGCAAGATAGTCAAAGGTAAATGAAAAAGATTTTGCAAAGCATTTTCAAGATATGGAATTTTCTCCCCCTATTTCCAATGCTTTTCCTTTGACTAAGCAAAACTCCCCCTCAAATGAGGTCTCCTCTTAGTGTTCAAGAGGGTTTTCCATTAATTTTGAAAACACTACTTGCTCCCCCTTTTAGAACACAAAGAGATACCAATTTTGAAATTTATCATTGAAAATCATCAAATTTAAAATTAGGGGTGATGGTGCGGTCCTTTTGCTTTGGGCTCATATTTTCTCCCCCTTTGGCATGAATCGCCAAAAACGGAATCATTAGAGCCCATGAAGTACATTCTCCCCCTTTGGTCATGAAATAAATGAGTGAAGGTTATACCAACGTTGGAGAGATGAGGCGGAGCGACGGCGAAGGGTGAGTAGTGGAGCGGAGTGGAAGCCTTTGTCTTCGCCGAAGACTCCAATTCCCTTTCAATATACCTATGACTTGTTTGAAATACACTTGGAAATATATTAGTCATAGCATATATAAAAGAGACATGATCAAAGGTATATTTATGAGCTATGTGTGCAAGACTAGCAAAAGAAATTCCTAGAATCAAGAATATTGAGCTCATGCCTAAGTCGGGTAAAAGATTGTTCATCAAGTGGTTTGGTAAAGATATCGGCTAATTGATCTTTAGTATTAATATAAGAAATCTCGATATCCCCCTTTTGTTGGTGATCCCGAAGAAAATGATACCGAATGGCTATGTGCTTAGTGCGGCTGTGCTCGACGGGATTGTCGGCCATTTTGATTGCACTCTCATTGTCACATAGCAAAGGGACTTTGGTTAATTTGTAACCGTAGTCCCGCAGGGTTTGCCTCATCCAAAGCAATTGTGCGCAACAATGGCCTGCGGCAATATACTCGGCTTCGGCGGTAGAAAGAGCGACCGAATTTTGCTTCTTTGAAGCCCATGACACCAAGGATCTTCCCAAGAACTGGCAAGTCCCCGATGTGCTCTTCCTGTTGATTCTACACCCCGCCCAATCGGCATCCGAATAACCAATCAAATCAAATGTGGATCCCCGAGGGTACCAAAGCCCAAACTTAGGAGTATAAGCCAAATATCTCAAGATTCGTTTCACGGCCGTAAGGTGTGATTCCTTAGGGTCGGCTTGGAATCTTGCACACATGCAAACGGAAAGCATAATGTCCGGTCGAGATGCGCATAAATAAAGCAATGAACCAATCATCGACCGGTATACCTTTTGATCCACGGACTTACCTCCCGTGTCGAGGTCGAGATGCCCATTTGTTCCCATGGGTGTCTTGATGGGCTTGGCATCCTTCATTCCAAACTTGCTTAGAATATCTTGAGTATACTTCGTTTGGCTAATGAAGGTGCCCTCTTGGAGTTGCTTCACTTGGAATCCTAGAAAATACTTCAACTCCCCCATCATCGACATCTCGAATTTTTGTGTCATGATCCTACTAAATTCTTCACATGTAGATTTGTTAGTAGACCCAAATATGATATCATCAACATAAATTTGGCATACAAACAAATCATTGTCAAGAGTTTTAGTGAACAAAGTAGGATCGGCTTTGCCGACTTTGAAGCCATTCGCAATAAGGAAATCTCTAAGGCATTCATACCATGCTCTTGGGGCTTGCTTAAGCCCATAAAGCGCCTTAGAGAGCCTATAAACATGGTTAGGATACTCACTGTCTTCAAAGCCGGGAGGTTGCTCAACATAGACCTCCTCCTTGATTGGTCCATTGAGGAATGCACTCTTCACGTCCATTTGGTAGAGCTTGAAGCCATGGTAAGTAGCATAGGCTAATAATATACGAATTGACTCAAGCCTAGCTACGGGTGCATAGGTTTCACCAAAATCCAAACCTTCGACTTGTGAATACCCCTTGGCCACGAGTCGAGCTTTGTTCCTAGTCACCACACCATGCTCGTCTTGCTTGTTGCGGAAGACCCACTTGGTTCCTACAACATTTTGGTTAGGACGTGGAACTAAGTGCCATACCTCGTTCCTCGTGAAATTGTTGAGCTCCTCTTGCATCGCCATCACCCAATCCGAATCTTGAAGTGCCTCCTCTACCCTGGTTGGCTCAATAGAGGAAACAAACGAGTAATGTTCACAAAAATGAGCAACACGAGATCGAGTAGTTACCCCCTTATGAATGTCGCCGAGGATGGTGTCGACGGGGTGATCTCGTTGAATTGCTTGGTGGACTCTTGGGTGTGGCGGCCTTGGTTGCTCATCCTCCTTGTCTTCATCATTTGAATCTCCCCCTTGATCGTTGCCGTTATTTTGAGGTGGCTCATTTTCTTGATCTTCTTGTTCAACATCTTGAGCCTCATCCTCAACTTGAGTTGGTGGAGATACTTGTGTGGAGGAGGATGGTTGATCTTGTGCATTTGGAGGCTCTTCGGATTCCTTAGGACACACATCCCCAATGGACATGTTCCTTAGCGCTATGCATGGAGCCTGTTCTTCACCTATATCATCAAGATCAACTTGCTCTACTTGAGAGCCGTTAGTCTCATCAAACACAACGTCACAAGAAACTTCAACAAGTCCTGAGGACTTGTTAAAGACTCTATATGCCCTTGTGTTTGAGTCATATCCTAGTAAAAAGCCTTCTACAGTTTTAGGAGCAAATTTAGATTTTCTACCTCTTTTAACAAGTATAAAACATTTGCTACCAAAAACTCTAAAATATGAAATATTGGGCTTTTTACCGGTTAGGAGTTCATAGGATGTCTTCTTGAGGATTCGATGAAGATATAATCGGTTGATGGCGTAGCAGGCGGTGTTGACCGCCTCGGCCCAAAACCGATCCGGTGTCTTGTATTCATCAAGCATGGTTCTTGCCATGTCCAATAGAGTTCGATTCTTCCTCTCCACTACACCATTTTGTTGTGGAGTGTAGGGAGAAGAGAACTCATGCTTGATGCCCTCCTCCTCAAGAAAACCTTCTATTTGAGAGTTCTTGAACTCCGTTCCATTGTCGCTTCTAATTTTCTTGATCCTTAAGCCGAACTCATTTTGAGCCCGTCTCAAGAATCCCTTTAAGGTCTCTTGGGTTTGTGATTTTTCCTGCAAAAAGAATACCCAAGTGAAGCGAGAATAATCATCCACAATTACAAGGCAATACTTACTACCGCCGATGCTTATGTAAGCGATCGGGCCGAACAAATCCATGTGAAGGAGCTCCAGTGGCCTGTCGGTAGTCATGATATTTTTGTGTGGATGATGGACACCAACTTGCTTCCCAGCTTGGCAAGCGCTACAAATCCTGTCTTTCTCAAAATGAACATCGGTTAGTCCCAAAATGTGTTCTCCCTTTAGAAGCTTGTGAAGATTCTTCATTCCAACATGGGCTAGTCGGCGGTGCCAGAGCCAACCCAAGTTAGTCTTAGCAATTAAGCATGTGTCGAGTTCAGCCCTTTCAAAATCTACTAAGTATAGCTGACCCTCTAACACACCCTTAAATGCTATTGAATCATCACTCCTTCTAAAGACAGTAACACCTATATCAGTAAAAAGACAGTTGTAGCCCATTTGACATAATTGGGATACGGAAAGCAAATTGTAATCTAAGGAATCTACAAGAAAAACATTAGAAATGGAATGGTCAGGAGATATAGCAATTTTACCCAAACCTTTGACCAAACCTTGATTTCCATCCCCGAATGTGATAGCTCGTTGGGGATCTTGGTTTTTCTCATATGAGGAGAACATCCTTTTCTCCCCTGTCATGTGGTTTGTGCACCCGCTGTCGAGTATCCAACTTGAGCCCCCGGATGCATAAACCTACAAAACAAGTTTAGTTCTTTGTTTTAGGTACCCAAACGGTTTTGGGTCCTTTGGCATTAGATACAAGAACTTTGGGTACCCAAACACAAGTCTTGGAGCCCTTGTGTTTGCCCCCAACAATTTTGGCAACTACCTTGCCAGATTTGCTAGTCAAAACATAAGATGCATCAAGAGTTTTAAATGAAATGGCATGATCATTTGATGCATTAGTAGTTTTCTTTCTAGGCAACTTGGCATGGGTTGGTTGCCTAGATTTAGATGTCTCACCCTTATACATAAAAGCATAATTAGGGCCAGAGTGAGACTTCCTAGAATGAATTTTCTTAATTTTACTCTCAGGATACCCGGCAGGGTACAAAATGTAACCCTCGTTATCCTGAGGCATGGGAGCCTTGCCCTTAACAAAGTTAGACAAGTTCTTAGGAGGGGCATTAATTTTGACATTGTCTCCCCTTTGGAAGCCAATGCCGTCCTTAATGCCCGGGCGTCTCCCATTATAGAGCATGCTTCTAGCAAGTTTAAATTTTTCATTTTCTAAGTCATGCTCTCTAATCTTAGCATTAAGTTGTGCTATGTGATCATTTTGTTTCTTAATTAAAGCTAGGTGATCATGGATAGCATCAACATTAATATCTCTACATCTAGTACAAATGGAAACATGCTCAACATTCGATGTAGAGGGTTTGCAAGTTTTAAGTTCAACAACCTTAGCATGCAACATATCATTTTTAGTTCTAAGGTCGGAAATAGTAGCATTGCAAACATCAAAATCTTTAGCCTTAGCAATTAATTTCTCATTTTCATTTCTAAGGCTAGCAATGGAAACATTTAACTCATTAATCCTAGCAAGCAAATCAACATTATCATTTCTAGGATCAATGCAAACATGAGAATCAACCTTAGCAATTAAATTGGCATTTTCATTTCTAAGGTTGTTTAAAGTCTCATGGCAAATACTTAGCTCACTAGACAATTTTTCACATTTTTCTCTTTCTAGAGCATAAGCATTTTTAACCTTAACATGCTTTTTATTTTCTTTAATAAGGAGGTCCTCTTGAGAATCCAAGAGATCATCCTTCTCATGTATAGCACTAATCAATTCATTTAATTTTTCTTTTTGTTCCATGTTAAGGTTGGCAAAAAGAATACGCAAATTATCCTCTTCATTTTTATCATCATCCTCATCACTAGATGTTTCATATTTAGTGGAGGACTTTGATTTTACCTTCTTTTTGCCGTCCTTGGCCATGAGGCACTTGTGGCCGACGTTGGGGAAGAGGAGACCCTTGGTGACGGCGATGTTGGCGGCGTCCTCGTCGTCGGAGGAGTCGCTAGAGCTTTCGTCGGAGTCCCATTCCCGACAAACATGGGCATCGCCGCCCTTCTTCTTGTAGTACTTCTTCTTCTCCTTCCTCTTGCCCTTCTTGTCGTCGCCCCTGTCACTATCACTTGATAATGGACATTTAGCAATAAAGTGACCGGGCTTACCACACTTGTAGCAAACCTTCTTGGAACGGGATTTGTAATCCTTCCCCTTCCGTTGCTTGAGGATTTGCCGGAAGCTTTTGATGATTAGGGCCATCTCCTCATTGTCGAGCTTGGAGGCGTCAATCGGTTGTCTACTTGGTGTAGACTCCTCCTTCTTCTCCTCCGTTGCCTTGAAGGCCACGGGTTGCGCCTCGGATGTGGAAGGCTCATCAAGCTCGTTGATCTTCTTGGAGCCCTTAATCATGCATTCAAAACTAACAAAATTCCCGATGACTTCCTCGGGGGTCATTTGTGTATATCTAGGGTTGCCACGAATTAATTGTACTTGAGTAGGGTTAAGGAAAATAAGGGCTCTTAGAATAACCTTAACCACTTCGTGGTCATCCCATTTTGCGCTCCCGAGGTTGCGCACTTGGTTCACCAAGGTCTTGAGCCGGTTGTACATGTCTTGTGGCTCCTCCCCTTGGCGAAGACGGAAGCGACCGAGCTCCCCCTCGATCGTTTCCCGCTTGGTGATCTTGGTGAGTTCATCACCTTCGTGCGCCGTCTTGAGTAGGTCCCAAATCTCCTTGGCGTTCTTCAACCCTTGAACTTTGTTGTATTCCTCCTTGCTTAGTGAGGCAAGGAGAATGGTTGTGGCCTGGGAGTTGAAGTGCTCGATTTGGGCCACTTCGTCCGTGTCGTAGTCTTCATCCCCTACGGATGGTACCTGTACACCAAACTCAACAACATCCCATAATCTTTTGTGGAGAGAGGTTAGATGAAATCGCATCAAATTACTCCACATAGCATAATCTTCACCATTAAAAGTTGGTGGTTTGCCTAATGGGACGGAAAGTAAAGGTGTATGTTTAGAAATGCGAGGGTAGCGTAGGGGAATCTTACTATACTTCTTACGCTCTTGGCGTTTAGAAGTGACGGACGCCGCGTCGGAGCCGGAGGTGGAGGTCGATGAAGTGTCGGTCTCGTAGAAGACCACCTTCCTCATCCTTTTGTGCTTGTCCCCACTCCGATGCGGCTTGTGAGAAGAAGATTTTTCCTTCTTCTCCTTGTGGTGAGAAGAGGAAGATCTTTTCTCCTTTCGCTTGGAGGATCTCTTCTTCTTCTCCCTTCTCTTGGTGCGGGACTCTTCCGATGAAGATGAGGTGCTCCCTTGGCTTGTAGTGGGCTTGTCATCGCCGGTCTCCATCTCCTTCTTGGCGGGATCTCCCGACATCACTTCGAGCGGTTAGGCTCTAATGAAGTACCGGGCTCTGATACCAATTGATAGTCGCCTAGAGGGGGGGTGAATAGGGCGAAACTGAAATTTACAAAAGTAATCACAACTACAAGCCGGGTTAGCGTTAGTAATAAAGAAACGAGTCCGCGAGAGAGGGCGCAAAACAAATCGTAAGCAAATAAGAGTGTGACACGAGGATTTGTTTTACCGAGGTTCGGTTCTCGCAAACCTACTCCCCGTTGAGGAGGCCACAAAGGCCGGGTCTCTTTCAACCCTTCCCTCTCTCAAACGATCCCACGGATCGAGTGAGCTTTCTTTTCTTCTCAATCAACCAGGAACAAAGCTTCCCCGCAAGGGCCACCACACAATCGGTGCCTCTTGCCTTGGTTACAATTGAGTGATGATCTCAAGAACAAATGAGAAAGAAAGAAAGCAATCCAAGCGCAAGAGCTCAAAAGAACACGGCAAATCTCTCTCGTTAGACACTAAGGGTTTGAGTGGAATTGGAGAGGATTTGATCTCTTTGTATGTGTCTAGAATTGAATGCCTAGCTCTTGTAAGTGGTTGAGAGTTGGAAAACTTGGATGGCAATGAATGTGGGGTGGTTGGGGTATTTATAGCCCCAACCACCACAAGTGACCGTTGGCTGGAGTCCTCTGTTCGATGGCGCACCGGACAGTCCGGTGCACACCGGACAGTCCGGTGCCCCTGCCACGTCACGGTTGCCGTTGGATTCTGACCGTTGGAGCTTCTGACTTGTGGGCCCTCCTGGGTGTCCGGTGCACACCGGACATGCACTGTTTGATGTCCGGTGCACCGGCATGGGCGATCCTGACGTCTGCGCGCGCTGCGCGCGCATTTAATGCACCGCAGGGAGCCGTTGGCGCCGCAGAGAGCCGTTGCTCCGCTGGTACACCGGACAGTCCGGTGCACACCGGACAGTCCGGTGAATTTTAGCGGAGCGGCTGCCAAGCGAACCCGAGGCTGGCGAGTTCCAGGGACGGTGTTTCCTTGAAGCACCGGACATGTCCGGTGCACACCGGACAGTCCGGTGAATTATAGCGCGCTGACCACCGAGACATCCCGAGAGCAAAGAGTTTGGGAGTCGAAGTCCTCTGGCCGCACCGGACAGTCCGGTGCACACCGGACAGTCCGGTGCCCCCGGCCAGAGGAGCCCTCGGTTGTCTTGCTCCTCCTTTGTTGAATCCAACATTTGATCTTTTTATTGGCTGAGTGTGAACCTTTTGCACCTGTATAACTTATGCACTAGAGTAAACTAGTTAGTCCAATATTTGTGTTGGGCAATTCAACCACCAAAATTATTTAGGAACTAGGTCTAAGCCTAATTCCCTTTCACTTATCATCTCTTGGCTCGTTGACGATGGACTCCTTTGTCTTGTCGTTGACCACCATCCCCTTTCCCTTAGGATCCATCTCTTCGGGCGATTAGTCCCTTGCGTGAAGAGAACGGCTCCAATACCAATTGAGAGCACCTAGAGGGGGGTGAATAGGTGATCCTGTAAAAATCAAATAATTGTAGCCACAAAACTTGGTTAAGAGTTAGCTCAATAGAATCAAGTGGCTAAGGATCAAGCTCTTGTGAAACACAATGGTCACGAAGAAAACAAGCACAAGAGATACGGTGATTTATCCCGTGGTTCGGCCAAGTATACCACATGCCTACTCCACGTTGTGGCGTCCCAATGGATGAGGGTCGCACTCAACCCCTTTCAAGTGATCCAATTATCAACTTGAATACCACGGTGTTTTCCTTTCTTTTACTATCTCCTATTCGCGAGGAATCTCCACAACTTGGAGCCTCTCGCCCTTACAATTGATGATCACAAAGAAGCACAGAAGTAAGGGAGGGAAGAGCAACACACACAAGACTCAAAGCACGAGCAAAAACATGCACACAACCCACAACTTGAGCTCACAACACAATGCGAGGAGTTCTCTACTTAACTAGAGCTCAAGTCACTATCACAAAGAATCAAATGCGCGAGAATGGAGTCTTGGTGCTTAGAGATGATCAAAGAATGCTTGGGTTGCTCCTCCATGCGCCTAGGGTTCCCTTTTATAGCCCCAAGGCAGCTAGGAGCCGTTGGAGGCAATCCGGGAAGGCAATTCTTGCCTTCTGTCGGGTGGCGCACCGGACAGTCCGGTGCACCACCGGACATGCACTGTTCATGGTCCGGTGCAGATCACCTTCCTAAAATGGCATAGCCGACCGTTGCAGAATTGTAGCCGTTGGCACACCGGACACTGTCCGGTGCACACCGAACAGTCCGGTGCCTCCTGCCGACCATTGGAGCGGGCCACGCGTCGCCCGCGGATTTGGCGGCCGACCGTTGCGCTGGCGGTCGTTGGCTCACCAGACAGTCCGGTGCCTCACCGGACCGTCCGGTGAATTTTAGGCGTACGGTGTTGAACGATTCTCGAGAGCAACGACTTCGCCACAGACGGCTCACCGGATAGTCCGGTGCACCACCGAATAGTCTGGTGAATTATAGCCATACACCACCGTCAGTTCCCGAGAGTGGCCTGTTCACCGGAGGCTGGCCTGGCGCACCGGACACTGTCCGGTGCACCACCGGACAGTCCGGTGTGCCAGACTTCGCTGAGTTTTGGCTGCTCTAGTCAAGACTTTTCCTTTTTCTCTTTTCTCTGATTCTAGCACTTAGACAAATATATTAGTACACAAAAACCAATGTACTAAGTCTAGAATCATACCTTCTTGTTGATTTGCACTTCATCCATCATTTGGCACATAATTACTCACTCAATATGTGTTGGGCACTTAATCACCAAAACTCTTTAGAAATGGCCCAAGGGCACATTTCCCTTTCACCTTGCCAGGTCGGTGACGAGGTGGGGAGCCGTCCCTGGAAGACTGCTCGCGCCGCTCGCTGACGCGCTTCACGAGCTCGATGATCTCGCGACACTCTGCGGCGCTGTGGCGACTGTTGGGGTGTACAGGACATGAGCCGCTATTACCCCTCTGCGGCCGTGGGCGCTTGTTGCGCTTGTTCTGGCCCCCAGTCACAGCTGCAACGACCAGAGCGGTAGAATGCGGCTTATCGTGGCTGTGGTTTTTCTTCTTCTTCTTTTTGCCGTCCTGGGTAACGGCATCGGAGCCTCCTATCTGGGCGACTCTGGTCTGTGGCGCTGAGTGCCATGCACGGCCCTCGGCGGCTCTGGCACACTTGTCGGCCAGAGTGAAGAGAGTGGAGACAGTTTCCACGTCGTGCGTGGCTAACTTCTCCAACATCTTCTCATCACGTACTCCCTGGCGGAAAGCCGTGATGATGGAAGCATCTGAAATACGGGGTATGGTGCCCCGTACCTTGGTGAAGCAGGAGATGAAGGTCCGGAGAGTTTCCCCGGGTTCCTGCCTCACTGCATGGAGGCGGGCCTCCACGCCGTGTTGTTGGTAAGCGCTGGCGAAGTTCGCTACGAACCACACACAGAGCTCTTCCCAGGAGTAGATCGATCCTGGGGCAAGGTTCATGAGCCAAGTCCGGGTGGGTCCAGACAAGGCGACATGGAAATATGTTGCCATCACGGATGTGTTTCCACCTGCTGCCATGATGGCGGTGACGTATACCTGCAGGAATTCCGACGGGTTCGATGTACCATCGTACTTTTCCGATAGGCGTGGCCAGAACTTGGATGGCCACATCGCTACACGGAGATGATCGGCGAGCGCGGCACAGCCCACGCCGGCCAACGGGACACCCGTCAAGATCCTGGCGCCTGTCGGGGTCTACAGAGCAACCGCACCGAAGTTGTAGTTGAGGTTGCGACCCTTGATGTTTTGTC
Source organism: Zea luxurians (assembly GCA_029449295.1). Taxonomy (NCBI): domain Eukaryota; kingdom Viridiplantae; phylum Streptophyta; class Magnoliopsida; order Poales; family Poaceae; genus Zea; species Zea luxurians. The sequence continues at coordinate 3,323,793 of JAOPSE010000048.1, read as the reverse complement.
GACACTCATGCACCCTCTCCAGAGAGACACGAGCATCCTTGCCCGCACGCCTGTGCTTAAGTTCTGCCCACAGGTCGTCTGGTTCCTCTAGAGAGGTTGTGGCGTCCTCTCCCGCCCGCCAGCGGTTGAGCTCCGCCAGCAAGTCCTCGGTCGGCGCGGCCCACACAGAGGGCGAGCGCACCGACGCCGACGCCTCATGTTGACGTCGGGACGAGCGAGGCCTGGGCCTGGCCGAGCCAGAGTGTGCCATGCCGAGTAGTCGGTTGACGTCGTCACACCACTGCTTCATGGCCTCTGGCGAGGCCGTGGATCTAGGAGGGTGGCGTAACAACTCCCTGGCTGTAGACAGCGCACCGGGAGCGGCCCTTGACACCCTGGACGACTGCGCAGGAGTGTGCTGCCACGCAGAACGCACAGCAGCAGCTGCATCGGGCGCAGGGCGGCTGGAGGCTCGTGGTGTGGAAGAGGCAGCTCCCTCCTCCATGGGGAAGTCCTCGAGGACGAAGTCGTGGTGCTCGACGATGTGAACCATGGTGTCGAGTAGGAAAACAAGCAAAAAATCTAATGCCAAGCCCCCTACCTAGCGCGCCAAATGTCGGAGAGGAAATCTCCGGCTGGGTGGTGGAATGCACCCGCCCTAAATCCTAAGATGAGGAAGGGGCTAAGCATTTTGCCTGTTGCAAGAATGGGGGATGAACACACAAGAACACAAAGATTTAGAGTGGTTTGGGCCGTTGGAGCGTAATACCCTACTCCACTGTGTGTTGTATTGCTGAGAGAGCTTGAGAGTTGAGAATCTAAGTTGGCCTGTGTGAATCTGTGTTGTAACGTTGCATGCCTCCCCTTTTATAGCTCAAGAGGGGCACGTACAAGGGTGCTAAGCCCCGACATGTGGGCCTAGGAACATAATGGATGTAATACTTGGAGCAACTAATGCTAGTCGCCAGTGCAATCTCCTTGCGTCCTGATATCCACAGCCTGCGTAGTATTGGCGTACAACGGAAGCCTTCCTGGCAACGTGTGCGTGATGATGAGCACAGCGTGCGCCGCAGCACGGGCATACTGCCTGCCAGCGGAACGGACAGGCACGCCGCCTGCGAGATGGCCTGGTCGCTGCCTGCCAGTGGAGGTGACAGGGCACATTAAATGCTGAAGGGGCACATTGCCTATCAGCGGGATAGACAGGACGCATTAAATGCTGAGGCGGCACATCGCCTGTCAGCAGGATGGACAGGCGGTGCACCCTATCCGTATTTAATGCTGAGGTAGCATAGCTTGCGGCGTAGCTCGCGGTGCGGCCCACGGCGCAGAGGCCATACGTCAGGCTCCGCCCGTTGGCTTACGCCACGGGCCGTGGGCCACGTGGCGGCATCGGGTCTCCGCCGGGCGGGGAGCAGATGCGTATAGGATGGGATCTAGACACGTGTCAGCACCGGACCCTAGCCTGGTCCTTGACCAGGGCTTAAGCTTTTCTTGCCTAGGAATTCTAGGACCCTACCGTTGGCGGCCCGGACCCCATGTAGGGGGGTCCGGACCCCATCTCACAGACCCGACCTGCACACATGGTGGTCCCGGACCTCCCTGGGGGTCCCGGCTGCATACCCAGAGGTCTGGCACTCTCCCATGAGGGTCCGGACTTACTGTTGGTGTCCTGGAGCATTCCTTCTTTCCTGGACACGTATCGGCTCTGGACCCGCCCATGTGGTGCGGTCGGGCGCTGCTGTGGGCCCTGAGTAGCGGTCCGTGACTAGGTCGAGTCGTGGCCTGGCCCTGGTCGCGGTATTATGCTACGCGGCTAAAAGATAGCCACGCAGCCACTACGTCTTGATACAGTAGTAGGGGGTACCCATGTTCGGGGGTACCGATAGTTAGGATACTCACTATCTTCAAAGTCGAGAGGTTGCTCAACATACACCTCTTCTTTGATTGGGCCAATGAGGAAGGCACTTTTCACGTCCATGTGAAATAACTTAAAGCCATGGTAAGTAGCATAGGAAAGTAATATACGAATTGACTCAAGCCTAGCTACGGGTGCATAGGTTTCATCAAAATCCAAACCTTCGACTTGTGAATAACCTTTGGCAACATGTCGAGCTTTGTTCCTTGTCACCACACCATGCTCATCCTGTTTGTTTTGGAATACCCACTTGGTACCTACAACATTTTGGTTAGGACGTGGAACTAAATGCCATACCTCATTTCTCGTGAAGTTGTTGAGCTCCTCTTGCATAGCCACCACCCAATCCGGATCTCTTAATGCATCCTCTATCCTGTATGGCTCAATAGAGGACACAAAAGAGTAATGTTCACAAAAATGAGCAACTTGAGATTTAGTGGTTACTCCCTTGTGAATGTCACCAAGTATGGAGTTGACGGGGTGATCTCTTTGAATTTCTTGGTGGACTCTTGGGTGTGGCGGTCTTTGATCTCTAATTTCTTGATCATCTTCCTTGTCTTCATTATCATTATCTCCCCCTTGATCAATATCCTCTTCTGAGGTGGTTCATCCTCTTGATCTTCATCTTCTTCTTTTTGAGCCTCATCCTCATCTTGAGTTGGTGGAGATGCTTGTATGGAAGATGATGGTTGATCTTGTGCTTGTGGAGGCTCTTCAGATTTTTTTGGACACACATCTCCAATGGACATGTTCCTTAATGCGACGCACGAAGCCTCTTCATCATCTAGTTCATCAAGAACAACTTGCTCCACTTGGGATCCATTAGTATCATCAAACACAATGTCACAAGAAACTTCAAGTAATCCAGTGGACTTGTTGAAGACTCTATATGTGTGACACCCCAGTGTCACCTAGGGTTTCTCTCAGTGCTAACCCAAGAACCATCATTTCATGTAAGCCAAAGTGAGCATGAAGCATCAAATCAACTTAAGAATACAAGATCCACTAAGTTTATATCTAAAGAATTATGTTCAAAACAAATGGGGCTTTCAAAAGAGAGAAAAATATTGAAACCCTAATATCAACCCTAATTAAGCTATTTAAGTAGAAATGAAGAAAAGGGGTGAAAGACCATGAAAAACTTGAAATCATGGCTTAGGCCAATTATAAAAATTGAAGTACACTAAATAAGCTACAATAAAGATTATGAAAGCTTGGCCAAAATAGTTTATTAAAAACTCCAAACAAGCCATTCGAGTGGAGGTTCAATGGGAAAATCTGAAATTCAGATTTCTGAATTTTCAGCCTTTGAACCAAAACCGAGCGCGTTCACCTTGATCCTTAGCTCTAATCCTAATGCTCCCATTGACAAAAACGTGTCTAAGTAACCCCTCTGTCACATGTCAGAAGATGGCATTGGGACGCGAGCCTTAGACACGACAAATCCGAAGATTTGCCTCGGGCTCGGGCTGGGAGACAAACCAGACTTCAGAGCTCCAAATCTTTGAAACCAGTAGGCCAAATCTGTAACACCCCAAGTGTTTATAATCCGCTCGACAACGTGTACAGATTTAAGCACGTGATATCAGTGAATAAGACGGACATTGAGGTCTAATTATTTTTGCCTATCGCGATTTTAATATCGCATCTGTTTCGCTTGTCGCGAGCGCGACATCGTTTTTGTTTTTATTTTTATCCAGGCTCTTCCGAAATTTTCATGGTGTTCGAGACATAGTCATTCCAAAATGTGGTGCGTCTGATGATTATTTAAAATTCATCGTCACGCGAATACAAAATTCGGAAGCTCGACCCACTCGGACGATTTATCTCGGTCCAATTAAATAGAACTCGTCGACTAAGGTTTTCGGCGCAAATATTTCTATCTCCACTTGTCAACCGAGAAAATCGCGTCTGAGAATTTATAATTGAGATTCGATTCTCCACATAAATTATCTGTTGACATGGAATCGGGTGTCGACTGCGGATGAAATAATTTGATTTCAAATCAAATTGAACACCATCTGAAATACGGTTGTTCACACCATTCGGATTTGTTCCGACGACGTCTCGCCCTGATCCAAAACTTTGGATATAAATAATGGGTGCAAATGCATCTGATTCCAAAGTATTCACCAAATCAAATCGTGTCCCATTTATCGTTATCAATTTTGTTTGATTCGACCCTTGATTCATCGCTAAAAATCTTCAATTCAAAAATATCTCTGATTCTCGGTAAAAAAAAAGAGAAAGAAAAGAAAATCTAAAAAATCTACTCGATCCTATCTCTACGCCGCCCAGCCGCCCCTGTTCTCTTTAAATATGTTCGAGCTCACTCCTCTCCATCACCCTCAGGCGGCCGTGCTCTGCTCGAGCTCCCTCCGTCCTGCTCGCTCATGGCCGAAGCCACCCTGTCCTAGGTCCGGTCGGCCGGCTCAGCTTTTCCTAGTGCCGCGCGCCCATCTCCCTGCGTTCTCTCTCACGCTGCTCCGCTCATCCCCATGGCTGCCTGCTCGCTGTACTCTGGTTTCGGCCGCAGCTCGGCGCTCGAAGCTCTGTCCTTGGGGTGCGTCCTGCTCCCTGCACCGGAGCTCCCCTGCAGCCGTGCCCCTACGCTCATCGCTGAAGCTTCCATGGCGCCCGGATTTCTGCTCGCCCAGCAATCTCCCATGGTAGCTGCGTCTCTCTGCCTCCCTCTACTTCTCTCTCTCTGCTTGCTGCTTCCCCTGGAGTCTCCCTGTCGCGCCCTGCATCTATGGAGTTCGGCCTCTGGCTTCTCCTGCGCACGCGCCGCGGCCACTCACTGTGCCCAGCCGCTACTCCATCTCACCCAGCGCTCCTGTGCCCCAAGCCGCGCCCAGCTCTAGCGCCCTGGTCCCTCTGCTCTCTCCCACGGCCTCCTCACTGGAACCTCCACGCTCGGTGCCCGGATTTTGTTTAGTTGCCCAGCTCAGCTCTGCTCCTCCCTACGCACATCTCCCATGGCTGTCTGCTCCAACTCACTTGGTCCCTGCGCACGTCGAACATCTGCTCGACGTCCTGCTGGTCGAAGTTTCGGATTGCCGCGCCGATGGCCGAGCCCGGCCTGCGCCTTCCCTGTCCTATATACGCGCGCAGCCCGCCCCCTCAGCTCATCGCGCGCCTGGGATGCTTGCCAGCGCTCTGCTCCACCACGCACCGTGAAGTCCCTGCTCGCAAGCTATCTGTTGGCCACGTGCGAAGCTCTCTGTTCACCGTCAAATCGCTTGCTTGTTGTTCGCGCCGTCGAAGTTCCCTTGCGAAAGACAAGCCAAGTCGACCCCAAGCACGGGCCAATCCACAGGATGATGCTGATGGACAAACCTGAAGATGATCGTCAAGTGGACATTGTCTAACAACACTAACCTAGTGTTATTCAGGCAAGCCCCGGTGCATTCGCCACCTCCTTGTGTTTTAAAATCTTTATCACCTTGTTTGATGCATTAGGTGATAGGAGTTTTGTGCTAAACCATTGATGCATTTCCTTCCTTGGAAAAAAATGATTACCCTTCCTTGATACCCTTTTTCAAAAAGAATTTTTATGATCCTTAGCCTTGCTTTAGCAAACAAAAATGTTTTGTTTTAAAACATAGGTGATGCTTCAGTGGGTGGGAACGTTTTCGAAAAGAAAAACTTGTGATGGTGAATCCATCAAGGCCTTGATGGGTTCAACATCTAGAAAAGATGTACCTCTGCCAGGTACTAGACTTTGGGTTGAAATTAATAAAGCTGAGACCGGGTGGTTGACTTGCACGAGAAGGGAGTCTCGGTGTAGTGTCTCCGTCTGAGTCGATTAAGGACCGTCTCGATGTAGGCTTGCTAATCGAGGACCCTTTAACTGGTCACATGCCTCGTCATGGGTAAGCTTTGTCTTGGGGTAGACTAATACCAGGTTAAGATAACACACAATGGGAGTGGAGAGATGGCGAGAGTAGCGTGTACCCTCCATGGCAAGAGGTTAGACGGTGGTGTATCTGTGCTCTCGGTTGGCATGAACCTGATCTGGTCTTAAGAACCCCGGTGGCGAGTTGACATATGCAAGAGTTAAGTGCTACATATGTCATGTGATTGGAGATCCTCAGCTGAGTATAATTGATTCGGATCGCTGTACCTTCGCGGTTATGAAGACTTGGTCACTGCCCTACACGTAGCAATCCAATGAACTAAAGGGATGATGAAAAGACGGCTAGTATAGGCCAAGTGCTTGAACTAGGGTAGAAAGAACTCTAGATGCAGGTAACTTTACGTAACTTGACAAGTAAAATTGGATTTTTCAGGATCCACTCATAGTAAGCTTTTCTGCAAAACAGAGTCTTTGATTCTTGATAAGCCATACCTTGACTCCCTCTAGCCAGCATACCCTTGAGAGTCTTTTCTTTAGTCGGGTAAGTCTTTCTGAGTAATTCCATACTCAGGGTTTTATTCCCTGTTGTTTTTCAGGTTCTAGTTTTGTGCTGCTGACGATGGTGTTAAGTGTCGGTGGGCTCGGCCTTCTTATAAGTCTAAGTAACTCTTCTATACTTCTTATTGAGGATGGTCACTTGAGCTAGCATATATTTCAAACTTATACTTTTGTAATCACTTCGATAAAATAATGTAAAATTTTGTAACTTGTAAAATTTGGTAATAAGATTTCTGCTGCAAAAATATTGGTGTGTGTGATTTGTGTTACTTAATCTCGCGATCTTGGTTGTTCGTGGTTTATCCAATGTCCTTGGGGCAATCAGACGGATCCTGTTAAGTTATCTGGTGCACCTGCATATCAGTCTGAGGTCTTTGAGACAAGGACAGGTGCATGTGGGCCCGATAACTTGGGAGGTTCTGCCACAGGCTGGTATCGGAGCAGGATTAAGTATATACGGTCACATACATATTTTCAAAATAAAAGTTTTGGTTTCAAAAAACCTATTTTCAACTAAACACATTGTTTGGCTTTGAAAAACCGTTTTGAAAAACTATAATGCTAGCGACATCCTCTGTTAAGCCCTAAAATTAAGGACTATCAGGTGGCTTAGTTCAAAACCACTAACCCACAACTGGGGGTATTGCATACATGTGTATTGTTATTTTTGAGGCCATTCAGTCTTGAATGGATCGACGCTCAGGTAAGGTGAGTTGTGAGAGCATGACCGAACAAACGTCGGTCTAGGGAAGAGTATAAAAAAAGCGCTTGATTATATACATGTTCCACATATGTATATATGAAGGCTGTGATGTGGAGTATTTACTTTTCTGGGAATTCAGTACCCCGTGGATGTGTATGGGTATACAGACATAGGAATACTGAGAAGTGTATTGTACTTGTAACGACGCACCTACACTCAGGTAAGAAGTGAGTTACCATAATGAGTTGCCCTATGGTTAAAGTGTGGCAACGGCGCCTATGCATGGCTCGGCACTTAATGATGAGCTGGCCTCCATATAGCAATATATGGAGTATAAACTGTGATAAACTATCATGTGTGAACTGCATCATTGGGAAAATGGGCTGTGATGGATTTTTCTGCAGGTCACTAACCTCGAAAACATATGTGTAGTTGACGACTAGCAAAATACCGTGAGAGTCGTAAGTATGCCACCGAGATAGAACGCTATTGCCACAGTATGTTGGCAAAATCAGTGAGGACGTATAGGACGAGCATGCATCCTGATTGTTGCATCATGTTTGTCACCTATACATCCAAAATGCTTCTCTCATCTTTATTCCAGTAACCAGTGATTGTAAATAATGTGGTGTAATGTTGTATTATGATCCCTAAGGAAATAGTTGTCCCCCCTTCTTTCGATAATATGTTTAAGTGTTATATGTGTTTGCCCTTGTACTTGATGTGCCGATAGAAGGTTAGTGACTTGATTGCCTAAACCAAAAATTAGGCCATATTCGTATTTAGTGAACCATGACCCGACCCAAAGTTGAATTTTCCGTCATCACTCCATGACCAAGCCCATGCAAATGAATGCTTAGATAATTTCCTTGTTGGACATAAAATGTACCCAAGCTTAAAACAAGAATCTCAAGTCATGTCTCTTTCTAGAACCATTCCCTTGTTCAGTTGATGCAGGTTGAGGTCCCTATTGTATTCGGCCTCTCCTTGTGGATCATCTTGTCGCCTTATCAACCTAACCTAGGAAAGGCTTGTCCGACCATTTTCTTAAAGTTTGATGCCTTTGGTTTCCCCATATCTATCAAAGGCATACCAACTTAATCTTATGATTGTTTCCCTCCGTATCTAATCAGATACTAATCCTTGACCTTGTAATCATTGCGATGGGCATAGAAATATGCTTGGGGCTGAATTAACAGTCTCCCATCGTACTCCCTTCATTAACAAGTTTAGGTTATGGCCATACCTTGTTCATTTCATCGGGCCATGATCTGTTTGGCTCTCTACTTGTAACCATCCTTACAAGTGGAGTATCTCTTTGTACATTGTCACCCTTGCCCAATCCATTGGTGTCGCACGAGATTTCTTATTGGTTACGTCTGGTAATGGTGTTATGACTAAAACCGATGGCACGCACTGGTAGCACCGTTAGTAGTCATAATCCATTATGAGACTATATCGATATGTTATCTTCCGTGGACCTTTCCTTGAAACAATTTCTATGTTGTTTGTGAAGTGACCAAGCAACATCTGTCATCTCCATTGGATCAAAAGGGCATACCACTTTCTTGTGTGGTCTTATTTCTTTTGATCTTGGTAGTGACTACTCATACAAGTTCCCTTTACATCTTTGTGTAAAGGTGGAGCCTTGGAGCTTTTTAGTGTCGAGAGACAACTAATTAGCTCTCCAAAATGGAGATCTGTTTTACTTGCTACTGAGATGTAGGAGTTTGTTCATTCGCTCTCCTATTTAATCCATGTATTCCCAAACCAAGTCCGTTCATCTCGCGTGAAGGAACGGATGAACAACCTGACCAAATGGATTCCTGCCCAACTGCATGATCAACTGTTAATAAGAGTGAACTCTCAACCCTTGGCTTACCGATGGTATTGAGAGGACTTACCCAATGTCAAAAGTAGTTCAACAAGTTGGTTTTACTAACTTGTAACTGCCCAATGAACAAAGGTTGAGTTTAGAGATCGATTTGTCGAGTTATCTAAACTCACTTTGGCACAAACCATCCTGAGAAAGTACTTACAAAAACCAAGTTAATTCGACTAGTAACCACCTAATCATCGCTCTAGTCGTGCCTCGATCATCTCGTGTGTGCTTTTCCAGCATGTGTGATCAATCGAGCCGTGACTTGTGCTGGATAAAATGGAATGGTTATAAAGTCCATATCTATAGATCCCTCCGCTGGTGATTCTCTCGAATCTATACCATCTTTCGTGGACTTGAATTCTCAGGTTAACCACATGTTAACCGCGATAGTATTCAACATCCACATCCGTCTCGTGTGCCATGAACTTATCGTGACCACTTGTTGGTAGACCTACTTTTAGGTATTTTACCCAAGATGGTGCATCTGATTCTGTTTGGGAAAATCGTGTATTTGCCACTCACTCAATAGACTCAGATAGTACAGTGTCATCAGAAAAAGCAAACGGCACACATGGAACCTTATGTGTTCTGCTGGCAGATATCGTCTGTATTGGTGGGCATTTCTAAATTAGCTTAAGTTGATACATGTTATGTCCACTGGAGAAACCACATCCTGAGACACTCGCCTTTGTCTGGAAATGTCTCACGATTATCACTGATGTGAATATGGGTTACATGCTTCTTTACTATTAAAAGTCTTTCGCTCCGAATCTCGGGACGAGATTCTTTTAAGGGGAGAGGGCTGTAACACCCCAGATGTTTATATTCTGCTTGACAACGAGTACAGATTTAAGCACGTGATATCAGTGAATAAGACGGACATTGAGGTCTAATTATTTTCGCCTATCGCGATTTTAATATCGCATCTGTTTCATTTGTCGCGAGCGCGACATCGTTTTTGTTTTTATTTATCCGGGCTCTTCCGAAATTTTCGTGGTGTTCGGGACATAGTCATTCCGAAATGTGGTGCGTCCGATGATTATTTAAAATTCATCGTTGCGCGAATACAAAATTTAGAAGCTCGACCCACTCGGACGATTTATCTCGGTCCAATTAAATAGAATTCGTCGACTAAGGTTTTCGGCACAAATAATTCTGTCTCCACTTGTCAACCGAGAAAATCGCGTCTCAGAATTTATAATTGAGATTCGATTCTCCACATAAATTATCTGTTGACGTGGAATCGGGTGTCGACTGCGGATGAAATAATTTGATTTCAAATCAAATTGAACACAGTCTGAAATACGGTTGTTCACACCGTTCGGATTTGTTCCGACGACGTCTCGCCCCGATCCAAAATTTGGATATAAATAATGGGTGCAAATGCATCTGATTCCGAAGTATTCACCAAATCAAATCGTGTCCCATTTATCGTTGTCAATCTCGTTTGATTAGACCCTTGATTCATCGCTAGAAATCTTCAATTCAAAAATATCTCTGATTCTCGGTAAAAAAAAGAGAAAGAAAAGAAAATCTAAAAAAATCTACTCGATCCTATCTCTACGCTGCCCAGCCGCCCCTTTTCTCTTTAAATACGTTCGAGCTCACTCTCTCCTCTCCATCTCCCTCAGGCGGCCGTGCTCTGCTCGAGCTCCCTCCGTCTTGCTCGCTCATGGCCGAAGCCACCCTGTCCCAGGTCCGGTCGGTCGGCTCAGCTTTTCCCACCGCACGCCCATCTCCTTGCGTTCTCTCTCTCACGCTGCTCCGCTTGTCCCCATGGTTGCCTGCTCGCCGTACTCTGGTTCCGGCCGCAGCTCGGCGCTCGAAGCTCCGTCCCTGGGGTGCGTCCTGCTCCCTGCACCAGAGCTCCCCTGCAGCCGCGCCCCTATGCTCGTCGCTGAAGCTTCCATGGTGCCCGGATTTCTGCTTGCCCAGCCATCTCCCATGGCAGTCGCGTCTCACTGCCTCCCTCTACTTCTCTCTCTGCTTGCTGCTTCCCGTGGAGTCTCCCTGTCGCGCCCTGCATCTATGGAGCTCGACCTCTGGCTTCTCCTGCGCATGCGCCGCGGCCTCTCACTGCGCCCAGCCGCTACTCCAGCTCGCCCAGCGCTCCTGTGCCTCAAGCCATGCCCAGCTCTAGCGCCCTGGTCCCTCTGCTCTCTCCCATGACCGCCTCCCTAGAACCTCCACGCTCTACGCCCGGATTTCATTCATTTGCCCAGCTCGGCTCTGCTCCTCCCTGTGCACATCTCCTATGGCTGTCTGCTCTAGCTTGCTTGGTCCCTGCGCGCGTCGAATTTCTGCTCGGCGTCCTACTGGCTGAAGCTTCGGATTGCCACGCCGATGGCCGAGCTGGCCCGCGCCTTCCCTGTCCTCTGTACGCGCGCAGCTCGCCCCCTCAGCTCATCACGCGCCTGGGATGCTTGCCGGCGCTCTGCTCCACCGCGCGCCGTGAAGTCCCTACGCGCAAGCTATCTGTTGGCCGCGCGTGAAGCTCTCTGTTCGCCGTCAAATCGCTTGCTTGCTGTTCGCGCCGTTGATGTTCCCTCGCCGTGCGCTCTGGCGTCGGCTGCCGCCGATCTTGCCATTGAACTTTCAAGCTCGCCAACGCTCCAGCTTGTTGTTGTCGCCAAGTCCGAATATCACAGCTCGTTCTAGTGGCCGTGAGTTCTTCCCTGTACGCGTGAACTCCTCTACTTGGCCCGTCGTTGTTCTCCAGCTCCTTACCGCACTCGATTGTTCGTCGTCATTGCTCGATCGTGCGACAGGCTAACTGCGTGTCATATGTCGCACATCCTAGGTCCTCGTCGATGCGTCGTTCGTCTTCGCACTGTGTGTGACAGTATCGTCGTTTTCCTTGTCTTGTGCTTGCGTGGTTTCCTGCTCGCCAGTGCGCCCTCTCGGCTCGCTCGGCTTTAATTCCCAATCACGTCGTCGACCTCATCGTTTGCCGTCGAGTCGTCAAACACGTCATCCCCGGCTCGATGCCCACCTCACCAGCTTACTCCAGACTTCAATCGAAGGTCGTCGTCGTTCGTGCATCCCTAGAAAATCCCAAGAATCGGGTGAAGACGAAGTTAGCAGCGCGATATTCCCCAAGCGCTCGACAAATTGCTTGGATCGGAAAATCACTACCGATCTTGCGGATTCGAGTCAGCTGTTGAAACGGTAAGCTGATGAATTATTCAGAATAGTTCGATTGTTGAATAAATTAATGTGCTAGTGCGATGCTCATTAGGTGCTCGATAAATTGCGTGAGTCACGGAACTCTCGTGACTTCACGATCTTTACAATTATCGAGCTAGATTCAGTTATGGCGAGTTATTTCGCTATTCCGATCAATTAGCTGAATTAGTGTACCGAGTAGAATTTTAGTAGGCATGTGTGTTGATGAAATATTTTAATCACTTATAAAGATGTAGTATAATTTATAAAGCAAGGGATAAGTTTAGAATTTAATTAATTAATTGATAAGTTGTGATTAGGCTAATTGTATTTCATGTGTATAGTTTGTGGTTCGTGATGTTTGCGTTAGGTTCGAGAAGCGTAATTATTGCGCATAGTCGTATATTAATAACTAGTGTTTCCGTACAAAATTGTACAACGCCTCACCGCTAGGTGTTTAAATCCGCTATCGCGTAACACTATTTAGGTTTGTAATATTTCCATCGATATGCATTCATGTGCATAATGCATTCCATTCAGGTACGTTAATTAATCGCGTGATGCGGAAGATAAGCCAAGTCGACCCCAAGCGCGGGCCAATCCACAGGATGATGCTGATGGACAAACCTGAAGATGATCGTCAAGTGGACATCGTCTAACAACACTAACCTAGTGTTATTCAGGCAAGCCCCGGTGCATTCGCCACCTCCTTGTGTTTTAAAATCTTTATCACCTTGTTTGATGCATTAGGTGATAGGAGTTGTGTGCTAAACCGTTGATGCATTTCCTTCCTTGGAAAAATTGATTACCCTTCCTTGATACCCTTTTTCAAAAAGAATTTTTATGATGCTTAGCCTTACTTTAGCAAACAAAAATGTTTTGTTTTAAAACAAAGGTGATGCTTCAGTGGGTGGGAACGTTTTCGAAAAGAAAAACTTGTGATGGTGAATCCATCAAGGCCTTGATGGGTTCAACATCTGGAAAAGATGTACCTCTGCCAGGTACCAAACTTTGGGTTGAAATTAATAAAGCTGAGACCGGGCGGTTGACTTGCACGAGAAGGGAGTCTCGGTGTAGTGTCTCCGTCTGAGTCGATTAAGGACCGTCTCGATGTAGGCTTGCTGATCGAGGACCCTTTAACTGGTCACATGCCTCGTCATGGGTAAGCTTTGCCTCGGGTAGACTAATACCAGAATAAGATAACACACAATGGGAGTGGAGAGATGGCGAGAGTAGCGTGTACCCTCCGTGGCAAGAGGTTGGACAGTGGTGTATCTGTGCTCTCGGTTGGCGTGAACCTGATCTGGTCTTAAGAACCCCGGTGGCGAGTTGACATATGCAAGGGTTAAGTGCTACATATGTCGTGTGATTGGAGATCCTCAGCTGAGTATAATCGATTCGGATCGCTGTACCTTCGTGGTTATGAAGACTTGGTCACTGCCCTACACGTAGCAATCCAATGAACTAAAGGGATGATGAAAAGACAGCTAGTATAGGCCAAGTGCTTGAACTAGGGTAGAAAGAACTCTAGATGCAAGTAACTTTACTTAACTTGACAAGTAAAATTGGATTTTTCAGGATCCACTCATAGTATGCTTTTCTGCAAAACAAAGTCTTTGATTCTTAATAAGCCATACCTTGACTCCCTCTAGCCAGCATACCCTTGAGAGTCTTTTCTTTAGTCGGGTAAGTCTTGCTGAGTAATTCCATACTCAGGGTTTTATTCCGTGTTGTTTTTCAGGTTCTAGTTTTGTGCTGCTGACAATGGTGTTAAGTGCCGGTGGGCTCGGCCTTCTTATAAGTCTAAGTAACTCTTCTATACTTCTTATTGAGGATGGTCACTTGAGCTAGCATATATTTAAAACTTATACTTTTGTAATCACTCCGATAAAATAATGTAAAATTTTGTAACTTGTAAAATTTGGTAATAAGATTTTTGCTGCAAAAATATTGGTGTGTGTGATTTGTGTTACTTAATCTCGCGATCTTGGTTGTTTGTGGTTTATTCGATGTCCTTGGGGCAATCAGACAGATCCTGTTAAGTTATCTGGTGCACCTGCATAGCAGTCTGAGGTCTTTGAGACAAGGACAGGTCCATGTGGGCCCGATAACTTGGGAGGTTCTGCCACAAAATCCTATGACCCCCACACAAGATCGATAGCTTATAGGGAGGAGAAGAGGTTTTGTGCACTGACCAAGGCAAGAGCAGGCTCAGATGAATGACCACACGCGCCAGAACTCGGGCAGAATGAACGCGCACACGTGTTCGACCCTGGTCAGCACGTCGGCGTTCGCCCAATCCGAGCGTGCGCTTGCCCTAGCGTCCGGTCAAGTCCGCCGCGCGCCCTCGCCCTCGCCATGCCTATAAAGCAGCTTAAGGCCTCGACCGTACCTCCCCGCGCGCTCCCAGGTCTTGCCTAAGACGAAGTTCACTGGACTTCGCCTCGAGCACGCCACGCCACCGCCCGCCACCACTGCCCAAGCCTCGACCACCGTGGCCAGCCCGCTCCAGTCGCGTCCATGTTGCGCTTGCCCCTCGGTTAGCTTCGCCAGTGGCCTGTGGAGCCTTCCAAGCGCTCGGACTCGACAGAACCTCAACGGAGACCCAAGATCATCCTCGCCGGACTTCGGTCGCCCGCCTACGCGCGTAGACCGAGCAATCCGGTGAGTCATTCTCCGATTCCTTGCACACACGCCTTCCTTGATCTCTGGTGAAGCTCACTGACCCGTTTGATTGACCTATCGTGCCCTGGTTAGGTCAGACTCCTCGCCACCGACGAGCTCCCCCGCCCGCGCACGTGGACCGACCGACTCCGACCATCCCCAACGGTGACTCACACATCGCCGTGACCCTCAGGACCTCCCCTACACCCTCGACCCCCTCACTGGAGCAGTCTCGCTGCCGATAAGCCCCTCCGCCCCTTTCTTCCTCTGCGGCCACTGTTCCATTAGGGAAGGACCGCAGGTTCGATTTCAAGAAACCCTAGGGGGTTTTCTGCAAAGCCGTAGACTCATGTGAATAGTGCACCGAGGATCTATCTGTAATTCATTTAAGATCTTTTGCCAGGGACCCCAGCTCAAAACTGTTTTTCCTTTATCCATTTCTATTTAACCTTTTTAAATTCAGCAGAGAACTTAGAGAATTTATATCTTGAGTTATATTGAACCAAATTTAACCAAACCAATTTTGCTGCATTCAAAATATTATGGACTATCAATTAAAAATACTGAACCCTATACTTTCTGTTTTAAATTTTAGAGTTTGAAATTGATTAAGGAAAATGACCAAACCTTATTAAATTAAAGAAAATTAGTTATGCTTCTGTGCTAAACTTAAGAAAATTTGTAGATGTTCAAACCCCATTTAGACACTGTTTAAAAATAGTAAGCACCATAGTATTGAAAATTTAAGTAAGGTTATCTATTAAAAGCCATTTTGCCCAAAACTTAGGAAAATCAGAAAGGCATTAAAGAATAATGAACAGTGAATGCAATTATTTTTCCTAGTCTACTTAAGTAACAGAGAACCTAGGAAAAATATAGGAACCCCTAGTCCACAACAGATTCAAAGTGAAATGTTTTATTAAGCACTAACCAAACTAGAAAAACAATTATTTGAATTATGAAAACAATTTCACAATTGTTAATAAAAATCCAGTGGACTTGTAACCACTAGAACCCAACTACAAAAATGGTAAACACCCCAGCCCATCATTTTAAGTAGGGTAAACAAAAAGAACTTGATATTAAGCCATATTTCAATTAAATTATAAGTAAGCCAAAAAGTGTGCAACAGTGGGCAAATAATTTTTTACTAGATCAATAATGGAATAGGCCACCAGAGAAAAATGCAAAACCCAATTGAAAGCTGCAAAATAATACCCACTACCAATACTTCATGAAAAAGGCCATTTAATCCAAATAATTCCTACCACCCTTTCCCTTGAGCAAAAAGTTGCCAAATTTTAGAATGATTGCTCTTGCACAAAGAAGAAGATAGGAAAAATTGGAAATCTGTTGTTTGATATTTTTCAAATATAGTGGTAGTAGAAAGCACCCCTTTGGCTAGAAACTTTAAAAAAATCATAGCAAAATAACTAATAAGTATTAATGGCTAAAAAATTGTGCAAAGTCATGTTATAACATCTAAATGCCAGCAAAAATATGTCTTAGAGAATAACCCACTGTTAAAAAGGAGTTGTAGTTCAAAACACCCCCTCTGCCCTAATATTTGATAATTTTATCCAGAGAGAACCACTCACTTTATAAGCCCCAAATTTTGAGATAGCGAATTATACACCAGTAAGAAGCCACTGTAATTTTTGTAAAATTTTTGGAAATTTATCAAACCCACCTTAAAGGCATAAAAGAATTAGAAAGGAAGAGAGGAAAAATAAACCTCGCTCCAATAAGTTCAACTA
The DNA here is from genome assembly GCA_029449295.1 of Zea luxurians. NCBI lineage: Eukaryota > Viridiplantae > Streptophyta > Magnoliopsida > Poales > Poaceae > Zea > Zea luxurians. The sequence goes on along the minus strand of JAOPSE010000048.1, from coordinate 3,307,308 downwards.
GAAATCTTAATAAATTCTCACTAAGACATTAAAAGGAAATTAGTAGAACACCAAAATGGACTTACCATTTAGTTTAACTAAGCTTGACCCTAAATTGCTAAGTATACCCCAAAAATCTTCAAGTAGCAAGATTAAGCCCTACCTTATTAAAATGATCATTCACCATCCAAGTTTAATTGCTAAATTGCATATCATACCATGCATATATCTTACTCATTGCATTCATTAGATTGCAATCTCGCTGATGGAGAGTCAAGCTTTTGAACGTACTAAACACATGTCGGGAAATATGGTAACCAGTAAACCTAGTACCTGAGTGAAGCCGGGCGCAGACTTTGTCCCTCATGCGACCTGAGACTGGGTCTCCCATGCTAGCTATGGTGGGTACAAGTGCGGCCATTGCACGGCGGTGGCCGGGGTCAGTGGAGCATTGTATGCCAAGGAGGTGAGGCCTGGCCGCGAACGGGAAATCGATGGGGACGGTTGACATGTGTGGGGACGGAGTGCCCTGATATGTCGTGTGTTTAGGTTTACCTTGCAAGGTTAAAACTCGATTCGAATCATCTGCTTCTCGCAGCTAATGAGACTGCTTGACCCCTTGTACTACATTGAGTAAGAAGTGAAATGAGGTTGCATGAGATAACTTGTTGTATGTACTAAATGCTTGCTACCATGTATGCTTAGAAGGAGCAAACTTAGTTAAGATAATGATGCTAGAATTTGAAAAGCTAAAATTTGATTTTAGAATACAGCTAGTGCTTTTGGCAAACCAAACCCCTCAGCCAAACAACTACATGGTCTAGAGGTAGAGGAGTAGACTCCTCACACCGGGTAAGTCTAGCTGAGTATTAGCATACTCAGCCTTGCTTGTGGCATAATTTTTGCAGGTATGCTTCAGGATATGGTTGATGGTGTGACTTAGCCTACCACCCTGCCACCAGGTTGGACGGTCGAGTGGGATGCTGCTCCGATAGGAGAGGAGCAGGAGGAGTAGTGGGCTAGGCCTTGCCCAATTCCTCGATACCGACAACACCGATTATCCGCTGCATTTTATCTTATGAACTATTTCAGTTTAGAGAAACTCTGATTTATGTAATAACTCCAGTACTTTAATTTGAGGTTTTCCTGTTTTATTGTGTTTCTTCTGTGACTCACCTTCGAGTGAGTATGTGGTAGTTGATCCTAGTTAAGTGGCTTTATCAGACTAGATCTGAGGGACTGAAGGGTTATTCCGATTTAAGTCTGTTACGACCCTTGAGGCGTAACTTAGGCACTTAAGTTGGAATAATTCGGGCGGTTCTGCCACAGCTGGCATCAGAGCAAATACCACCATAGAGAAGGACAATAAACCATGAATACTAATTTTCAAAATCTAAAACTTGCTTAGAAACTGATAAGAATCGTCAGGACTAGACCGCTAGACCTAGGACGAAAGCCCTTAGGAATAGAGGGAGAAATAGATGGCTAATTAAGTAGGCCCTGTAGGCCAGTATTTAGTTTTTTAAAGGATGCCCTAGGAGCACCCTTTTATTTGGAGAGAAGACGTTATTTTTAGCATGCATGCATTATAAAATTAAAAGGATTAAGAACTAAAGGAGTAAAAATTTGAGCTAAACCGCTTCCTTTTTAAACCACTCAGGCTCTTTTATTTTCTTCCTTCCACCATAATCTTTACATCTGATACCCTTCCGTAGATGACTTCACCCACCCCCGCCAGTGGAGGAGACACTCGTTTTAGCTCTGACTTCCTTTCTCACGATGGCTTTCCTTCCATCTTGTGGGAAGTGCTTAACTCAACCGATTACCCTATGCCCCCTTTGTACACGGTGCAGTTGTATGAGGAGCATCAGGTACCATGTTGCCGAGTCTGGCTGACTTTGGAGGCTCATCCCCTTCAGCTGGGTTGGCGTTCTCTTGACTCCGAGATGATTGGATTCAGGACAGACGACACCACTGAAGCAGCAGCCATGAAGACTCTGATAACTTTCTGTGGCTACCATCCCCTGGAGATGGTGATGCACCCCTTGGGACTCTTCCTTGCTGAAAAGAAGGATGACCCCATGTGGTGTAACCGTGTGAGCCATGTGAAGGATGTGTGGGCAATGTATCCTGACTTGGTTGGGAGGGTCACTGTTCAGTGCATGAGTGCGCTGTACCGCCTTCAGGCCCTGTAGAGCGACACTATGGCACATCTTGCTAACATCGCTCAAACCACCAAGCTCACCCTCGACAGCCGAGAAGACTTTGTGGTCAACTTGTCCTCCGAGTTGGTGGAGAAGGACCTACAGGTGGAAAGGCTGAGCCAGTGCATTTTTACCTTGGAGCAGCAGGTGGAGATCCGAGATAACACTATTGATATCTTGGAGAACCAGCTCCATGATGTGCAGCGGGAACTCGAAGAAGCTAATGACCACCTAGACATGCACCACTTAGAGATGGAGGCCAATGAGGCTGGAAGCGAGGGAGAAGAGGCTCCTAGGAGTTAGGACCAGCCCCTGGTGCCAATGGGACTACCTCCGCGATGCCCCCTTCACCCACATCTAGTGTCGCTTCCACTGCTTAGGGTTGACGAGTCGTTTTGACGTCTTAGGAGGATAGAAACCTACATGAGCTTAGATAAAGACAGATTTTGGACTAGGCTTACGGGTACTTTCCCCTAATTGATGTAACCCTTGAGAACTTTTGAGATCCGTGGGATGTTTGTAACCATGTTATCTTCATTCGAACTTAATGTTATGATTATGGCGATTTTATTTCCATATGAGATAATGGCATGTTGTTCAAAATTGTGATAACAATGGCGACGATCTCTATTTCCAGATGGCAGCTAGGCAGCGTCGCGGGCATAACGAGCAAGTTCCCCCGCCACCTCCTCCAACTCCCACAGTGCAGGAGCTAATGGCCCAACAGAATGAGATTATGTGACAGCTCTTGCAGCGCCAGCCCCACCCTCAGCAGTATGGTGGAGGCCAGCTGCAGCGACCTCCGGGACCGACAACCTACCAGGAGTTCCTGAGCATGCAGCCGCCCTTGTTCACTAAGGCAGAGGATCCGTTGGATGCCGACGTGTGGCTACGCGTCGTGGAATCCAAGTTTCCCCTCCTCATGGGAGACTGCGCTGATGATACCAAGGCTCGCTTCGCCGCACAGCAGCTTCGCGGCCCTGCTCGGACTTGGTGGGACCACTTCCGTGCTATGCTACCCGCTAATCGTGAAGTGTCTTGGGAGGAATTCAAGACTTCTTTCAGAGGGCACCACATCCTAGCTGGAATTCTTGATCACAAGCTAAATGAGTTTCTGGCACTCAATCAAGGAACCCGCACGTTATTGCAGTACGCTCAGGCCTTCAACGACCTGTGCCAGTACGCAGGTTATCATGCTGATTCCGACGAGAAGAAGAGAGACCGCTTCCATAGGGGTCTCAACACCAAGCTGCAGGAACGTCTGAACACTGTCCAGCTGATAGCTTCAATGAGTTGGTCAACCTAGCCATCTCCCAAGAGGATTGTATTGTAGCTCACCGGGCAGAGAAGAAGAGAAAGGCACCAATGGCAGCACCATCCGCTCAGGCCCAGAGGTTCAGGATTGTTTCTCACAATCAGAGCAGGGGATTTCAGTAGCAGGCAGGCAGATGGTTGATCAAGCTACTCAACAGCAGCAGCAACCGACACCCACCCATTTTCTAGCTCCCGCTTCAAGGAACAATCATCCTCCGCAGCAGCAACAGTTCTGCCAGGGCAATGGGAACAAGTGCTTTACTTGTGTCAATGTGGGCCACTATGTCAAGAATTGCCCAAGAAATCAGTAGAGGCAGATGCCAGCACCAAATCAAGACAAGGGAAGTAGGCAGAAGGTAAAAGTCAGGCAAGGGAAGCTCAACTTCACTACTCTGGAGGAGTTACCTGAGGGAGCCCCCATCATGACTGTATCTTTTTAGTTTATAATCAACCTGCTTTAATTCTGTTTGATTCTGGTGCATCTCATAGTTTTATTAGCCAAAAGTTCAATGCTAAATGTCAACTGCCTTTCTATCACACAAAAGGGTCATTTATGATAGCCACACCTAGAGGTAAAATTGCAACTAATTAATTAAACCAAAGTGTGCCTATTCAACTAGGAAGCCACATTATCAAAACCACCCTTCTTGTTTTGGGTTTGGAAAATGTGGATATTATTCTGGGAGCTAATTGGATGACCCTACACCAAGTAGTGCTTGATGTAGCCAGCCGCATCATGGAAATCAATTCCCTAATCAATGGGAGTTTCACCTTGTTTCTGCCCAGTCAAGACTCCACTCAGTCATGTGCTTTTGCTATGACGAAGTTACCTCTGAAGAAGATTCCAGTGGTCTGTGAGTATGCAGATGTTTTTCCTGATGAATTGCCAGGAATGCCACCAGACCGGGATATTGAATTCGCCATCGAGTTGCAACCGGGAACGACACCTATTTCCAAGAGGCCTTACCAGATGCCACCCGCTGAGTTGGCAGAATTGAAGAAGCAATTGCAAGAATTGCTGGACAAAGGTTTTATTCGCCCAAGTACTTCGCCTTGGGGATGTCTAGCCTTGTTTGTAAAAAAGAAAGATGAAAGCTTGAGGCTATGCATAGATTACTGCCCTCTTAATGCGGTGACTATCAAGAACAAGTATCCTTTGCCTCGTATTGATGTTCGTTTTGATCAGTTGGTTAGAGCCAAAGTGTTTTCCAAGATAGACCTTTGCTCCGGCTACCATTAGATTAAGATACGAGTAAGCGATATTCCGAAGACTGTCTTCTCAACCAGATATGGGCTATATAAATTCTTGGTGATGTCTTTTGGGCTGACTAATGCACCAACGTATTTCATGTATTTGATGAATTTTGTTTTCATGCCTGAATTGGACAAATTCGTAGTGGTTTTCATCGATGATATCTTGGTGTACTCGAAGAACAAAGAAGAACATGTCGGGCATTTGCATGTAGTGCTTCAACGTCTGCGAGAGCACCATCTTTACGCCAAATTGTCAAAATGTGATTTTTGGCTAAAGGAGATCAAATTCTTGGGTCACACTATCTCTCAGGCAGGTATAGCTGTTGATCCTGATAAGGTGCAAGAGGTGATGAACTGGAAGCCGCCAACGACTGTCCGTCAGATTTGAAGTTTTCTAGGATTGGCTAGTTATTACCGAAGATTTCTCTCAAATTGCGAAGCCCATAACTGAATTTGCAGGTACGCTTCAGGATATGGTTGATGGTGTGACTTGGCCTACCACCCTGCCACCGGGTTGGACGGTCGAGTGGGATGCTGCTCCGACAGGAGAGGAGCAGGAGGAGTAGTGGGCTAGGCCTTGCCCAATTCCTCGATACCGACGACACCGATTATCCGCTGCATTTTATCTTATGAAGTATTTCAGTTTACTTGAGAAACTCCGATTTATGTAATAACTCCAGTACTTTGATTTGAAGTTTTCCTGTTTTATTGTGTTTCTTCTATGACTGACCTTCGAGTGAGTATGTGGTATTTGATCCTGGTTAAGTGGCTTTATCAGACTAGATCTAAGGGACTGACGGGTTATTCCGATTTAAGTGTGTTACGGCCCTTGAGGCGTAACTTAGGCACTCAAGCTAGAATAATTCGGGCGGTTCTACCACAGCTGGTATCGGAGCAAATACCACCATAGAGAAGGACAATAAACCATGAATACTAATTTTCAAAATCTAAAACTTGCTTAGAAACTGATAAGAATCGTCAGGACTAGACCGCTAGACCTAGGACGAAAGGCATTAGGAATAGAGGGAGAAATAGGTGGCTAATTAAGTAGGCCCTGTGGGCCAGTATTTAGATTTTTAAAGGATGCCCTAGGAGCACCCTTTTATTCGGAGAGGAGACGTTATTTTCAGCATGCATGCTTTATAAAATTAAAAGGATTAAGAACTAAAGAAGTTTTCACATTTTTCTACTTAGATACGTTATTTTCAGAGAGGAGACATTATTTTCAGCATGCATGCATTATAAAATTGAATCATTGTATATGCTAAGCTCCTTAGATAAGTTTTCACATTTTTCTACTTCTAGAGCATAAGCATTTTTAACTTAACAATTTTTTTATTTTCCTTAACGAGCAAGTCCTCTTGGCATTCCAAGAGATCATCCTTCTCGTTAATGGTTTCTATTAATTCATTTAATTTTTTCTTTTGATCCATGGTAAGGTTGGCAAAGAGAGAAACTAAATCATCTTCATTATCACTAGAGCTACCCTCTTCATCAAATATAGTGTATTTGGGGGTAACTCTAGAATGTACATTCTTCTTCTTGCCGTTCCTAGCCATGAGACACTTGTGGCCGACGTTGGGGAAGAGGAGGCCTTTGTTGATGGCGATGTTGGCGGTGTCCTCGTCGGAGGAGGAGACGGTGGAGCTCTCGTCGGAGTCCCATTCCCGTGCCATGTGCGCCTTGCCACCCTTCTTCTTGTAGTATCTTTTCTTCTCCATTTTCTTCTTCCCCTTCTTGTCGTCGTCCCTGTCACTTTCACTTGTATATGGTCATTTTGCAATGAACTGACCGGACTTACCACACCTATAGCAAACCCTCTTAGAACGGGGTTTGTAGTCTTTCTCCTTCCTTTGCTTGAGGATTTGCCGGAAGCTCTTGATGATAAGAGCCATCTCCTCATTGTCAAGCTTGGAGGCGTCAATTGGAAGTCTACTTGGTGTAGACTCCTCCTTTTCTTTCGTTGCTTTGAATGCAACGGGTTGCACCTCAGGTGTGGAGGTGGCGCCTTGCTCCAAGTTGACAATGTGTTTGAAGTCTTTGATCATTAGCTCAAAGCTCACAAACTTGCCAATCACTTCCTCAGGAGACATCTGTTTATATCTAGGGTCTCCACGGATTAGTTGCACTTGAGTGGGATTATGAAAAACAAGTGATCTAAGAATAACCTACCATTTCATGGTCTTCCCACTTGGTGCTCCCGAGGTTGCGCACTTGATTGACCATGGTCTTGAGCCGGTTGTACATGGCCTACGACTCTTCCCCTTTGTTGAGGACGAATCAACCGAGCTCACCCTAGATCGTCTCTCGCTTGGTGATCTTTGTCATCTCGTCCCCTTCGTGTGCCGTTTTGAGGATGTCCAAAATTTCTTTGGCATTTTTCAACCCTTGCACCTTATTATACTCCTCTCGACATAAGGAGGCAAGGAGTATATAAGTTGCTTGGGAGTTGAAATGCCTAATTTGGGCGGCCTCGTCCGAGTCATAATCCTCGTCGCCCACCTGTGGTGCCTGTGCTCTAAACTCAACAATATCCCAAATGCTTTCGTGGAGTGAGGTTAGATGGTGCCTCATTTTATCACTCCACATACAATAATCTTCACCATCAAAATATGGTGGCTTGCCTTAGGGTACCGAAAGTAGAGGAGCATGTTTAGGAATGCGAGGATAGTGAAGATGCATCTTACTATACTTCTTACGCTCGTGGCGCGTTGAAGTTGTCGACTCGGCGCCGGATGTGGAAGGTGATGAAGAGTCGGTCTCATAGTAGACCACCTTCTTCATTTTCTTTTTCTTATTGTCACCCTTCCTATGTGACTTGATGGAGGAAGAGGATTCCTCCTTGTATTTGTCGCCTGACTCCTTTGATAGAGTCCTCCCCGAGCCCATGGGCTTGTCGCCGATTACGATCTCCCTCTTGGCGTGATCTCTAGACATCACTTCGAGTTTGTTAGACTATTAATGAAGCACTGGCTTTGATACCAATTGAAAGTCGCCTAGAGGGGGGGGGGGTGAATAGGCGAAACCTGAAATTTATAAACTTAAACACACACTAGAGTTGGGGTTAGCATTAGAATTAAACTCGAGTGCCGAAGATTGTTTCCCTTGCTATGAGTTGCTCAATTAATGCGGATGACGTTTGGGAGCAAACTCAAATTAATATTAGTAAGGAAACTTTAGAGAGAGGAAAGAGGGCAAACAAATCAAGCGAAGATCAATGTAAGTGAACACAGTGATTTGTTTTACCGAGGTTCGATTCCAAAGAACCTAGTCCCCATTGAGGAGGCCACAAAGGCCGGGTCTATTTCAGCCCTTTTCCTCTCTCAAACGGTCACTTAGACCGGATCAGCCTTCTCCTTAATCATTTGGGTCACTAAGACCCCGCAAGGATCACCACACACTTAGGTGTCTCTTGCTAGCTTTACAAAGCACTTATGATAATAAGAATGGGGAAGGAGAAAGACAATCCAAGCAACAAGAGCGACAAAAGAACACAAATGATCCTCTCTCAAGTCTCTAAGCACTAGAGTTGATTTTGGGAACTTGGAGTGGATTGAATGCTTTGATTATGTCTTGGAGTGTTGGACTTTGCTCTTGCAATGAATATGGAGTTCAGAAAAACTTGGATCCAATTGAAGGAGGTGGTTGGGGGGTATTTATAGCCTCCAACCACTTCCTAGCCATTGGCTGTTTTTGCTGGCAATGGGCACACCAGACAGTCCGGTGGCGCACGGGACATGTACTGTTCACTGTCCGGTGCGCGCCACGTCAGCACGACCGTTGGGGTTTGGAGCGATTTGACCGTTGGAGCCGTTGCACCGGACAGTCCGTGCCACACCAGACATGTCTGGTGACCTCTGACTTTGCTGCTCTGACTTCTGCCACACACTGTTCATCACTGTTCACTTTTGTAGTCGACCATTGACGTGTAATGACTGTTGCTCCGCTATCTCACCGGACAGTCCGGTGAATTATAGCGGAGCGCGCCTAGAGAATTCCCGAGATTGGCCTGTTCGATGGGTGCCTGGCCTGGTGCACCGGACACTGTCCAGTGCGCCAAAGGCAGCACCACTCTCAAGTCCTTTGCTCCTAATTTGTTTGTGTCCCCAACTGAATTTCTTTCTTGGTTTGTGTTGAACCTTATGCACCTGAGATAAATGACATCTTGACAAACTAGTTAGTCCACGTGGTTTGTGATGGACGTCAACCACCAAAATTGATTATAGGAAATGATTAGGTCCATTTCTCTTTCATGCTTAATAGAATCACTCGGTGATTGGCGTAGGTGATTTGCGATGTGCTTAGGTTAGTTAGACTACTATTGCGCTTTCTCTAGGTGATTCCTAGTTAGTTGAGTGAGTTTAGAAAAACCCACAAAACCCGTCGGCTCTTGCGTGAGCCATTGTAATTGTACAGAGTGGGGCAAGAGTCCTACGAGACCGCATCAACCGAGTTTGTGGTGCGCCCGCCACCGTGTACCGGATGGAACGAGGCCCGCAGCATTTTGGCTGAAAGCTTGATAGTGAAGACAGCAGGGAGCATATGAGAGGAGCCAGAAGCGGAGCACCACTTGCGTGTGGAGAAAGCTCGTGGTTTTCTACAGAGTTACTCGTCTGTGGTGCTTGGACCTCACGTGAGCTACCCCTTTGTGTAGGGGACACCAACGAGTATTAGTCGGTATCTTGCGTGGTTCCAGATACCTCGGTAAAAATACTGGCACCGTCCATAGGAGTTTACATCTCTACCTTTGCGCTTTAGCTTCCGCATTTACATTCAAGTACTTAAGTTCCTTTCTCTCTTTTCCTAGTTTAGAATTGTTAGGATTATAACTTAGGTTGCAAAACTCCTTTTGCACTAGAGATAGAAACACTTAGACAAAACCTACTTTGCACATTCTAGTTTACTTATTTGCATAGGTTTTGTTCTAGTGATTTATTTGTGGACTAGATTAGCAAAGTTTTTAGAAGTCCTAATTCACCCCCTCTTAGGTGTCTATGTTCCTTTCAATTGGTATTAGAGCCTGGTTTGGCTCATTTGGAAGGGGATGGATACCCATAGGCCACCACATTTCGACAACACTAACTTTCCTTATTATAGTGCTAGAATAGCTTGTTACCTGGAAGCAGTTGATCTAGGTGTTTGGAGAGTCACTCGCCACGGGATGAAACCACCTAAGAATCCCGAGAAATTCACCACGAGTGACGAGAAAGAAATTCATTTAAATGCTAGAGCCAAAAATTGCTTGTGTGAATATCTTATCATGGATATTTTCAATCAAGTCTTTACTTTGAAAATTGCTAATGAGATTTGGCTAAAATTACATGAGCTCCATGACGACAGTCCATGAGCAAAAGCATTGCCTAGTCTTGAATGAAATAATTCTTTTCAAATGAAAGAAAATAAGCTTGTTAGATATATGTACTCTCATTTGAATTTAATTATTAATGAGCTCAATTCTATTCGAATTAACAAGCTAGGTGATGCGGACATCGTGAGAAAGATCATCTCCCTTCTACCTCAACAAAAATATGAGAGCATCATCACCATCCTTCACAACTTGGAGGACTTGAACCAAATGACCCCGATGCTTGTGATCGATAAAATTGGGGCATTTGAGATGTCACGAAAAATGGGTCAAGAGGAAGAGGAGGTCACTTCATCAATGCCATATGCCTTTGCATGTGATGAAAGGAAGAAAGGCAAGAAGAAGGCTCCTAGCTCAAGTTCCTCAAGTTAAGAAGAGGAATTTGAAGAAGAAGAAGAAGAAGAAGAAGAAGAAGAAGAAGATGATGATGATGATGAAGATGATCAAGCCTCAACATCATCCTCCGAGGACGAAGAGATAGTCCGACATCTTGGAAAGGTAATAAGGATGATTCACAAGATTAATCTAATGGGCACGCCCCTGTAGGTCAAGGATATTCTTTTTAACATTGATAGGAAAAAGTAAAGAAAGAGTGGATGCTTCGCATGTGGAGAGAAGGGCTACTTCCAGGATAGTTGCCCAAATTCGACCAAACCCAAAAAGAGGAGGAGCAAAGGCAAGGTGCTTACTAGTTTCAAGACTTGGGATGATTCTTCAAGCGAAGATAAACCTCCAAGGACCCACAACCACCACTCTTCATCACGCTCTTCACGTTCATCACACAAATGTCTTATGGTAAGAAGTAAATCAAGTATCCAATCCTCTAGTGATGATAGTGATGATGATTGTCATGGTGAGGGAAAGCCCTTCTTAGATGAACTTGCGCAGACTGTTAATTTTTTTTGAGGATGCTTGCACAAAACAAAAGGCTCAATTAAAAATATTGAAAAAATAACTTGCTTAGCTCTCAAAATGATTATAAACGTTTGTTAGAAAAATTTGAAACATTTGCAAATTTGAATTGTGAGCTAACAACTAAAATTGAGCAATTAGAGTCTAAAGCTCCATCCTCAACTACGGATGATAACGTTGTTAAAAAGAATGAAAAACTTAAGGCTAAGTTAGCTGGCTCTCATGGTGCTATTGAAAATTTGCTAGAGAAAATGGTAATTAGCATACACAATAATGAGCTAACTAATAAGCTAGAAGGCATTGGTAGTATCCTAGGAGCATCCTTGGTTGAAATTCATGAAATTATTAAAAATGACGCTTCTACTTCTTTCTTAGATTTAATTGATGATTCTAACTCTTGCAATCAAGTTCTTGTTGAAAATATTGTAATAGAAACTTGTTCACGGAGTGGCTCGCCTTGGTAAGACTTTGTATGATAAGAAAGGCAAAGCCAGTCAAACCCAACCTCCTTAGGATAAACCACTGCGGGAGTGAACAAGACTATGGAGGGTGAAATTGTGGTTTGCTGGTTATGCCATAAGGATGGCCACAAGTCTTATTAATGCAAGGCAAAGACCGAGGGAGATAAAAAGAAAAAGGCAACACGCAAAGTCTCCAACACCTACATCAACAAGGTGTATAAGAAGGCGGCTACACCATACTTAATCAAAAGAAGAAGAATGGAAAAGTGATAGCCATCAAGGCCAACAAGCACCAATAAGGGAAAGGGGCCAAACACATCTGGGTGCCAAAAGAGAGTATCTCAACCATGAAAAGCACCAAGAAGGTTTGGGTCCCGAGATGGAAGTGAGAAGTCCAAAAGACTTTGGAGAATTTGGAGACTTGGAAAATTGGGATATATGTCATGGGATGCATCACATCAGATCAAGAATATTGCCAAGTGGGTTAGTGAACACTTTGGACCAAATTCCCCACTCATGACTAAGGTAACTAGAATTTATTGTATTTCCTTATTTTTATATATGTGTATCTAACTTCTTTTGGTATCTAGCTTATCCTTCATGCCTAGTATTGCTTTCATTTAGTATCTTTTTGCAATTAACATGATTTAATTTTCTCAATTGGTATTACTCATTGCATACATGCTAGATATATCAAATGGTAGGAATGCTCGCCTTTAATTCATACTTGTTGAGCAAACCTACATGGTTTAAAATGTGTATTAAAGCACGTCACATAGATTAATTAAAATTCCTAGATAAATGACACTATTGCTTGTTTCTAAAGTTATATGTTTCAATTGGCATTTTGAATTATATGTGTCAAAGTATGGATTATAGATAACTTACCCCTCTTGATCTCAAAATCAATGTGCACGTCTCCTACAAGTATTCAAAACTTGTATGCACATCTTTAGGGAGTGGTTACTCTATAATCTAAGTCTTTGAGACTAACACCGCTTTCAAGCTTATTATGTGTGTAGCAGTCTCATTGAAGGAAAATGGAGTCCCCGGGGAAAGACAATAAGCTTGCACTGCAAATCTACAGGTAGTTCATTCCACGATCGGTATCACTTTCATGTCTTTTCCAATTATTGAAAAGGGAGTGTTATTTCTATCTTATGCCCCCATGTTGCCATATATGCATAATTTGTTAAAATGAATCTTTTACCTATGCATAGATTTATGGGGAGTTAGTCTATTTCAATTTGGTCTTGTTTCCTCTTGTATATTCATGTGCTTTTCCTAAATGAAGGTTTTCCGATAGGGGGAGTATGCCTTCTTTCATACAAAGGGGGAGAATACTCTTTCAGGGGAGAGCTCTGTTTTAGGGGGAGAAATATTTTTAGAGGGCAACCATTTAATTGCTTCCTATATGCTTATCATGTCTTTCTTTTCGGTGTTTCATTCCAAAGGGGAGAATTTTATGGACCAAAGCAAACCAAAGTTATGAAATACCAAAAACCACCAAATTTTAATTTTTGATCCTATCAAGTGGTTATCTTGTTGGTTTCGGTCCTAAATAGGAAGTATGTGAATTATGGAGTTTGGCGGAGGCTTAAGTCCATAATCTCACATTATGGGAACATTTATGCATCCTAGCAAGTAGATTGCATATTTACATCAAGTATTTGTTATACTTGCTTGCTTTGGTTGTGTTGTCATCAATCACCAAAAAGGGAGAGATTGTAAGGAAAATTGACCCCAACCATTTGATTAAGGATTTTTGTGGTTGATGATCAACATAACTTTGTGAACTAATATCTTCCAAGTGTCTGTGTTTCACAGTTCATAAGATGCAATTATGTTTTAGACTTAGGCATTGAGGATGCAACACCTCAAAGGAAGATTTTATGAAGACAATTATTGAAGATCTCCATGTATCAAGTCAAGTAAAGACTCGAAGAAAATGCAGTCCCTCACGGATAGTCTGCCATCACTGGGCGGACAGTCCTGTGGCTCACCAGACAGTTTGGTGCCACCCTGTGGACTGTCTGGTGCACCAGTGAACAGTCACCCAATGACTAGTTTCTGGTGGCACCTCAGAGGAGAGCCACCAGACAATCTGGTGCTAGGACCAGACTGTCTGGTGTGGAAGCTGACAGCACCAATGGCTAATTTTCCAACAGAAACTTCAATGGCTAGTTGCACCGGACAGTCCAGTGTGACACAGAGAGCACAACTGTTTCCTCCAATGGCTATTTCATGTTGGGGCCTATAAATACTTTGCCCATCTGGCCACTTGAGCGTGTGAGAGCCCAAACAACATACTAAGGAATGTTATACACATTTCCAAGTGTTCAAACACCCAAGTGCTTAATAGAATCACTCGATGATTACAATAGGTGCTTTACGAAGTGCTTAGGTTTATTAGACCGCTGTTGTGCTTGCTCTAGGTGATTCCTAGTTAGTTGAGTGAGTTTAGAAAACCCACAAAACCCCTCGTCTCTTGCACGAGTCGTTATAATTGTATCGAGTGGGAAGAGTGTCTTGCGAGACTGCATCAACCGAGTTTGTGGTGCTGCCTCCACCGTGTACTGGAGGGAATGGGGCCCACAATGTTTCGGCTGGAAGCTTAATAGTGAAGACGACGGGGAGCGTCCGAGAGGAGCCAGAAGCAGAGCTCCACTTGCGCGTGGAGAAGGCCTGTGGCTCTCTATAGAGTTACTTGTCTGTGGTGCTTGACCCTCATGTGGGTTACCCTTTGCATAGGGGCACCAACGAGGATTATTCAGGACCTTGGGTGGTTCCAGATACCTCTATAAAAGTATTAGCATCGTCCGCGGGAGTTTGCATCTCTACCTTTGCTCTTTAGCTTTCACATTTACATTCAAGTACGTAAGTTTCTTTCTCTCTATTTGTAGTTTAGAATTGTTAGGATTGGAACTTTGGTTGCAAAACTCCTTTTGTGGTAGAGATAGCAACACTTAGTCAAAACCTAGATTGCACATTCTAGTTTACTTATTTGCATATGTTTTGTTCTAGGGATTTATTTATGGCCTAGATTAGCAAAGTTTTTAGAAGTCCTAATTCACCCCCTCTTAGGCGTCCATGTTCATTTCATCAACACAAATAAATCCAAAGCTTTGATTTGCATATACGTAGACACGTCATGTCCTATATGCATGCACATTAAGTTTGGACTGTTTAAATGCTCATTTGTTGCTATGATTTTCATTTATGATGTAGTATAGAGTATAAAACACAAAGACATGTGTGTCCTATTGGCTAGGAGGTGAATATGAGTTTGGAGCCAATAACCATAGTTGGAACCTTCATTTGTGCATAATTTGTTTTTGCAAAGGCTTATGTTTGTTATGAATTGTAGCTTCCTTTCTCACTTTTTGGCCTTCAAAAAATCAAGAGTGAGAAAAAAATCAAACGAGTGTGTTAGTAGTATAATCGTTGGAAGCATATATGCCCTAATTTAGCTCTAGTGATTAATGATGATATGACCACTTTGACTAAAAACACGTGTTTTACAACGATATACTAAATAAGTGAGGTGAGGTCAGAATGATAGACATTATATGGGCTTTCAATGTATTAGGGGCCTTCTTCTTCCGAAGGTCCTCAAAAACATGACTAACCATATGTTTTCAGCATAATATGGATTATTACAGGGAGCTTTGGCTTCAGGATGGAAGTTTTCTCCCATGGCAAAGGCATACGAGGCAAAGATATAATCCGAAGATGTTAAGAATGAACGCCGAAGCTATAGCCGAAGAGTAATAGCTTCGGCTTAAAATGGTAATGAAGACCAAACATGATGCTGACCGGAAAGGAAAAAGACTAGCTAGTCCCTAATGATTTATGTTATAGTTATAAGTAAATGTCAAGGAGATAAATGTACTTTTACCCAGGCTGCGTCCTGTGCCTATAAATAGATGAACAATATCACCGTACTGTTCACGCTGGATTGTAATCACTCTCGCGTCAGCATCTTCGAACAAGCCGAAGGTACAATTCTGTTAATATCCACGTACACATTATGAAATACAAATGTGAATGAGCCAATGCATTACATTCATTATCTTTATGTATTCTCATTCACACATTAAATCATGAAGGCATGTCCTTCAGGAACTTCGTCTGAAGATCATTATATCCGAGAGGAGATAATGTTTAGGAGGATGAAGGTCCTTAATTCTTAACAGTTGTGTTGCCTTGTTCTTGATCTACAACATTTGAGAACAAGTGAACAACATTGGCGCCCACCTTGGTGAACTCACTTCCACAACCTTCGGCATGCCGCCGAAGAAGGCAATAGCGCCAAGGGCTGTCCTGCAGACACTGGACACCAACCAAGAGACACTCTCGCTAAGAGAAGCCCGGAGCCAGAAAAGGAAGGCTACCAGCCCAACATCACAGGAAGAGGAGTTGGACCAAGAAATTAGAGATCTAGAAGCCATACACCAACAAGTGTAGAGGAAGAGAGAGAGAGAAGATGCTTCGACTAGCCGAACTTCAGAGGAAGATCAACGAAGCTACTGAAGAAATGCATCACATCACCCAAGATGACCAAGGATGAAGGCCTCAACAGAGATAGCTTTGTCAAAAAAGTCCAATCAATGATGATGAATGGTATGATGTCTTTCATCATGGTAACTTTGCTTTTGATGATGCTTCTCCTCTAGCAGCAGAGTTGCAGGCTACCCCATGTCCACCATCTTACAAGCCACCACAGCTTCCCATGTACGATGGGCATTTGGATCCAAAGCAGTTTCTCATGAGTTACGAAGCAACCATATCTCATATGGTGGCAACACGACTGTCATGGCGAAATCCTTCGTCATGGCGGTCAAGAGTGTAGCTCAGACATGGTATTCTTCCCTTCGCCCAGGAACGATCATGTCATGGCAAAAGTTGAAGGACATGCTGGTAACTAGCTTCCAGGGTTTCTAGATAAAGCCAGTAACTATCCAAGCCTTGTTCCAATGCACGTAAGACCACAAAGAGTACTTGTAGGCATATGTCCGAAGATTTTTGCGACTCAGAGCCTAGGCGCCAACGGTGCCAAATGAGATTGTCATCGAAGCCATGATCAAGGGGCTCCAACCAGGACCGACAACACAGTATTTTGCTAGGAAGCCATCACAAACTCTAGAAAAGCTCCTCCAGAAGATGGATGAATACATTAGAGCTAATAATGACTTTCGACAGAGAAGGGAGGAGGCCTACAGGTATTCTGAGATGACTAGGGCTTCGGAGGAAGACTCCACCCTAGGCATGTCAGAACGATCCACAACCCCAGCACAAATGATGACAGGGCAAACCACACTAAAGGCAACCAACAAAGCTCACAATCTTCAAGAATGCAACAAACCTCTTACAGGCCACCAGTTCCAGGTGGTAGAGGAGGAAGAAGCTCCGAAGGAAGATTCAGCAACCAACCCAGGAGATTGTTCTGTTTATTTTGCGGGGAGGATAAGGGACATACAACAAGGACGTGCCAAGTCATGATCCAAAAGCAAATGGAGATAGCTGAAGCCGAAGCATGGCAGAATCAGCCTAAGCAGGTTTTGCACACTACCTCATGCTATTCGCCATATATCCCTGAGTATGCGGGCAACCAGCAACCCACGACATCATTTGCTTCGGCAAGCCATTCTCAAGTTGCATGGGCTCAGTTACTGTAATAGCCTGAATTTGGGGTATAAAATTTGTTTTCTAATATCCACCAAATTCAGGTGTTACTCTCTCCTTACTTTGCTTTACTTCTCTTTTTCATAAAATATGGAGAAGTTATTTGGTATTATATAAATATCAATCATAGGAAAGTAAAACCCTATGAGAATAATGATTGTTGTATCATGCTGGAATACATTTATATTTGTCTGATGTTTTGCTTGGGTGTGCATCCATTTAAATTTGTGACTCTTTCTTGTGAATAAATTAAATTAGAAAGAAAAGAAAAATAATAAATAAAAGAAGGAAGATAGAAAAAAGGAGGGAGAAAGAAGCCCAATACCCCTGCGCAGCCCAGCCACTGTTTGCCCCTCCCCGCGGCCCACCTGGCGCGCGCGGCCCATTTTCCCCAAACCCTAGCGCGCAACGCTCGCCCAGCCGCCGCCACTGTCCGCGGGGCCCGTGTGCCAGGCGACGTCTTCTCCAACCGCCGGCCCGCTCCCTTCGGTGCCCACTCACACGCCCGCAGAGCCACCTCCCCTCTCCATCCTCTCCCCGCGGCGACCAGTTCATCTTCTCTGATAACTGCTCCCCTGGCCCCCGGCGCGACGGCCGTCGCTGCCTGCTCGCGACACGCGTGGAGGCTAGCCCCAGTGGCCAGTCGGCGCGGCGGCGCGGCAGCCAGCCCGCGTAGCCAGCGCGGTGGCCCGATGGCCAGCCTGTGCGGCGCGTGTGGCGGCCGGCCCCAGCCGAGCCTCCTCGGCCAGGCGCGCGTGGGCGTAGGCCCAGCGCTGGCGCGCTGGTGCGGCCCCCAGCAGTGGCGCAGATGTGGCTTCGGCGTGCGAGGGATTGGCGCGCGACGCGCGACTAGCTAGCGCGGCGGCCCGACGTGGCCTGTTTGCGCGGCCAGCCAGCGCGGCGGCCCGACGTGGCCGCCGCGGCCTGTTTGCGCGGCCAGCCGGCTCGACCCGCCAGCGCGGTGGGCCGGCGTGCCCTCACACGGCCCAACCGCGGCCTCCCCGGCCGGTTCTCCCCTGGTGCGCAGCATGGCCAAGCTCCCCTCGTGCGCGGTGCGGCCTGCGTGCCCACGGCTCGCCCAGGAGCGGCCCCGGCATGGCTCGCGGCGCCCTCGCACGGCCAGCGCGGCTCGAGTAGCCCCGGCGCAGCCACTCGCACCCTTGCGCGTCGCGCATGACTGGTTTGTGGGTCAGATGGATTGTGGCCACGTGAGATCCTATCGTATCGAATCGTGAATGAGTACGTATTCAATGTGTATGCATAGCAGATACATCTGATCCTGTTTTAATTGTGATAACTTCGTAATCATGTCGAATGCACGTTAATAATAGTATTTTGTCGCATCACAGGTTTTGGCTAACTAATGTATTGTTTGCTTGTATAATGGTTAATAAAATGGCATTCTAATTTAGGTGTAGCTTTAACTTGCCCTTTTATAAATACCCGTTAAATGTGATTATGTCGATGCAAATGTTGTAATTAACACTTTCGTAGTAGGAATGCGGTATCGATTAGCGATTCTAGCATATCATCGCGTTGTTAGCGCGAGTCGCTATTCACGCACTTCACTTTAATAAAATAGCTTTGTCACCTCGTTAATGTTAAATAAGTGATTTCCTATTTATTTGTCGGTCATTCAATTAACAACTCAATCGAATCAAATTTATAATGTTAATTATGCGTTTGTCACGCGCCTTTCGCGTGTGTCGCGCGTCTCGCCGCGTGTTGCTCGCGCATGTCGCGTATGTCTCGCGTGTCGATCACGTGGGTCGCGCGACGTCTGCTCGTGATGATAAATTGCTTCCGCTTATAATCACTTGTATTAAATAACGTTAATTCGTCAGGTCATATATTTTGGATAATTAACTTGAGGTTCACTCGACTAATATTTATTAGATTAATATTCAATTAGATTAAATATGTAGTGTTCAACTTGCGCTTTAATAATAAACATTAACATGACTAATATTAATTAAACTACTTTTTTATTTATTTAATATTTGTTTAGTATAAACATGGCATCTATTTAGTTTTCCTTGTCTGTCACGCGTGTTATTTCGCACGTGGTGGCGTGCTGTTTCACGCGTCGTTCGCGCTAGTCGCGCGCACTGTTTCGTGCCTCGTCCGCGTGCTGTTTCGCGCGTGTCCGCGCGTCGTTCACACGCTGTCGTGCTGTTTCGCGCGTCGTAAATTCGCTTCGCTTAGAATCTCTCGTTTTAATTAAATTACTTAATTAAACTGACATTTATTAGTGTACCAGATTAATAGAACTAAACGATGTGTAATATTTATATTTGATAATGTTGAACTAAAAGTTATAATTAATACTTGTTTAGTGTTAGCACGCTAATCCCTCAATCGTAGCTTCGACAATCACGGTTCTTTTCCTTGCATGACCGTAAAAGCGCTCTCTATTTTATATTGCATGTTTTTATAATGTTTTATCTTGTATGGTGTAATGTTCTTATGCATGTATATGTTTGTTTGTGCCTGTTTGTATTCGCTGTGCGTCGCGAATAGATCGTGATTCGTTTTCGAGCTTCAAGGGATCGACGGTCAAGTGTTGGCGACCAAGTGATCTGATTCTTCGAGTTCTGAAAAGTTGAAGACCCTTAGCATCTATTTGGTGAAGGCAAGTGTCCTCTGACCTATT
Organism: Zea luxurians; assembly: GCA_029449295.1. Lineage (NCBI taxonomy): Eukaryota > Viridiplantae > Streptophyta > Magnoliopsida > Poales > Poaceae > Zea > Zea luxurians. The sequence goes on along the minus strand of JAOPSE010000048.1, from coordinate 3,287,481 downwards.
ATGTCCCATTTACTTTATAATTCATCAACCCGCATACCATGATCAACCTAAGGATTGACTAGCTTTGTATTTACCTTGTCGTTGATTACCTTTTAGGTTACTATGGTTAGCTTCATTCTATTGCTTTACTTTAATCAATGAACATGATGTGAACATGATGCGTCACGATGCCCGATCTTCATGATGCAGGATCAATCTTCAGATAACTAGCTTCGAAGAAGCCAAGATAACTTCCTGCAAGCAGCGATAATAGTGCAACCTGATAAATAAAACTCAAAGCCAACCACCGTCTTTAACCGGTAGCCTGAATCGAGGATTCGCCCAACCACACTCTCAAAGAACCAACCAACACAGCCTACAATCAATCAAGGAGACCTCGAAGGCAGTAGAAGCACCACATGGGATCGGATGAAGCCGCCGCTTCTGCAATCCCGCGAAGCAATTTACAAGAGCAAAGGGGTAGAGATCACTCTCAATATTTGTTAGCACACAACTTAACAAAAGGGTTCTGTTTTAGATTATCCAAAGATGCCTTACATCATAGACATAGGGAGGTATTTATACTAGTAACAACCAGCCTTAGAGAGGTATAAACACGAAACAAAAGTATTTTCACGTGCTAATGTGAAGGAGCCTCTTCGGGAGATCTACAGAGCTGAATTCCGTGTGGCTGTTTGACTTCTGCACAACCTTCAGTATTTTGATAATAACTTCTTCTAGGAATCTCCAAATGACGTGGGGCTGGTTGCATTGGAAAGCTGACATGATAAGCTTTCTCACCATATATAGCATGCTTAATGAAACTTCGTAGAATGATGTAGTTTAATACGAAAACTTGGTCATCAAGCAGACTGTTGACCTTTTGACCAGTCAGCACTAAAGTAGGTTCGCTGCCTTTTGGTTAGATTTGATTAAGTCGTCCTTAGAAGCATTGGAAACTAGACTTCAAGAGCTTTCCAAAAAGTACTTATGGGCATTCATAGCTTTTGAGAATCAAAAGATATGACTGTTTCTTCTGGACGGTTCTGTTGCGCTAGACTGACTCGGACGTAGCTCTTCTTGCTGATTCAGCCTTGATATGTTTTCTCCTTCCTCTTTGGTGAACCTAAGTAATATCAACATACATGACTTAGGTAGCATAAAGTTCTCATTAGTGTTTTATTGAAATTCATAAAGTAGCGCATGCACCTCTTACTGTAGCTTCTTAGCTCGGCTACGTGTAATTGGTCCATCAAAGACTCGGGTTGGTGATGATGTTGGTTGTACTTGAGTTGATGTAGTATAAATTGGGGGTTGTAACGTGTTGCTTAATGGCGTGGTCGTATCATCCTCCTCCCCCTTGAAAAGGAGTCGTCCTCGACTCTGAAGTGTCTTCACTTGTAAATGGTAAGAGGTCAGCAATATTGAACGTGTTGCTCACACCATAACTTGGTGGAAGATTTATCTTGTATGCATTATTATTGATCTTGGCAAGAACACGAAATGGACCATTCCCTCATGGCATCAATTTGGATTTGCGTTGATCGGGAAAACGCTCTTTGCACAAGTGAATCCAAACCACGTCCCCCAATTTAAATAACACTTTCTTCCTATGCTTGTTCATGCTTGCAGCCTTGCGCACTGCTTTGAGCTCAATTGTTTCATTGTCTTCTCATGTATCTTTTTTATATATGTCGCACGCTTGGAGGCTTCCATATTGGTTCTTTCATTTGTTAGAGCTGGCCAATCCTTGATTGCCTTCACCTTGGATTCATCCACTTCTATTCCCTTTCCTGAAACAACAAAACCAAGAAACACAACATGTTATGTGCAAAGACTACACTTCTCAAGATTAGCAAATAATTTCTCCTTTCTAAGCTCATCTAAGACTTGCCAAATGTGTTTCACATGTTCATCAAAAGATTTGTTGTAAATTAGAATATCATCAAAGTAGACAACAATAAATTTTCCAATGAAAGTTCTTAAGACATGGTTTATTATTCTCATAAAAGTACTAGGAGCATTTGTCAAACCAAATGGCATCACTAACCATTCATACAACCCAAATTTTGTTCTAAATGCAGTTTTCCATTCATCTCTAGTTTTAATTCTTATTTGATGGTATCCACTTCTCAATTTAATTTTAGTAAAGATTGTGGAACCACTTAATTTATCAAGCATACCATCTAGCCGTGGAATAGGATGGCGATAGCGAACGGTAATATTAATTATAGCTCTCCAATCAACTCACATCCTCCAAGATCTATCTTTTTTAGGTACTAAAATCACAAGAACATCACAAGGGCTTAAACTTTCACGAACAAAACCTTTATCAAGAAGTTCTTGTACTTGCCTTTGTATTTCCTTAGTTTCTTCAGGATTGGTTCGATATGGTGGACGATTAGGAAGTGCAGCCCCTAGAATAAGATCGATTTGATGCTCAATCCCTCGAATTGGAGGTAGTCCAGCCAGTGTTTCTTGTGGAAACATGTCTTCAAAGTCCTACAAAAGATCAGCCACAACACTAGGAAGAGATGTTATGTCGTTAGGAGAAATCAAAACATCTTTGTTCACAAGTACAAAGAGTACTTGATATGGGTTGTTCCTCACTTCTCTCAGCTCAGATTTTGTGGCTAGCATAACTAGATGTTCTCCCTCTTCCTTCTTTTTATCTCTTGAATTTGGCTTGTAGCACTCGCTCACCAAATTGTGGATGGCACTCAATTCCTTTTGCTCTTCTCTACTTGCTGTATTAATTTCAGTTTTCTTTTGTAAATGTTCAGCCATGATTTGTTGAGGGGTCATAGGCTTGAGTACAAACTTTCTCCCTTTCAGATCTAGCGTGTATTGATTTGTTCTTCCAATGCTGAGAATATCAGTCATATTGCTAAGGTCTTCCTAGCAGCAAGTGACACATAGACATGGGTGCAACATTGCACTCCACTGTGTCAACATTCTCTCCAATCTTGAATGAAACTTTCACCTTATAACCAATCTTGATATCTCCTGATTCATTCAACCATTGGACATGATATGGATGAGGGTGTCGCTGCAACTTCAGACCAAGCTTTTCAACCATCTCACGACTTATAAGATTATGACAGCTTCCTCCATCAATGATCACCTTTACTACTTTGTCCTACACTTTTGCTCTCGTTTGAAAAAGATTATGTCACTGTCCAATTTCAGCTTCTTTCTTTTGAACACTCAATATTTGTGTAACCATAAGAGCAGTACCATGCTCAAATTCATATCCCTTATGTTCTTCAAATTTATCAGTGTCATCTACATTTCCTGCTTCAGCTTCCTCTTCACTAGCTGATGTATATTCTCCATCATCAATCACAAGGATCACACGATTATTTGGACACTCCTTAATGACATGACCACGACCTCCACACTTGAAGCACTGAATACCTACTCTTGGCTGTTGAACCCACTGATGTTGAAGTGGATGCTGCTAGTTTATAACTCGTGTTTGGAGCAGCACCGTTCTTTCCACTAGAATTGCCTTGAATATTGGATCGCAAGCCTCCAGTTGAACCTTTTGTCACTGAGGATGCAGCAGTAAACCTTGAGCTTCCTCCAGTCATGGTTTGTGCACCATATGACAAGGGTTTGTTGTTCTTAGCATCTTGCTGTAGCTGGCGTTCAGCTTTGGTGGCTTGATGTACCAAATCAATAAGACATTGGTACAACTGAAACTCAACAATACGCTGAATGCAGCGGTGTAACCCAGCCATGAAACGTGCAATGGTTTGCTCTTCGTCTTCATACATATTGGCCCTAATCATGGCCTTCTCCATCTCCTTATAATACTCAACAGAGAAACTTCCTTGCCTCAAATTCTGCAATTTATCAAAAAGATCACGTCGATAATGCTTCGGCACAAAACAAATTCTTATTTCTCGCTTCATCTCTTGCCAAGTAATAATAGGGTCCTCTCCATCTTCTTCACGGTCACGAAGAAGTTGCTCCCACCAAATCAGAGCATATCCTTCAAACTCAAGAGATGCCATTGCAAGTTTCTTCTCCTCTGAATAATTATGTAGGCGGAAGATTTTCTCCACCTTCAGTTCCCATGTGAAATAATCTTTAGGATCAGATCTACCATCAAAATTTGGCATGGTAAACTTAAGTTTCCCAAATCTCTCTTCTTGGTTGACGCCTCTATGATGACGACGACCATAGCGATGTTGGGACTGATCATCAGCATCCCCAAATTCAGATTCTTCATTGTCATCATTTCTTCGATTTCGACCTCTTCCTCTACCACGTGCAGCACCTTGATTTCTCCTCTCATGTTCACTTGCTCTTCTAGAATAATTTCCTTCACCTTCTTCCCCATCTTCATGATGGTATCTTGCACCATCAGGGAGTCGACGTCGACCTCTGATTTCAGCCATAAGTGTCTGAAGATCTTGTGCCAACCGATCTTGCTTGTCTTCTATGCTTTGTTTGAGCTCATTGAATTGTATTATGGTGACACATTCTTTAATCCTAGCGTTGGGATCCATCTGTCACACCTGGTTTTAAGGAACAAAGCCGGGTGCATCTCATACATGCACCAAGAAGACAACATATATAATAACAGAGTGTATAGAGATAAATGTCACGATACATCAGAGTATTTATTACAAAGCGGAAGACTTATTATAAAATAAAAGAATAAATATAAAACGAACTAAGGATCGTCGGCGCCAATGTGAATTGAGAAACGCCACCTAGATCAGATCGAACTCCTCGCCTTGTGGCTCCTCTTGAACCACCTGTTCTTCTCCTGTGGGGGGTGTGAGGCAGCAAGAGTGAGCTCACATACGTTCATAGCTCAACAAGTCGTGGGGAATAATGTGGCATGAACTCGCCAAAGGTGGGAGTTCATGAAGTGTAAGGCTGATCAATGAAATTAAGGCTGAAGCTGAGCATTGCTTTTATAAGTTGGTCAAAATTTTATTAGCAATTACTAAGTGTAAGTAAATACCAAACCTTAATAATAATAAAGAAAAGTAATAGTAAAATAATCCCAAATGCGATGCAAATGTCAAATTAAATTTAAGTTCCATAAATTAATCATGTGAGGGTCCGAGCCGCTCATGACCGTGAGCACGGCTAGTATGCTAGTTTTACACTCTGCAGAGGTTGCGCATCTTTACCCACAAGTCATGTTACCCATCTGCCAAGAGACGGCCAATCCCATACACCTCTACTGAGGAGGCGAGGCAGGGTAACACTACGAGGCCTTTACAAAGTTCCACTAGCTTTAGAAATCCCGCTATAGTTTATAGGAAGCTCCAGTGCAGGAATCCCTCGCCTGACCGCCATCGCAGCAAAATCAACCCAAGGACCTCCCTACACTGACCACTCCCCTACTGCCCTTGCCCCTTTCGGGTAAGGAAGACCTCCACTAGCTTTCCTAGTTAATCAGCCAAGGGCGTCCCATTAAACCCTTGTGGTAGCACTATTTTCCCGGGTGGTCGCTCCATGTTCCCATTAATTTAATGATCTTAACATGAACAGTAATAATAACAAGATTGTTGGGGGCTTGTTCTAAAATGCTATGAATTAAGAACAAGACAACATAAAAATGTTAAATGTCGAACTCCTTCATCCTTAGAAACAGTATATCCCTTCGGGTATAATGAATCTCGGACGAAGGTTACGAAAGAAAAGACCTTCGTTAGGTTGATAAATGGTTAAACAGAGCAACTATATATAATGTGCGAGTAATAATACCAGCATTATCATCGATATATTTCCATTATTAAATTCATAAAAATGAATTACAAATGTACCTTCAGATTGATGTGAAGTAAAGGTACAAACGTGATGTGAAAAAGCGTATGCCAAGTCAGCGTGAACAGTACGGGAGTACTGTTCACCTATTTATAGGCACGAGACGCAACCTATGTAAAATTACATTGATGCCCTTTACATTTATCAATAACTATAGTAATTCTTCGAGGTCCAATTTGGCTTTTCATCTTTAAGTCGGTTCCTCTTTTCTGTTATTGTGCCGAAGCCTTTCTACACATAGCTTCGTGATCGTCTTATCCTTCGTCATGATCGTTTTTCATTCCAGTCAAGCTTCGTCTTAACCATGCTCTTGTATATTCGCGACCTGACTCCGAAGGTGCCTGTTTCGAAGGTGCCTGTTCACATATTACACTTGGAAAATATTGTCAAACTATGCTTTTGAGGAACTTCGGGAGCCGAAGGCCCCCAACAGTAGCCCCTCGCAATATCAATTTATTGTAAAGATAAATTCATATTGCGACATGGACGAAGGCTTTAAGCCGAAGGTCCGAAAAAACACCTTCCTTTTGCTAGAATAGCAACAGTCATTGACAAGCGGGGCCCTCCAGTTTTCGACATACTGGGTGTATAAATATAAGCTCACCACGAATTTATTTGGCATGCCCTTTTGCCACCTGCTTTTTACTCACCCAGCTTTTAGCCTGCGCGCGACAGCATTTTCTCGGTCTTAAATTTTTAAGCTTCGGTTTCAAGTCTGGTTTGCCAGCATTCGCGAAGATGTCTGAGGATAAGATAGTTGCTGGTGCTTCGAAGCTAAGCCTTTCTGAGGAAATGCACCTGGGTTTTCTTGAGTCAATGTCGAAGACCAATACGGAAAGATTGTCAAGGAAACTTTGGAGGGTTTATCTGAAGATACTGGCGACAGTGATAGTTATGATGTGGATAGTGGTGGAGAGGACTCCGAAGATCGCCCATGGCGGCCTAGTCACTCAAACTTCGGAAAATCAACTATAAAGCAGAGTCACCTTGAAAATATGAGGGGGAGATATTTCCGAGATATATCCATCGTGAGGGCAGATGACGGAGAAAAAACTACGCCGACCCCCAAAGATAATGAAGTCGTGATCTTCCGAAGCTTTTTAAAGGCTGGGCTACGATTCCCTCTAAGCAGGTTTGTGGTAGAAGTTCTGAAAATATATCAAATTTACCTTCATCAACTTACCCCTGAGGCAGTGATAAGATTGGGAATCTTCGTCTGGGCCGTGAGGAGCCAGGGCCTGGAGCCAAGTGCAAAAAGCTTTTGCAATATACACGAGCTAGTATATGAGACGAAACCCTGGGGTAAGGAGCAATATCATAATAATTTTGGTTGCTATAGCTTCGGTGCCCGCTCTGGGTCAAGCTGTCCCGTGCCAACCTTTCGGAAGAGATGGCCCGGGGAATGGATGAAGGAATGGTTCTATGTGAAGAACGATTTGAAGGTTCGGGAAGATATCAAAGATATCATCATGCGCCCTATCTGGCAGCGCTTCGGACTCCGAAAACCAAAGGTAGAAATGGACGAAGCAGCTGAAGAATGTCAGAGGGCCTTCGGCGTAGTCTGTTCTTTTATTGGGACCAGGGATTTAATGCAAGAGCACATTGCCTTCAGAGTGTGGCCACTTGCAGATAACTGGGAAATGCCGAAGGAGACCATTAAAGAAACTGATGAGGGTGGACTAATCAGGCTGAAATATACATTCAAGTACGGAGATAAGTTTGTTGAACCAGATGATGATTGGCTGAAAAGCATTGAGAATGTAAGTGATGAATTGCTTGGGGCATACTCAAAGGCCGAAAACACTGCATTATCAGCGGCTTTCGGAGGCCGAAAGAAGAAGAGACTCAACCGAGTATTTGATGCAATTGGGTTTATCTATCCCGACTACTATTATCCAATGCGAGGTCAAAAGAGAAAAAATACTTCTCCTGCAAAGGACACTGCTTCGGCTGCTCCCGGGGAGCCAGCGCCGAAGAGGAAGAAGGTAAAAGTGTTCACACACCCTCCACGCTGTATTGAGCCGGCCACAGTGCCCGAGTTTATTGGCGAGGCCTCTTCGGCCACCGAAGCCAGAGAACCAACTCCAGCGCCAAAATCCGAAGAAATGGCCGAAGCACCAGCAATAGAAAAAACAGGAGAAGAGAGAACTGAAGAAAGAAAAACACTAGATGTTTTAAGTCCTTCATCAAAAGTTGAGGCAGCTAAAAGCCAGAAGGGGCCAGCAGCGACCCCGAAAAGAAAAAGGATGGTTAATGTGCTGGATGTTTTGGAGACAATTAAATCTTCAAGCACAACTCCAAAGAAAACTGTTGAAGTGTCTACTGAAGCCTTTGTTGCTGAAACTTCAAAGCAGTAATTTGAAACTGAAGCTGGGCCTTCGGAATCCACCAAGATACAACCTTTGGAGGTCGAAAAAATGTCAAAGGCAAGTTTAGAAACTGAAAAAGCGAAAATAACAGAGCCGATTCTGACTGAGGAAATTGGCACTGCCACCCCCGAAGCATCTTCCAAAATACATGATTATATTGTGCGACATGCTTCGGGGAAGAAACTATCTGAAGAAGAGATTTTTGAAGCCAATCACTATGCCCGAGAACTGAAGTATCCGAGGGGGCCGTAGTGTTCAATGGGACAAACGAAGATGATTTCCTGTACTGTCTCCCAGACAATAAAGAATTATCCGTGTGCCGGGAGATGGCTAGAAGCATGGGGTTCCCGAAACTCGAAGCTGGCCTTTGCGCCATGACGAAGGACGATCTTGCGGATAGCCTGGCATACAATAGTCTGAAGGTACAAAAATTGTGAATTTTGAAGTTTATGAATTTTGAATTAGTTTTTTGCTCTTATGTTAACTCATTCATTCTTTTGAATAGGGCTTAATACTCAGCAATGCCTTAAGGGCTCAGAAGAATGCCGAAGATGAGAGCTGCACCATTGCTCTTAACAACCTTCGAACAGAGGTTATCAGGCTAAGAAACGAAGCCTTGGAGAAGGACAAAATTCTGCTTACATTATTGGAAAAAATGAAGGAAGACGAAGCTAACTCTAAAACTCAAGCCGAAGCTCAGAAGCATGAAATCGAAGATCTTCGTAAACAACTAGCCCGAGCCAAAGAAGAACACATTCTTGAAGAAACAAAACGAGAATTAAGCGATCAATGGGCAGATCATTTGAAAGTAAATGTTAAAGAGCTTCGTGCTTCGAAGAAGAGGTGCTACGATAAATCCATAGAATGTGTTAAGAAAATAAAATCCAGCTTCGCCGGCGTTGGCGCGTTCTCTAGTGAAGAAAATTTCACAAGAGGAAATCCAGAAGGCCCGATTGAATGGATTAGTCGCGAAGCTGATGTCTTCGACGAAATCTTGAATAGTCGTGGGGACATTTGTGCTTTTTCGGGCGCCAGGGGAATTGTTACCATTTTAGAGAAGAAAGGGTGCGAGCATGTAAAATCTTTGGCGCAGTCTAAAGCTACTTTATCCTCTGAAGATATCAAAGACCCTTCAGCCGAAGCAAGCCAGGTTGGTGGAAAATTTTTCACTGACATTTGGGACAATGGCGGCTGAAAAATGGCTCAAGAGATCATTCAGAGAAGTGAAAAAGGCATCCATGATGCTAGGGAGGTAGCGAGAGCTGCTGAAAAAACACAGGGCCCGAAGGGCAAATAGGTATTAATTAGTGATTTTTATTTTGTTGTAATTTTTGATTTTGAACTTTATTCGTAGTTTGTAATAGTAATATAGCCGTATCCTCTCCTCCCTCAGAACCCGCTAAGGCATCTGCGGACCCTCCCTCGAAGGGAGACGACGAAATTAGACAAATGGCCGAAGCCATCATGGACGAAGTTGTCAATCAGCTGCTAAATGAAGCTGCAAAGTAGTTCTTAGGGAAGATTAAATGCTATTGTAAAAATACTTGGAACATGACAAGTGTAAAACTTTGTAACTTTGAATGTAATATATAATCTATTTACGGTTCAATTCTTTACGATGCATGAAATTTTTTCATACATACCGCTTTTTGAGCCTTCGGCGAAAAAAACACCTTCCCTTCTTTTCATGCTTCGTAAAGAAAATCTTTTATGTGTCACAAGAATTGCCATATTTCTTTGATGAAGAATCTCCAAACTTCATGAAAACATTCTTTGAATCCATAAAAAAGTCTTATGTTGCCTCTCAAATGAAGCTACACTTCTTCTCAATTTATCTTGTGCCTTGGCACGATTTTCTCTTTTTCAAAACATTCTTCGAAGATCAATGCCGTGTCCCCTTCCTGTTCTCCATGCGAAATGATGGATGATGCTTATGTTATGCAAAATGATGTAATGATGTTATGTTATGCAAAATGACATTTATGCTGAAAATACACATATCCCTGCCATAGAGCACACAATCTTTTTATCTCAGCGTTGACTTTTCGCTGTAAGCCTCCCTTAGGAGCTTCTTCGCTTTTTACTTTCAGCGGAATCATCGTTTATTTTTCGCTGTAAGCCTCCCTTAGGAGCTTCTTCGCCTTTTACTTTCAGCGGAATCAGCGTTTATTTTTCGCTGTAAGCCTCCCTTAGGAGCTTCTTCGCCTTTTACTTTCAGCGGAATCGGCGTTTATTTTTCGCTGTAAGCCTCCCTTAGGAGCTTCTTCGCCTTTTACTTTCAGCGGAATCAGTGTTTATTTTTCGCTGTAAGCTCTGCATTCCCTTTGGAACGACTTTCGAGCAGAAAACTTACACTGCGCTCCCTTAGGAACGACTTTTTATTACTTCGAAAAAGTTACGGCTCATTCCTTAGAACAAGTTTTCGATGATCCGAAGGTTCTCCGTGCCTCCATAAATTCTTGTGCTTCGGTAACTCAAGCCTTTGGAGGAGATATATTTTCATTATGATAATACGGTAAACTGTTACAAGGATTTGAAAAACAATAAAAAACACTTAAACTCCCCATAATTGTTCTTTACTACGAAGAAAATAAAACTGAACGTGAAAGCATAAAAAACTGCTGTGGGAGTAGGATATTTTGTCAGTAAATGTGCTTCGACTCTGGCACAGTGCTATTGACTGTGCAAGCTTCGGATTCTTCTCTGAAGTCCCTCTAGAGGTGAGAGTGCTGGCTCCCTTCTGGCTGCGGAGCTCGTTGTATTGGTGGTGGCGGTGGAAGCTGTTGCCAGGAAGCTTGGGGTTGGTTTGCCGAAGCAACAGAGGCTGCAGGGTGATTGCCTACATATTCTGGAATGTAAGGCGAATGATACGAAGCAGTATGCATAACCTGCTTCGGCTGGCTCTGTTGTGCTGCAGCCTCTACTAGCTCCTTTTGCTTTTGAATGGTAACATGACACATTCTGGTGGTATGGCCCTTGCCTTCACCGCAGAATAAGCAGTAAATTTTTCTTGGTTGATCTCCAAATCTTCCCCCGAAGCCCCTGGCGCCTCTGCCTCTTGGCGCTGGCGGCCGAAAAGAGCTTTGCTGTTGCCCCGAAGCTTGCGAGGAATACTGTGACCTTTGCTGCTGACTCCCTTTGTCATCATTTTGAGTAGAATTGTGAATTGACCTGACATGCCTCGGATAAAACCTTCCTCCGAAGCCCCTGGTCATTTCAGAAAACCTGAGAGCTTCCTCCCTTCTTTGGCGAAAATCATTGTCAGCTCGAATATACTCGTCCATCTTCTGGAGCAGCTTCTCCAAAGATTGAGGAGGTTTCCTGGCAAAGTAATGAGCTGAAGGTCCTGGCCGAAACCCCTTAATCATGGCCTCAATGACAATTTCATTGGGCACTGTTGGTGCCTGTGCCCTCAGACGTAGAAACCTTCGGACATATGCCTGAAGGTACTCTTCGTGATCCTGGGTGCACTGGAATAAAGCTTGAGCAGTGACTGGCTTCGTCTGAAAACCTTGGAAGCTGGTTATCAACATATCCTTCAGCTTTTGCCATGAGGTGATTGTTCCTGGCCTAAGGGAGGAGTACCAGGTTTGTGCAACGCTCCTGACAGCCATGACAAAGGACTTTGCCATGACCGCTGTGTTGCCACCATACGAAGATATAGTTGCCTCATAGCTCATCAAGAATTGCTTCGGGTCTGAATGACCGTCATACATAGGGAGCTGAGGTGGCTTATAAGACTGTGGCCAAGGTGTAGCCTGCAGTTCTGTTGACAGGGGAGAAGTGTCATCAAAAGCAAAATTTCCATGATGGAAATCTTCATACCAGTCATCCTCGTTGTAGAAACCCTCTTGATGAAGCTCTTTGCGCGGGGGCCTTTGATTCTGGTCATCTTGAGCGAGGTGTCGAAGCTCTTCAGAGGCTTCATCTATCTGCTTTCGAAGATCAGCTAGACGAGCCATCTTCTCCTTCTTCCGTTGAACCTGTTGATGGAGCATCTCCATTTTTTGTATTTCTTGGTCCAAGTCGTCTTCCGGAGGCGTTGGCTGATGGCCTTCCTCTTCTGGCTTCGGGCCTCCCTAAGAGAGACGACATCCTGATTGGGGTCCAGCGGCTGCAGAGTGGCAGCCCCTGTCATTGAAGCTTTTTTTGACGGCATGACGAAGGTGACGCTTGCCGAAGGTTTTCAAAACCCAAAAAGTGGAAGTGAGTTCACCGGAGGTGGGCGCCAATGTTGGGGGCTTGTTCTCAAATGCTATGAATTAAGAACAAGACAACATAAAAATGTTAAATGTCGAACTCCTTCGTCCTTAGAAATAGTATATCCCTTCGGGTATAATGAATCTCGGACGAAGGTTACGAAAGAAAAGACCTTCGTTAGGTTGATAAATGGTTAAACAGAGCAACTATATATAATGTGCGAGTAATAATACCAGCATTATCATCGATATATTTCCATTATTAAATTCATAAAAATGAATTACAAATGTACCTTCAGATTGATGTAAAGTAAAGGTACAAACGTGATGCGAAAAAGCGTATGCCAAGTCAGCGTGAACAGTACGGGAGTACTGTTCACCTATTTATAGGCACAGGACGCAGCCCGTGTAAAATTACATTGATGCCCTTTACATTTATCAATAACTATAGTAATTCTTCGAGGTCCAATTTGGCTTTTCATCTTTAAGTCGGTTCCTCTTTTCTGTTATTGTGCCGAAGCCTTTCTTCACATAGCTTCGTGATCGTCTTATCCTTCGTCATGATCGTTTTTCATTCCAGTCAAGCTTCGTATTAACCATGCTCTTGTATATTCGCGACCTGACTCTGAAGGTGCCTGTTCCGAAGGTTCCTGTTCACATATTACACTTGGAAAATATTGTCAAACTATGCTTTTGAGGACCTTCGGGAGCCGAAGGCCCCCAACAAAGATAATAAAAGAGTAATTATGAATGTTGTATCTCCATACCCAATCCACATAAAGCAATAGCAGGTACTACCCAAAAATATTTCAGGGGTGAATAAGGTATAAAGATAACCAAAACTGGGGTAACCTAAAGGATCCCATCAAAATTACCCTATGCAGATCATTATAATTAATAAGAACATGGCTAGGAAAAAGTAAGTGATCAAGGGCACAACTTGCCTTCAATGAGCTCCTGCTCAGCTACTTCTACTTGCTGAACCTCAGAATCCACAGTGGCTTGCTCGTCTACTCGCATCAACACAATACATACATAGTATAGCATAAATTAACATCACATCAAACATACAAATAAAATATACAGTAGAAATCTACACATTAAATTGAGATCATAGGAACTAGAATCACTAAATTTGGAGTTATAGATTTCAAGTTATGGATTTCCTAAGATTTAATGTGCTTGAAATAGGATTAAATGATAAATTAATTTTCTAACTGAGTTCATGTCAAAACAGTGATACTAAATGATAGAGAATCTTATTACAAAATTTTAGAAATTAGAATGGCTCAATTTGGAGTAAAAATGAATTTTCTATGCATTTTACAAGTTTCTAGAATTGTTTTTGTATTAAAAATAAATTTTTATAATCAATTCTCTGTTTTTAATTATCTCTGGACTGGGCCTCATTTTCTGGAAAGTTCAGGGGTTCCGACGTAAAAATCCCTAAGACACAGAGCCCCACAGCGCAGGACGGCGGGTTGGTTTCCGGAAAGCGTAGGGATTCTTTTGTAAAACGTACCCGCGAAGGGGTATGGCTAGATCTGGACCATCCGATCTAAAATGTACGCTCCAGATTAGAGACAAAATACACTGAACCGGTATGCGCTCAACACCGTCGGATCTGAGTTCAACGACCGCGATTTAATTATGTGAGATGTAATAGCATCCATTGGATCTAGAGTCACAACTACATGTGGCGAAGGGGTACGCACAGTTTTAATCACACCCATTGATCACTGATCTTACGGTGCCTAACTCCCCTCCCCGCCGTGACACCAGACACCACGGTGTCCACGGTGGCGCCCTGAACAGCGGCGGCGGCCATTACCGGCGACGAGCAAACACCCGAGTCAACACCCTGGAGCCCTAATCCGTCAAGCGATTCACTATGCGCAGATCAAGGCGAAGCCAATGGCGAGAGACTTACAAGGTACGATAGACGGGGGAAGGTTGCCCGCGGTGCAGCGATGGAGAGGATCACCGGCAAGAAATTCCCAGCGACACCGCGATTTTCCGACCACCATGAGCCCGAGGATGCGACCAGCGGACCCAGATGATTCTATCTGCTCCTCCACAGACACCCCGAGAGGCACGCGGTCGTGAATCTCCCCCTGGCGGCGCCACCGATTCTCTCTCTTCGCCCTCTGTTTCGCACAGCACAGTAGCGACTTTATGGCGGCGATTCTGGCGAAGGCGTGGACGCGTATACTAAATATCCAAGGGAGAGAAGCCCCCTCCGAGCTTATAGGCACACTGGGGCGAGCAATCGTGGAGGTCCAGCCGTGGATCTCGCGGGGTTCGTTGCAACGACGACGGAGGTCCCTGCATTCCTGGCCCCACGCGTCAGTGCAGTTCTACGTGCGAAGGTGGCTGACCATAGGGGCCCGCGTAGCAGAGAGCGCCTGCGCGCGCGGCGTGGAGATGTGCGGCTGAGCGGTGGATGCGGGGAGGCCGTTGCGGACGGAGTCGGCTGAAGCGCCCGAGCTTATCGCGGTAACGATGAGTCCGACAACCCGGTCCCACACGGCAGTCAGGATGCGGGCGTGGAGTGGAGCCTGTGCTGCGGTCGCGTGCGCAGCGAGCGCGCTATGTGGGCCGAACCGGGCGAAATCGGAAGTGGGCCGAGAATGTGAGGATCCAGCCCATGCGCAGGTATTTCCTCTTTTCTTTTATTTTTTTCTATTTCTTTTTCATTGTTTTGTTTTCCCAAAGTTCAAACTTAATTCCCAATTCAAAATCCAAATTTTTGTGGTGGATTTGTCCTTAATTTATTATACAACTGAAGGAATCATTTAAGTAAAAATTTATTCCTATTTTTATTATTGTGTTTTATGGTATTTCTCTCCTTCTATTCTATTTAATTAAAATAGGTATCAAATCCTCAATTTGAATGTTGATTTATTTAAGTCACCAGATGCAAACACACTCAATAAATCCCAGCATGATTCATCATTTTTGTGGTATATATATTTTTATTAATTGTTTTTAAAGATGGTGTTCACATGTGATGACAAATGGGTATAATACACATACATATAGAGGAATATAATCTCTCCTTTTAGATATATATATATATATATATATATATATATATATATATATATATATATATATATATATATATATATTTGTTTTTACAAAGTGGGTGTTACAAAACCTACCCCCCTTAAAAATAATCTCGTCCCCGAGATTTAGGAAGATCTAGGGAAAAGGTGGGGATAATCTATACGAAGCTCTTCTTCTCTTTCCCAAGTTGCTTCATCTTCACTGTGGTGACTCCATTGCACTTTGCACATCTTTATAACCTTATTCCTTATGACACGAGTCAGTGTATCAAGAATCTTGATGGGGTACTCAGCATAAGTCAGATCCTCTTGAACACTAAGGTCCTCCATTGGCAACTGCTCTTCAGGTACCCTGAGACATTTCTTCAGCTGAGATACATGAAAGACATCACGAACATCTGCGAGATGATCCGGTAACTCCAATTGATATGCCACCTCTCCCACTCGCTTTAAGATTAAGAAAGGTCCAATAAAGCGAGGGGACAACTTTCCTTTGACTTTGAATCTTCTCATACCCCGGAGTGGTGACACCTTTAAATAGACATAATCTCCCTCCTTAAACTCAAGCAGTCTTCTTCGGGTATCAGCATAGCTTTTCTGCCTTGACTGTGCAGTTCTCAAATTCTCCCTTATTTGTTGGACTTGTTCCTCTGCTTCTTGTATAATTTCAGGCCCAAACAACTGCCTTTCACCAGTCTGATCCCAATACAGTGGAGTCCTGCACTTTCTGCCATACAAAGCCTCAAACGGTGACATCTTCAAACTGGCCTGATAGCTATTATTATAGGAGAACTCCGCATAAGGCAAACTCTTAACCCAACTTCCACCATGTTTAAGAGCACAAGCTCTTAACATATCTTCTAGCACTTGGTTGGTCCTCTCAGTCTGCCCATCAGTTTGTGGATGGTAAGCCGAACTAAAGTTCAATCTGGTATCCAAGGACTCGTGCAACTTCTTCCAATACCGAGAAGTAAACTGTGATCCCCGGTCTGACACAATCTTCTTTGGCACACCATATAGGCAAACAATCCGTGCCATGTACAACTCTGCCAACTTGGCTCCTGAATATGTGGTCTTTACTGGAATAAAGTGGGCTACTTTAGTTAGCCTGTCCACAATCACCCATATAGAATCATATCCAGCAGACGTGCGGGGTAATCCAACGATGAAGTCCATGCCAATCTCTTCCCATTTCCACTCAGGTATCTTTAGTGGATGCAGTAGTCCGGCTGGCCTCTGGTGTTCAGCCTTAACTCTTTGACACACATCGCACATAGCCACATGTGCAGCCACATCTCTCTTCAGTCCATACCACCAATACTTTTGCTTCAGATCCTGATACATATTAGTACTCCTAGGGTGGATAGAATAAACTGAGTCATGTGCCTCCTTCAATATGGTTTCCCGAAGACTATCGATATCGGGAACACAAATCCGATTCTTGAACCATATCGTGCCTTGCTCATCCTCTGTGAACTCTGGGCCTCTACCCTCTGTTATCAGATCTTTGATCTCCTGAATCTTAGCATCACTAACCTGACCTTTACGAATTTCTTGCTCCAAGGTAGGTTCCAATTCAATGGTAACTCCTTCCGTATGTGTAACAATTTCCAGGTTGAGCCTCTCAAAATCTTTTGCTAATTCATCAGGTAGCTGGACAATGAAAGCGGAGTGAACATGCTCCTTCCGACTCAAGGCATCTGCAACCAAATTTGCCTTGCCTGGGTGGTAATGAATCTCCAAGTCATAATCCTTAATAAGCTCCAACCAACGGCGTTGCCTAAGGTTGAGATCCTTCTGAGTGAATATGTACTTCAAACTCTTATGATCTGTATATACTTGGCACTTAGTTCCCATGATGTAGTGTCTCCAAATCTTAAGTGCATGCACAACGGCAGCCAGTTCCAAGTCATGGGTGGGGTAGTTCAGTTCATGCTTCCGCAACTAACGAGATGCGTAAGCAATCACATGTCCTTCTTGCATGAGCACACATCCAAGTCCTTGGCCACACGCATCACAATAAATGTCAAATCCCTTCTGTAGATCTGGCATAACCAATACTGGTGGCGACATCGACCTCTCCTTCAATTGATCAAAGCTCTCTTGGCATTTCTCATCCCACTTGAATTCTCTTCCTTTCTCCAAAAGCGATGTCATAGGCTTGGCAATCTTAGAGAACCCTTCAATAAATCTCCGATAATATCCTGCGAGTCCCAAGAAACTCCAAATCTCCGTAACTGTAGTGGGCACTCTCCACTCCATTATCTCCTTCACTATAGCAGGATCCAGTGCTATTCCTCCATTAGAGATAATATGACCAAGGAATGGCACCTTGTCAATCCAAAACTCGCACTGGCTGAACTTAGCATAGAGTTGATTATCTCGCAACTTCTGTAGCACCAACCTTAGATGTTGTTCATGATCACTTTCATTCTTAGAATAGATAAGAATATCGTCGATGAACACCACGACAAATCTGTCCAAATACTCCATAAACACCTTATTCATCAAATTCATGAAATAAGCTGGTGCATTGGTTAATCCAAATGACATAACAGTAAACTCGTATAATCCATATCGGGTTGAGAAAGCCGTCTTAGGAATATCTGATGGTCTAATCTTCATCTGATGGTATCCCGATCGGAGATCAATCTTCGAGAATACCCTGGCTCCTCTCATCTGATCAAACAAATCCTCAATACGGGGTAATGGATACTTGTTCTTCACCGTGACATTATTAAGTGATCTATAGTCCACACACATCCGTTGCGATCCATCCTTCTTCTGTACAAATAACACCGGTGCTCCCCAAGGTGAGGAACTCGGACGAATATACCCCACCTCTTGTAACTCAGTTAACTGCTTTTTAAGCTCCTTCAGTTCTTCTACAGCCATCCTATATGGTCACTTAGAAATAGGGGCAGTTCCAGGTAAAAGATCAATCACAAACTCAACTTCCCTATCTGGTGGCATCCCTGGTAACTCCTCTGGAAAGACATCCATAAAATCTCTAACCACCCGGATGTTGTCACCAACAAACTCCTCAGGTATAAAGAACATTGCACGCATGGATGAGGTGGTTACTGCAATATTAACTTGAAATGTTTCTCCTTTAGGACTAGTGAGCTCTATAGTACCTCTACCACATGCTATAATGGCCTTTGCCTTCCTTAACCATGACATACCAAGAATCAGATCTATACTGCTGGCATCTAATATTATTGTAGTAGCTCCAAATTCTCTTCCCATAATTGATAATGTCAATCTACGTGTCATTTGATTCGCCTCAATAGGCCCTTTAGGTGTGATTACTATCATTGGTTTTCTCATATTTAGCAGGGGTATCTCATTAGTGTTGGCATATCGAGCAGACATGAATGAATGTGTAGCACCAAAATCAAATAATATTGTTGCAGGAAGGGCATTAATGTAAAACATACCGAGTACGATGTCAGCACCATCAGGAGTATCATCAACGCTGACTTGATTCACCCTGGCTATAGAATATCCCTTGCCAGGAGTCTGTTGCTTGTTCTTAGCTGGTGTACCAGAATTCCCCATAGGACAAGCATTAGCATAGTGCCCAATCTGACTGCACTTGAAGCATGTAGGGCCGGTCTTCTGTCCTATAGGCCTTGTCGGGGTGCCAGTGGGAGTGGCCTGACGAGTAGGTGTCCGTGGAGAGCCCTGTGGAGCATACTGAACTGGGCGTGGTCCTCCTGGTCGAGTCGGTGTACCCTGTGGCAGTACATAGCGGGGACGAACACTGCTGCTACCCTGTCCCTGCGAGATAGCCTTCCTCTTCAAATCACCCAGTTGAACACGCTTGTGTTCAATAGCAAGAGCCTTATCCAGCAGACTCTGAAATGACGGAAATGTGTGTGCAACCAGTGCATATTGCAAGGGTCCATTAAGTCCTTCAATAAAATGCTCCTGCTTTCTTTCATCCTCAGCAACTTCCTCCGGAGCATACCTCGACAGCTGAATAAATTTGTCTCTATACTCGCTGACTGACATGTTGCCTTGCTTCAATGACAGAAACTCCTTCTTCTTGATCTTTATCATACCAGTTGGAATATGGTAGTTCCTGAATTGTGTACTGAACTCTGCCCAAGTAATAGTATCAGCAGCATCATGGGCAGCAGTATAAGAATCCCACCAGTCAGCGGCAGGACCTGTCAGACGACTCGAGGCAAAAAGAACTTTCTCCAGGTCTGAGCATTGTGCAATGTTGAGCATCTTCTCAATTGACTTCAACCAATCATCTGCATCAAGGGGATCTGGCGAACTGGCGAAGGTCGGTGGCTTATGGCTCATAAACTCCTGGTGCTTATCACGAGGTGGAATTGGTGGTGGTGTTGGAGGCAATGACACTTGTTGCTGTTGCTGCTGTTGTTGAAGTTGTTGTTGCAGCTGCTGTTGTTGCGCCCTTCTCTCCTGGCATATCTCTTCTCTCTCCTAGCGCAACTCCTGGCGTATATCTTCTCTCTCCTAGCGCATCTCCTGGCGTTCTTGCTGCATCTGGGCACGCATATCAGTCATAGTGTCTGCCATTTGCTGCATCACCGCCATCTGAGCTGCAATCAGTGGATCAACTCTGCCTGGTGGAGGATTAGGAGGATTCATCCCTGCTAGCGGTGGCTAAGGTTGTCTATATATCCTTCGAGTGTGTCGATTAGGAGGCAAATCAATTCCACCACCCCTCCTGGTATTGACCATCCGAGTTAGATACATATGGTAAGAGAGAGCAGTAGACAAGGCAGTAATTACAAATCATGTTACTTTGGGGGATTTATTAGCTAAGCAGATTAATGTTTTACCTACCATAGCTAATTTATTACCTTATGCTGGCACATACTAAGATGTCCATATATAATATCTCAATCAATCAAAGAAGCAAATCAGGCATTGATCATCAGAACAATCAACCAACATTTTTAATAGAGAAAATAGTTTTTTTGTCTTAGGTCTCCTATCTCTTAAAAATGTCATAGGGGTAGGGATTCCAAGGTGTGAA
Source organism: Zea luxurians (assembly GCA_029449295.1). NCBI lineage: Eukaryota > Viridiplantae > Streptophyta > Magnoliopsida > Poales > Poaceae > Zea > Zea luxurians. The sequence goes on along the minus strand of JAOPSE010000048.1, from coordinate 3,267,056 downwards.
ATCCATCTTGTCTCAGAGTAGAAAAGGTAAGAATAATCAGAGTAGAACAGTAGAAGGTGAGAAAGAATCAGTAAGATAAGTAGGTAAGGGTTTTATCCATTTCTATCTAGGTTTCGTCCTAAAGTCAACATTTCCTTTGATACCACTTCTATCACACCCGGTTTTAAGGAACAAAGCCAGGTACATCTCATACATGCGCCAAGAAGATAACATATATAATAACAGAGTGTATAGAGATAAATGTCACGATACATCAGAGTATTTAATACAAAGCGGAAGACTTATTATAAAATAAAAGAATAAATATAAAACGAACTAAGGATTGTCGGCGCCAATGTCAACTGAGAAACGCCACCTAGATCAGATCGAACTCCTCGTCTTGTGGCTCCTCTTGAACCACCTGTTCTTCTCCTGTGGGGGGGGGTGTGAGACAGCAAGAGTGAGCTCACATACGTTCATAGCTCAACAAGTCGTGGGGAATAATGTGGCATAAACTCGCCAAAGGTGGGAGTTCATGAAGTGTAAGGCTGATCAATGAAATTAAGGCTGAAGCTGAGCATTGCTTTTATAAGTTGGTCAAAATTTTATCAGCAATTACTAAGTGTAAGTAAATACCAAACCTTAATAATAATAAAGAAAAGTAATAGTAAAATAATCCCAAATGCGATGCAAATGTCAAATTAAATTTAAGTTCCATAAATTAATCATGTGAGGGTCCGAGCCGCTCATGACCGTGAGCACGGCTAGTATGCTAGTTTTACACTCTGCAGAGGTTGCGCATCTTTACCCACAAGTCATGTTACCCATCTCTCAAGAGACGGCCAATCCCATACACCTCTATCGAGGAGGCGAGGCAGGGTAACACTATGAGGCCTTTACAAAGTTCCACTAGCTTCAGAAATCCCGCTACAGTTTATAGGAAGCTCCAGTGCAGGAATCCCTCGCCTGACCGCCATCGCAGCAAAATCAACCCAAGGACCTCCCTACACTACCCACTCCCCTACTGCCCTTGCCCCTTTCGGGTAAGGAAGACCTCCACTAGCTTTCCTAGTTAATCAGCCAAGGGCGTCCCATTAAACCCTTGTGGTAGCACTGTTTTCCCGGGTGGTCGCTCCATGTTCCCATTATTTTAATGATCTTAACATGAACAGTAATAATAACAATATAATAAAAGAGTAATTATGAATGTTGTATCTCCATACCTGTCGGTGTTTTGGGTCCGACCGCACACCTGGGGTTGCCCCTCGAGGTGTTTTTAGGAGTAGGATGGTGTCGCCGACTGTAGCAAAATGGTTCGTGCCAGATGCACGAGGGACAATAGACAATGTTTATAGGTTCGGGCCGCTTAGAGATGCGTAACACCCTACGTCCTGGCGGAGATGCTTTGTGTTATGGGTTACAAGGTGGTTCTCTAGAGCGAGAACATGGGAAGTTTAGGTAGATGGCTGGGTAGTGTGTTCGATCGTTCTGAAGGGATGCCCCCTGGGCCTTATATATTCGACCATGGGGCAGTACATATGGATATGATAACAACATGCACCTAAAAGATAGTGAACTGTTTGAGTCTATCTTCCTATGATTCAGCCGACCTATCCTCGCCTGGCTCTGCTGCATGGTGCTCCAGCGCGGGAAAGTCAGATCTTCTGTTGTGGTTTCTCGCTCAACGTTGTGGGGCCATCTGGACTTGCGTCGATCCGGCTTTACGTCGGTCTGCTTTGCTGATTGTCCTCCTCCAGGCCCATGAAGGAATGACCTTACGATTTATTGGGCCCTTGGTCCTTTCGTGAGGTCTTTTACCCTTCTAGTGGACCCAGGGGATATCTGTCCCCCACAAGCCCCCGATCTTTGGGTTGATTTTGAGATAATCGGCCCAAAGATCCTAGGCCCGACTTGCAGGTTTTGTTTACAACAAGAAACACCTCTCGGGCAATCTGGTGAAAATGATTTCTTACTGTCTTCTTCTGCTTTGCTTCACTCAAAATCTGTAGTTTTGCCTCACAATTGTGCCTTAGAAGTCGACTTCTCATTTTGTAGGACCTTGAATTTCATTGGGTGCACCGGAGGTGCACCCAATGGGTGTAGCCCCCGAGCTTCGAGTAGATTTTAGAGGATAATCTACTCGAAGGTCTTCATTAGAAATTATTTTTATTTTTTTCTCGTGCTCTGGTTGAGGGCCAGCCTTGTCTTTTAATCTTGTCTTATGCCTTAGAAGTCGGCACTATCTTGGCTTGAAGTGGTGATCCATGGGGTGCACCGAAGGTGCACCCAATGGGTGTAGCCCCCGAGCTTTGAGTGGATTTTTGAAAACAATCCTCTCAAAGGTCTTTACCTCGTGTCCTTTTACCGAGAGTCATACTTTCTCTTCTTTTTTTGGATGCCTTAGAAGTCAGCATTATGTCATCCATATTATGCTTTAGAGGTCAGCATTATGTCATCCATATTATGCATCCGAGGTCAGCATGTATTTTGTCTTTTGCAGCCGAGTTCGTGATCTGCCCATATCTTGCTAAGTAGTGCAATTTATTTGCTCTGTGACTGATTGGACATTTGATGGACGTTCCCTGGCTAGTCTTCACGTCGCTTCCATCGGTCAGATTTTGTACTTCACCGGCTATATTTGGCTTTCCTCTGATCCTTACTGATATCTCATTTTTGTCTTGAGGTGTTCATTGCACGCCCTGCACGGATGTGACAGTTTTTCTTTTGAAAAGTATACTGATAATTCCTGGGCGTCCCCCCCAATGGGTGTGGGTAAGAGACGGCTTGGTACGCTGAGTGTTTTAGCCGGCTGCTTCTGAGTAGTAATGTGATGTGACGGCGGGTGTAATCATATCTTCTGTGCGGTTGACTGGAGTCCCAATGGGTGTTGCATTGCGTGAAACGGCGTCAGCCGCGCGTCTTCAGACGAGTTGAAGTGTGTATTGAATGCTTCGCGACTGTTCAGTGACCGTGGTTGGAGGTGAGTAGTTGCTTCCTTCTCCTATAAATAGTGCCTTTGCCTCTCTGGTTTTTTCACATCTCTTGCTGTTCTCCACTGCTTATTTCCTTCTTCTCCCTGCATTTCTACCATGGGCAAGAAACGCAAGCGCGAGCCGACTCCTCCGTCTGAGGACTTTGGTGACTCCGAATACTCAGAGGAGGAGTTCTCCTCTGAGTCTGAGGGGTCTCCGGCTCCCATCCCTCTACGTGAGTCGTCTGACGATTCAGACGACTCCCAGGGGCTCGTGGCGAAGGTCTGGACTTACATCCGGGCCGTCGAGCGCTCTGGGCTCGCGGGCTCGGATGAGTCGGAGTACTCCTCGGACGAGGAGGACTCGTCTGAGGAGGATGGTGGCAGCGGTGGCGAGGGCGACGACGACGACGACGATGACGACGACAACGGAGGCGGTGGCGGCGACGACGACGGTGACGGCGGCGATGGCGGCGGCAGGGGCGGCAACAGCAGCAGCAGGGGCGGCAGCAGCAGCAGCAGGAGCGGCAATAAGGCCAGTGGCTAAATGCCACTGGTTTTTAAATATTAGTATAGGTTAGAAGTAGCATAGTGAAATAATGTAGTAGTATTAGTAATGTAAAGTAGTATAGTGTTGCGTAGTAGTAGTAGTGGTAGCAGTAGTAGTAGGGAAGTTATCAACTCATAATGAGTTGATTTGTAAGTATGACAACTTCCCTTTAATGAAGAGTAGTTTCTTCTCCTCTGTGCAGATCATCTTGCTGTTGTGTCTATGGCGTAACTTAGAGTTTTTGAATCCTTCCTCCGTCTGCCTTGTTCATGAAGTTGACTCCTTTGGGATAGTGACTTAAATAACTCGGGCATCATATCGCCGCTTCAGGGGTGATGGCCGAGTTATTATTGTCGATATTTATGTATTTGACATAGAGTCCGAGTGATGACGAAATCATGTCAGCGTCGGAATAACTGTTGACCACGTCGGCGCTCTTAGATGTGACAGCCGAGTGACTTGTAGCGTCGTCGGCGTTTTAGGAGCAACTGCCGAGTGACTAAGGACATCGTTGGCGCTTTAGAGATAGCTGCCGAGCGACTGATGATAACGTCAGCATTTTAGAAATAACAGCCAAGTTAAAACGGGTCGTGTCGGCCACTTTTGAGGATAATAGCCGAGTGATGATGTGGCACACCGGGGTTTTAGAGGTAACCGCCGAGTGGCGACGTGGCACACCGGCGTTTTAGAAGTAACCGCCGGGTGCTGACTGGGCGCTTTTGGAGACGGTATCCAGCTCGGGAATATCCCGCTTATACAGCGCTTTCAGCCGCCTCTGCTTTTCGTGCCCTAGTTCTTGCTTTTCTGCCTCCAAATGCTTCCTGCAATTCGGCTCTCGCTCTGTTCGCCAATAGATTTGAGATGGCGCCCAAGAGAAAGGCCTCGAGTTCATCCGCTGTGGTAATTCCCCCTATCGACCCCAACAGCCAATTGCCTTTCGCAGGTAATCACATGTCTGTTGTCTCCGAGTCTGATCTCCTCCACCTCATGTCCATCGAGGTTCTTCCCCCGAGGGAGCTTTGTTCTTGGCGGATTTGTCATGGGGTCACTGTCCCGACAGAGGATACCCATGAGTCCGTGATTTACGTTCCTTTTCTTCTCCGCGGTCTCGCTCTCCCCATTTCACCTTTCTTCCGTGGCCTCCTTGATTTTTATCACCTTAACTTGACCCACCTGAATCCCAATTCTATTCTTCAAATTTCTATTTACGTTCACTTGTGCGAAGCTTTCCTGGGCGTGCTGCCACATTTTGGGTTGTGGAAGTACTTGTATCACTGCCGCCCTGGAATGGACGGGGGTCAGCATCAGCTGGTCGGGGGTGCTAGTTTGGAGATGCGCCGTGGGAGGAAGACTGAGTATCTTGAAATTCCCCTCAAAGACAGTATAAGGGGTGGCGCTTGGAATGGTTTATTGTTGAGAACCATGGGAATTCCCTCCCCCCACGGTCGGGAAGACAACCGGATGTTCGCACTCCGAGCTGGACTTAGTCTCCCACGGATCAGGAGGTAGCTGAAGCGAGGGCTTTGCTAGCTGAAGTTGGTCTACTGAAAGAAAGGGGTCTGGCTGCTGAAGCTGTGGTTGCTGATTTTGTTTTCAAGAATGTTCAGCCGTTGAAGGATAGATCATATCCGACTTATCTGTATAGAGGCCTAGCTGATCCAACTCGGGTTACCAACAGGAGAATTCCCTCTGTAGACTTGGTGAACCGACTTGAGATGATCCTTAGAGGCAAGGTATCAAATATTGGCGCCCCAGTGGCATATTCAGCATGGAACCTACCTTCTCCCAAGACCTTCACTCTTTTTGTGTCGAATCCACCTGTCACTGATGGCGGTTTGGGCCTTAGAGTGCGACCCTCTGTCGACGAGGTTAACACTTTGGTTGCTTTCCTGACGACGAACGACAAGTCCACTTTGAGGTGCCTTTGGATCCTAGTGACGCAGAAATAAGTGCTATGCTTGATTTGCTGACTGAGGACTCTCCTGATGCTGCTCCTACCGGGACATTGGTGGTGGCGCCTCTCCCAGAAGCTAGTATAACTTTGGATGTTCAGAAGCCTGCCAGTGCTCGCCTGAGACGCCCTTGCCGAGCCAATCAACTTGATCCTTCTGCGGATGAGCAGAAAAGGAAAAAGAGACGTCTTCGGCAAGTATCTAGTTCGGATCGGGGGGCTGATCCTTCGGCTCCTGCTGCTGAGGAGGTTCCCGTGCCTGATTTCACTGGCGTCGACCCCAATGGGTGTATTCCATCTGCTGCTGATCCCAATGGGTGTGCCCCATCCGATGCTGATCCTAATGGGTGTGCTGCTTATGTTGTTGATGAAAACGACAGGGAGGAAGAAGATGAGGTCCCTCTGACCCGAAAGAACAGTCGGCAGTATATTGCCAGTGGGGAGAGTAGTGGAGTTCCTTCTCCTGCTTTGTCAGCCCTCGTTGGCCTACAGGAGTTATCTCTGGCAAACTTTGATCAGACCCTGGAGGATATGGTTCCAGAGGACCTTTTGTTAGAGCCAGTGAACGAAGGCGTGATGGAGGTTTGTGCTGATGTGCTTGATGCTGGGTTGAGGTCATCCCGCGCCTCATCGACCTTAGAGCGCGGTCTTGAAGGCCAGGAGACTGATTTGGATCGTCTCGGTCCCATGGAAGCAACTGAGGGGCCTTCAGCCTTAGAGGTGGCCACTGTAGAGAACTCGGCTCTCAAGGGTGGTGTTGACGCTTACCCAGCACCTGAGGGTGTCCGAGCGGAGTCCCCCTCTTGTACTTCCATGGACGTTCATGCGGGATCACCCCCGCACTCTGAGTGCATGGTGGTTGCCCAAGCTTCGAACCAGGGAGTCGCTTTAGAGGGCAGCGTCCCTGCTGGCCAAGTTTTGAGCTCTGTTGATGGCACTAAGTTGGTTTATGCCGGTTTGTTGCAAACTGCTTCGGGTGGTGACCTTACGCCAGGCCATCAATTGATCTCTCATGATTTGGGAGTCCCTTCGTTCTTTTCCAATCTCCAGGTACTGTAATATATCTTGTCTTGACTTTCGCGCTGTGTGAACTGCTGTCATTACACTCATCTGTTTTTCTTATCGGGCTTTGGTGGACGGGATGGCTAGCCAGTTGAGGTTGCAGGGTGCTTCTGTTCCAGAAGGAGCTTTGTCTCTTGCACGTTGGAATCCGGTGTTACTTCAACAACGTGTCTCTGACTCGGAGGCGACCAATGCTGGTTAGTGCCTTTCTGTTTCTCTTTGTCTGCATTATTGAACTGCTTTACATCCTGATCCTTTTTGTTTGATTGTCTCCTGCTAGATATGACTCGGCAAATTTCCACTCTTGAAGAAAAACATTCTCGAGATCAAGCTGAACTGGTCCAGCGGTGCTCTGATTTTGAAGAGAAGTATTCTCAAAGCCAGACTGAACTAGCCCAGGTTTCTGCTGCCCTAGATGATGCCAATGCACTGAGCTCTTCCCTTCGCACTCAGCTTGATTCTGAAAAGGTGACTTGTGAAGCTGCACCTTGCATTGCTGTGTTCCTATTGCTTGTTTGATGTTTGAAAGGAGTTGATTCTTGTTTGCAGGAAGAAAAACGTGTCCTTGCTGCATCTCGCGACAATCTTGACAGACTGTATCGCGATTCTAGCAACTCGTTGACCATCCTGGAGAGGAGTCATCGCTTTTCCATGGAGGAGTTAGATAATCTTCGCTGCAGACTGCAGGAATCCACAGATGACGTGATCCGTCTCAGACAGTTGATATCGGCTAAGGATGCTACTATCAAAGAACTCCGTGCTTCCAAGAAATCCATCACCCAGGAGCTAGAAAACGCTCGATTGGCTGCCAAGGTTGCTGAAGAAACTTCCATTACTCAGAGAGCTCAGCGCGACAGAGCCATGGATAAGGCCATTCGGGCGGGACAAATCTTGATGAGGAGACCTGGTGTAGTTGTTCCTGAAGATATAAGGGCTAACGTGAATGCCGCGCCTGATTCCTCAAGTCGCCCTTCCTCGTCGGTTGCTCCTGAGAAAGACATCGCGAAATAGAGAAATGTTTTGCGTGCTTTGAGCGCGCGGTTAGCACGGTCATATATTTGTTAGAGGACACCAGTTTAGCATTTGAGTGATATTGCTACTTTCCTTATTGTTTTAGAGTTCAACAGTACATAGATTTGCAGTAGTAAAAAGACTGTGTGATGGTTTCTGAAACTCGTTTACGGGATATAGAAGTCATCCCTATATGAGTAGTCGTAAGCATGTCAGATCGCCTTAAATCGCTGCTGACTTAAGCCGATTGCTTCTGTTTATAGGGCATAGTGGTCACCCCGAGTTACGTAAGCATGAGCATGTTGCATCGCCTTAAGTCATTGCCGACTTAAGCCGATTGCTTCGTTAGCAGGGCATAGTGGTCACCCCGAGTTAAGTAAGCGTGAGCATGTTGCACCGTCTTAAGTCTTTGCCGACTTAAGCCGATTGCTCCGTTAGCAGTGCATAGTGGTCACCCCGAGTTAAGTAAGCGTGAGCATGTTGCACCGTCTTAAGTCTTTGCCGACTTAAGCCGATTGCTCCGTTAGCAGGGCATAGTGGTCACCCCGAGTTAAGTAAGCGTGAGCATGTTGCACCGTCTTAAGTCTTTGCCGACTTAAGCCAATTGCTCCGTTAGCAGGGCATAGTGGTCACCCCGAGTTAAGTAAGCGTGAGCATGTTGCACCGTCTTAAGTCTTTGCCGACTTAAGCCGATTGCTCCGTTAGCAGGGCATAGTGGTCACCCCGAGTTAAGTAAGAGTGCTAGTCAAGCATGAGTAAATTGAGTATCCTTGAGACCTTCTTTATTGATGACATATCTCCCGTTTTACAGAGTACATTGTCGTCCCGATAGCCTTTGAAATTCAGCTAGGGGTAAAACTTCCTGAGGTGTTCTATATTCCAGGAGTTCCCAATTTCTGTGCCGTCCATCTGAGTTAGACGATATGATCCTGGCCGAGTGGCTTCTGCTATCATGAATGGCCCTTCCCATAAGGGTGACAACTTGTGTCGTCCCTCCCCCATTAGAATTCGGCGAAGGACGAGATCTCCTACTGAGAAGGATCGTTGTCGCACGGCCTTGTCGTGATAGCGTCTCAGAGTCTGCTGGTACCGTGCTGATTCAATTACTGCATTCAGCCGTTCTTCTTTGAGTACATCGATGTCCTCCAGCCTAGTAGCTTCGGCTTCTGCTATGCTTTCGAAGACCAACCTCGGCGCCCCGAACTTGAGATCGGCGGGTAATACTGCCTCTGATCCATAGACCATGAAGAAGGGAGTGTTTCCATGTAGAGCTTGGCTAGGTTGAGTTCTTAGGCTCCAGACGACATAGGGCAGTTCCCTTATCCACTTTCCTGCAAACTTTCCATTTTTTCGAAGACCCTTTTCCTAAGTGCCTCCAGTATCATCCCGTTAGCTCGCTCAACCTGCCCGTTGGCCCTCAGGTGCGCTACCGAAGTGTACTTGATCTGAATGCCCTTTTGCTCGCAGAAATCGAAGAATTCTGAACTTGTGAAGTTGGATCCCAAGTCAGTTATGATATTGTTTGGTATTCCGAATCTGAATATTATATCTTGTATGAATTCCACGGCCTTGGCTGAGGTTAAGGAAGCAATGGGTTTGAATTCTATCCATTTGGTGAACTTGTCGATTGCTACCAGTACGTGAGTGTATCCTCCTTGAGCTTTCTTAAAAGGTCCAATCATATCCAGTCCCCAGCATGCGAAGGGCCAAGTTACTGGTATGGTCTGCAATTGCTGTGCTGGTAGATGTTGTTGCTTTGACAAGTACTGGCAAGCTTCGCACCTCTGAACTAACTCGGCTGCATCGCTTTTCGCTGTTGGCCAATAGAATCCTGACCTGAAGACCTTCCCGACTAGTGTCTTGGATGCTGCGTGTATTCCGCATTGCCCAGCCTGGACCTCATCTAGAATTTGCTTCCCAGTAGATGAGAGAATGCACTTCATGAGGACGCCTGATGCACCCCTTCTGCATAATGTTTCCCCAATGAGTGTGTAGTGGGCTGACTGTCTGGCGATGCGCTCGACTATGCTTTTGTCATCTGGTTCCTCTTCATTCTTTATGTATCTGATGATCGACCTTCTCCAGTCGTCAGAGTCTGACTCGGGTTGATCCACGATATTACATTCTTCTGCTTGATCTGTTGAGATGCTCGGTCGTGGTATTTCTTGCACGAAGACTCCGGGTGGGACCTGAGTTCAGCTGGATCCTAACTTGGATAATACATCAGCTGCCGTGTTTCGATCTCTCTCTACATGATGAAATTCTAGACCTTCAAACTTATCTTCTAGTTTCCGGACGGCAGTGCAGTATTTTCCCATCGAATCATTCGAACAGTCCCATTCTTTGTTTATCTGACTTATGACCACTAGAGAATCTCCGTATACCATTAATCTCTTGATGCCCAATGATATGGCGATGTTTAGTCCATGTATCAGAGCTTCATACTCGGCTGCGTTGTTAGAGGCCTGAAATAACAGTTGGAGGGCATATTTGAGGTGTTCGCCTCCAGGCGCGATGAAGAGAATTCCTGCGCCTGCTCCCTGTAGCTTCAGCGAGCCATCAAAATACATCCTCCATACTTCTGCAGTTTCTGGGTTCTCTGGTATTTGTTGTTCAGTCCATTCTGATACAAAGTAAACCAATGCTTGGGACTTAATGGCAGTACGAGGTCGAAATTCAATGTCATGAGATCCCAGTTCACAGGCCCACTTGGCTATTCGGCCAATGGCTTCCTTGTTGTGGAGAATATCCCCTATCGGAAAACCGGTGACTACTATGACTTTGTGGTCATCAAAGTAGTGACGCAGCTTGCGGGCAGTTAGAAGTACTGCGTATAATAGCTTCTGCACTTGAGGATACTTTTTATTCGAGGGACCCAGAACTTCACTGATGAAATAAACAGGGTGTTGCACAGGGTAGGCATGTCCTCCTTCTGCTCGCTCGACTACCAACGTGATGCTTACCACGTGAGTCGTGCAAGAAACATATAGCAGCAGATCTTCAGCTGGTTGAGTTGACGTGGCTCACCGTGGTGGTTTCAGTACTGGTGGGGTTGTCAAGAATTTTTTCAGTGCGTCCAGGGCTTCCTGCGCTTCTGAAGTCCACTAAAACTTGTCCACCTTCTTGAGTAGCTTGTAAAACGATAAACCTTTTTCTCCCAGCCTGGATATAAATCTGCTCAGAGCTGCCATACATCCGGTAAGTCATTGAACCTTCTTTTGTGATCATGGAGCTTCCATTTTCATGATAGCTTCAATCTTTTTCGGATTAGCTTCAATTCCCCGGTGGCTTACAATAAATCCGAGTAGCTTCCCTGCTGGTACCCCAAAAACACATTTTTCGGGATTAAGCTTCCACCGATACCGCCATAGACTGTTGAAAACCAACTGCAAGTCTTCGATGAAGTTTTCCGAGTTCTCTGTTTTGATTACCACATCGTCTACATAGGCTTCCACACGCTTGCCCCAGTGATCGGCTAAGAATGTTTGAATGGCTCTCTGGTAAGTCGCTCCAGCGTTCTTGAGGCCGAACGACATGGAGGTATAACACAAAGCACCAAACGGAGTGATGAACGCCATTTTTTCCTCGTCTTCCTTTGCCAAGCTGATCTGATGGTATCCGGAATAGCAATCCAGGAAAGATAGCATAGAACATCCAGTGGTGGAGTCTACCACCTGATCTATCCTTGGGAGCCCGAAGGGATCCTTCGGACAATGTTTGTTGAGATCAGTATAGTCGACGCACATGCGCCAATCCACTTTATTCTTTTTGAGTACAAGAACAGGGTTGGCTAACCACTCGGGATGTAACACCTCCCTGATAAACCCAGCCGCGACCAAGCGGGCCAGCTCAGCGCGAATGGCTTCTCTCTTGTCGGGCGTAAAACGACGTAGTTTTTGCCGGATCGGTCTTGCTTGGGGTAGACCTTCAGTTTGTGCTCGGCCAGTTCTCTCGGGACTCCCGGCATATCCGCAGGTTGCCATGCGAATACGTCTCGGTTGTCTTGCAGAAACCGGACGAGCGCGCTTTCCTATTTATCATCCAGGCTAGAGCTGATGATGGCAGTTTTGCGTTCATCAGCAAACCCCAGATTGATCCTTTTAGTTTCTTCAGTTGGCCGCATAGAGGTCGCGGGTTGAGCTTCATTCGCCGGTGCTGTGTGGTCTTCCTCAGGCTTAGAGTTTGCCTGAATCGAAGAAGTTGCCGACGATTTAGTGGTGAGGGATGCCTGGATGGCCACTCGGAAACATTCTGCGGCGCCTTGGAGGTCAGCACGCACAGTTATGATTCCTTGTGGTCTCAGCATCTTCAATATCATGTATGTGTAATGCGGGATGGCCATGAACTTTGCCAGACCCGGCCTTCCAATGATGGCGTTGTACCCACAGTCGAAATTTGCTACCTCGAACCTCAGGAATTCGGTTCTATAGTTCTCCGGAGTTCCGAAGGTGACGGGCATGTAGATGTGGCCCAGCGGGTATTCCCCCTCAGTCGGCACGATGCCGAAGAAAGGAGTGTCTGACTCGTGGAGTTCTTTGAGGTGATCTCCCAAGCCTCAGAGTGTCCGGGGGAAAGTGACGTTGATGCTGCTTCCCCCGTCCACTAACACTTTCTTCACCCTGCTCTCTCGGATCACCGGATCGACGAGGAGCGGGTATTTGCCCGGGTGGTCGAAGTTGAGCCATTGATCTGCCCGAGTGAAGGTGATTGGGTGCTCCGACCATCGGTACGGAGCAGGCGGTCCGGTGGTTGCCACCAGTATCTGGCGATCGTTGAGCTTTTGCTGCCTTTTGTTCTCCTGCGATCCGTGTCCGCCGAAGATGACGTTGACCTCCTTGTCAACGCGCGGGAAAGCTCCTCCTCCTCCCTCCTCCTGCTGCTGGGGTTGTCGTGGTTCTTCTGGTCCTCCCCGCGGTGGAGGAGGAGGTAGAGGCTGGAAGGGTCGGCCGTGCCCAACGGAATGCTTGAAGTCCCGGCAGTTCCGAAGAGTGTGGCGCATGTCCTTGTGGTACGGGCACTGGGCGTCGAGGATGTCGTCCAGCATGCGCTCGCCTCCGCGAGGTCCTCCCCGGGCGCGAGAGGCAGGTGGTCCGGCGGCGTGCACCTCTTCGCGCGGTCTCTTCTCCCAGCGTTTGTCGGGTTGCTGGTTCGCGTCGCGTCGTGGTGCTGCCGGTGCGGGCTTCGCTCCTCCGATGAGGTCCTGGGCTCGCTCGTCGACAGTGCTGTAGAGGTCGGCTTCCCGGAATAGCTCCTCGGAGGTAGTTGGTGCCTTCTGTAATATGGCTCGGACGAAGGCCGAGTCATTGGATCCTCTGTAGAAGTCCTCGATCACGGACGCCTCCGTGACCTCAGGGATACAATTTCTCATGGTATGGAATCTTTTGAGGTACGATCGGAGAGTTTCGTCCCCCCGGTGCTTGATGGATTTGAGGTCCCATGGTTGCGCCAGTTTATCGGAGAGGGACTGAAAATTGGCAGTGAAGCGCCGACTGAAGTCGCTCCAGTCGTCAATGCAGTGTCGAGATAGGTGTCGTAGCCATTGCAGTGCATCTTGCCCGAGGACAATGGGTAAGTACGCAGTCATCACATCTTCAGATGCTCCGGCGGCTCGAGCGGCGGTGGTGTAGACGGCCAGCCAGCCTCCTGGATCCTACTTAGGTTCATACTTGTCGACGTTGGATACCTTGAAGTTAGGGGGCCACTGAATAGCCTTAAGGCGCGGAGTAAGGGCGGATACTCCACATGTATCCTCCTGTCGTCGGGGATGATGTTTGTCCCGGGGAGGGGAGTAGTTGTTGTGGTTCCTCGACCGTCCCCGGGCAGTTCCGCCAGTTGAGGCCGTCGTTGATTCGGCTCTGGTGGCTTGACTCCGAGTGGGGATGCCCTGATCCCTGTCGTATTCCTCCCGGCGGCGGATCTCGTTCTCATGCCGTCGTTCACGCGAAGCGTTGATGGAGCTCCGCGCATCTCGACGACTGTTGATGGCGTGTCGCAAATCGTTCGGCGGGTGAGCGAGAGGTAGGAGATGGTTGGCTGCTTGGGTGAACAGGCGTCGATAACCCTCGGCGTCTGGAGTCCGAGGGAGTCCGTCAGCTATCCGAGCTAGCACTCCTCCGACTTCACTCGGCGTGTTCATGGCTCGGGCGAAGTCGGGGTTCAGGTTGCGACCGAAGAGTGGATTTTCCCGGCGCTGCCTCGCGTCTTGCTCGGCTTGTTCCTGAGCTCGTCGACGATCGTGCCGTCGGGAGTTCCTTCGTTCTCTAAAGACGCATTCTTCCAGAGTTTCTCCCATCTCCGAGACCTCGTCTCACGAGACAGGCTGCTCCGGATCCTGTTCTCCGGCTTGGTGATGTCTCCGGATGTTTCGGCGCCGATTTCTTCGTCGACAGGATTCACGCTGAGGTGGTTCTTCCCCAGGCGCAGTCGGCTCGTCGTCAGAGACGGGAGGTGACTCCACTCTCCCGATGAAAAGAACGTCGGGGTAGAATGGCATGGCTGTCGTGGCGATCTTCTTTCGGAGAGCTGGAGATCGCGCTTCTCCGGTATTTTCGGAGTTTGTTGGAGGAGGCTTCTTTCTCGGCGGATCTGCAACGCGGTGTAGAGTTCCCTCTTCGTCGGCTATGGACGAGATCGTCCCAAAGCAGAACGTGGATCCGGGACGGAAGGTGATCTTGTTGTGGATGGTGACGGCCATTGAGCTAATCTTAGATCGTTGACACCCCCCCTACCTGGCGCGCCAGCTGTCGGTGTTTTGGGTCCGACCGCACACCCGGTGTTGCCCCTCGAGGTGTTTTTAGGAGTAGGATGGTGTCACCGACTGTAGCAAAATGGTTTGTGCCAGATGCACGAGGGACAATAGACAATGTTTACAGGTTCGAGCCGCTTAGAGATGCGTAACACCCTACGTCCTAGCGGAGATGCTTTGTGTTATGGGTTACAAGGTGGTTCTCTAGAGCGAGAACATGGGAAGTTTAGGTAGATGGCTGGGTAGTGTGTTCGATCGTTCTGAAGGGATGCCCCCTGGGCCTTATATATTCGACCGTGGGGCAGTACATATGGATATGATAACAATGTGCACCTAAAAGATAGTGAACTGTTTGAGTCTATCTTCCTATGATTCAGCCGACCTATCCTCGCCTGGCTCTGCTGCATGGTGCTCCAGCGCAGGAAAGTCGGATCTTCTGTTGTGGTTTCTCGCTCAACGTTGTGGGGCCATCTGGACTTGCGTCGATCCGGCTTTATGTCGGTCTGCTTTGCTGATTGTCCTCCTCCAGGCCCATGAAGGAATGACCTTACGATTTATTGGGCCCTTGGGCCTTTCATGAGGTCTTTTCCCCTTCCAGTGGACCCGAGGGATATCTGTCCCCCACAATACCCAATCCACATAAAGCAATAGCAGGTACTACCCAAAAATATTTCAGGGGTGAACAAGGTATAAAGATAACCAAAACTGGGGTAACCTAAAGGATCCCATCAAAATTACCCTATGCAGATCATTATAATTAATAAGAACATGGCTAGGAAAAAGTAAGTGATCAAGGGCACAACTTGCCTTCAATGAGCTCCTGCTCAGCTACTTCTACTTGCTGAACCTCAGAATCCACAGTGGCTTGCTCGTCTACTCGCATCAACACAATACATACATAGTATAGCATAAATTAACATCACATCAAACATACAAATAAAATATACAGTAGAAATCTACACATTAAATTGAGATCATAGGAACTGGAATCACTAAATTTGGAGTTATAGATTTCAAGTTATGGATTTCCTAAGATTTAATGTGCTTGAAATAGGATTAAATGATAAATTAATTTTCTAACCGAGTTCATGTCAAAACAGTGATACTAAATGATAGAGAATCTTATTACAAAATTTTAGAAATTAGAATGGCTCAATTTGGAGTAAAAATGAATTTTCTATGCATTTTACAAGTTTCTAGAATTGTTTTTGTATTAAAAATAAATTTTTATAATCAATTCTCTGTTTTTAATTATCTCTGGACTAGGCCTCATTTTCTGGAAAGTTCAGGGGTTCCGACGTAAAAATCCCTAAGACACAGAGCCCCACAGCGCAGGACGGCAGGTTGGTTTCCGAAAAGCGTAGGGATTCTTTTGTAAAACGTACCCGCGAAGGGGTATGGCTAGATCTGGACCATCCGATCTAAAATATACGCTCCAGATTAGAGACAAAATACACTGAACCGGTATGCGCTCAACACCATCGGATCCAAGTTCAACGACCGCGATTTAATTATGTGAGATGTAATAGCATCCATTGGATCTAGATCGACGGTCACAACTACATGTGGCGAAGGGGTACGCACAGTTTTAATCACACCCATTGATCACTGATCTTACGGTGCCTAACTCCCCTCCCCGCCGTGACACCAGACACCACGGTGTCCACGGTGGCGCCCTGAACCGCGGCGGCGGCCATTACCGGCGACGAGCAAACACCCGAGTCAACACCCTAGAGCCCTAATCCGTCAAGTGATTCACTATGCGCAGATCAAGGTGAAGCCAATGGCGAGAGACTTACAAGGTACGATAGACGGGGGAAGGTTGCCCACGGTGCAACGATGGAGAGGATCACCAGCAAGAAATTCCCAGCGACACCGCGATTTTCCGACCACCACGAGCCCGAGGATGCGACCAGCGGACCCAAGTGATTCTATCTGCTCCTCCACAGACACCTCGAGCGGCACGCGGTCGTGAATCTCCCCCCGGCGGCGCCGCCGATTCTCTCTCTTCGCCCTCTGTTTCGCACAGCACAGTAGCGACTTTGTGGCGGCGATTCCGGCGAAGGCGTGGACGCGTATACTAAATATCCAAGGGAGAGAAGCCCCCTCCGAGCTTATAGGCACACCGGGGCGAGCAATCGTGGAGGTCCAGCCGTGGATCTCGCGGGGTTCGTTGCAACGACGATGGAGGTCCCTGCATTCCTGGCCCCACGCGTCAGTGCAGTTCTACGTGTGAAGGTGGTTGACCATAGGGGCTCGCGTAGCAGAGAGCGCCTGCGCGCGTGGCGTGGAGATGTGCGGCTGAGCGGTGGATGCGAGGAGGCCGTTGCGGACGGAGTCGGCTGAAGCGCCCGAGCTTATCGCGGTAACGATGAGTCCGACAACCCGGTCCCACACGGCAGTCAGGATGCGGGCGTGGAGTGGAGCCTGTGCTGCGGTCGCATGCGCAGCGAGCGCGCTATGTGGGCCGAACCGGGCGAAATCGGAAGTGGGCCGAGAATGTGAGGATCCAGCCCATGCGCAGGTATTTTCTCTTTTCTTTTATTTTTTTCTATTTCTTTTTCATTGTTTTGTTTTCCCAAAGTTCAAACTTAATTCCCAATTCAAAATCCAAATTTTTATGGTGGATTTGTCCTTAATTTATTATACAACTGAAGGAATCATTTAAGTAAAAATTTATTCCTATTTTTATTATTGTGTTTTATGGTATTTCTCTCCTTCTATTCTATTTACTTAAAATAGGTATCAAATCCTCAATTTGAATGTTGATTTATTTAAGTCACCAGATGCAAACACACTCAATAAATCCCAGCATGATTCATCATCTTTGTGGTATATATATTTTTATTAATTGTTTTTAAAGATGGTGTTCACATGTGATGACAAATGGGTATAATACACATACATATAGAGGAATATAATCTCTCCTTTTAGATATATATATTTGTTTTTACAAAGTGGGTGTTACACCATCTTCCTGCGAAATTAGTGGCGACAAGGCAACAAATATAGGTGGAATATGAAGCTATATATAATCTCACAACCTCACCACTCTTACCAACCAAAGCTCTTATGAGGTCCCTGCGGGCTGCAAGAAAAATGTGTGGTGGTAACAAGAAAGTGGTGGTTAAGCGAATACAAGACCAGAGTACCGATTATGATGGCTTATATGTGGAGCTTGGTGGGGAATAATAAACAAGGAATGCAATCTGAATCCTAGTTGTTGTAAAGTTAAATAACCATCCAATTAGGAGTTCTATGCCTAGTGCTGACCACAAGATACGAGTGATGTAAGTAGATCAAACACACGTGCAAAGAAATTTCAGATTTGATGCAAATCAAGGAGTATGGTTGGAATGCAAGTGTTGCGATCAGACCCAACCAAATTTTTGCACCAAATGACAATAGCAAACTGGTTGAACAACTTGATTAACTTTTAGCACTTGTGCACATAAACAAACTGATCATTCTACTTTTCTTTCACAATCTTGCTCAATGCCCTTTTTTGGTACTTTTCTTTCTTCTCTTTTTTTATACTCTTTTTTTATAGAACTAAACACAGAGATCTGATATGATATTGCACGCTTTATAATAATTA
Organism: Zea luxurians; assembly: GCA_029449295.1. Classification (NCBI taxonomy): domain Eukaryota; kingdom Viridiplantae; phylum Streptophyta; class Magnoliopsida; order Poales; family Poaceae; genus Zea; species Zea luxurians. Next base: position 3,249,189 of record JAOPSE010000048.1, on the reverse strand, counting down.
ACAAGAACTCAACCAGCCGCTATAACTTAAATAGGATCAAAGTTAACGCGAAGGAAATGATGAGAGTTTTCAGATTTTTCTTTTTGTGGATATTTTCAGATATATATAAGATGCTCAAAGGGAACACAAAGGATAGAGTGACCAGCAACTAAACAAAGACTCTAAGGACTGAAACTTAACAAAGCTCACTGGAACAACAGATTGAAACAAAGGGCTATGGCAAAAATATTTTATGGCTTTTTGGTGGATAGGACGAACACAAAATATAAGTAGCTAAGGGTAAAGAATCCTACCATGACAATTGAGGCTTTGATACCAGATGATGCGTCATGATGCCTGATCTTCACAATGTAGGATCAATCTTCAGATAACTAGCTTCGAAGAAGCCAAGATAACTTGCTGCAAGTAGCGATAACTAGTGCAACCTGACAAATAAAACTCGAAGCCAACCACCGTCTTTAACCGGCAGCCTGAATCGAGGATTCACCCAACCATACTCTCAAAGAACCAACCAACACAACCTACAATCAATCGAGGAGACCTCGAAGGGAGTAGGAGCACCACTTGAGAGCGGATGAAGCCGCCGCTTCTGCAATCCCGCGAAGGAATTCACAAGAGTAAAGAGGTAGTGATCACTCTCAATATTTGTTAGCACACAGCTGAACAAAAGGGTTCTATTTTAGATTATCAAAAGCTGCCTTACATCATAGACATAGGGGGGTATTTATACTAGTAACAACCAGCCTTAGAGAGGTATAAACACGAAACAAAAGTATTTTCACGTGCTAATGTGAAGGAGCCTCTTCGGAAGATCTGCAGAGCTGAATTCCGTGTGGTTGTTTGACTTCTACACAGCCTTCAGTATTTTGATAATAACTTCTTCTAGGAATCTCCAAATGACGTGAGGTTGGTTGCATTGGAAAGCTGACTTGATAAGCTTTCTCACCATATATAGCATGCTTAATTAAACTTCGTAGAATGATGTAGTTTAATATGAAAACTTGGTCATCAAGCAGACTGTTGACCTTCTGACCAGTCAGCACTAAAGTAGATCGCCTGCCTTTCGGGTAGATTTGATTAAGTCGGCCTTAGAAGCATTGGAAACTAGACTTCAAGAGCTTTCCAAAAAGTACTTATGGGCCTTCATAGCTTTTGGGAATCAAAAGATATGACTGTTTCTTCTGGACGGTTCTATTGCGCTCGACTGACTCGGACGTAGCTCTTCTTGCTGATTCGGCCTTGATATGTTTTGTTCTTCCTCTATGGTGAACCTAAGTAATATCAACATACACGACTTAGGTAGCATAAAGTTCTCATTAGTGTTTAATTGAAATTCATAAAGTAGCGCGTGCACCTCTTGCTGTAGCTTCTTAGCTCGGCTACGTGTAATTGGTTCATCAAAGACTAGCGCATGCACCTCTTGCTGTAGCTTCTTATCTCGGCTACGTGTAATTGGTCCATCAAAGACTCGGGTTGGTGATGATGTTGGTTGTACTTGAGTTGATGTAGTATAACTTAGGGGTTGTAACGTGTTGCTTAATGGCGTGGTCATATCAGAACACTTATGATACGATATTGTCATTACGATTATGATGTTGGACTAGTGATACTTTAGGGGGCTCGAGCGGTTTCTCGAGTGCCTCTCCGTAAGGACCTGTTCGTTGGATGACCACCCGGGAAAACAGTGCAACCATGAGGGTGGTATGGGACGCCCTTAGCTAATTAATTAGAGGAACTGAGGTATAGTTCGCTTCACCGTCGTGCCGTCAATGGGGCTCGGTGTATGCGGCTCGCTCTGCCGAGGGTGGATTGCCCCTTGGGGAGGAGTGCGATACATTTCGGAAACCTAACGGGCGGCTACAGCCTCAGGGAATCTTTGTAAAGGCTTCGTAGTGAATCCCTGGCCATTCACCTCGAGAGTGAACAAGGGTCTCGCAATCCCAGGCTAGAGAGGGAATCATGGCTTGTGGGTAAAGTGCACAACCTCTGCAGAGTGTTATGAAACTGATATATCAGCCGTGCTTGCGGTTATGAGCGACCAAGGGAGCTCCATTGATTAGAGACACATTGATCAGAGATACTTTGTTTACAGATGATGATGAGGATGATGCTGGTTTCTATTGTGATTATGATTATGATTATGATTATGGTTTTCTGGTATTCTTTCTGTTTGGAAAGGGTACTTTTGGGTTAACAACTTGGGTTAATGTTAAAACCTGGCTCTCTACTAGTAATAATTACCTGATCAACTAAAAGCAACTGCTTGACCCTAACCCCACATAAAGCTAGTCTACTTCAGCCAAACAGGACATTTGTTGAGTACGTTGATGTGTACTCACCCTTGCTTTCACAAAACACTAGGTTGCCTTTGGTGCAATCTATGCTCAGGTAAAGAAGGCGTCGAGGCGGATCTCTCGGAGTTCTAGGATGTCGACGAGTTCAAGGATTAGGCTAGTGACCTCCCCCAGTCAGCTGCCTGTGGTGGGTTAATTTACGTTGGCTATGTTTCGATTCTATGTACTTTGATTTATATTATGTAAATGGCTCTAGTCTGTAATATTATTACTTACTCTTTATTGTTATTCGAAGCATTGTGCTATGATGAGTCATTTATGTAATTGCTGTGTATGTGAATTTATGATCCTGGCACGTACATGGTTCGCATTCGGTTTACCTTCTAAAACCGGGTGTGACATAAGTGGTATCAAAGCCATGCTGAGTGTAGGACCGCTAGCCTAGAGTAGCATTGGCCGCCTTAAGGACTTATTGACTATTATTTCACCTCATCCTTGATTCTGCTTCAAAATATTAGTCACCTCGACTAATTCTATGTTGTGCTCCTATATGCCTCCTTGCCAAAAGTATTTTATTCTAGTATGGTTTATACTTCTCTCGATCTATTTGATCTAATCTCACACTTGTGCTTGTGATATCTTCGTAGATGCCCTTACCATGACCTTCTAGTCTCTTGGGATTCTTTCCTCTTCCATCATTAAGTTGCTACCATTTGGCAATCATTATTCCTTTGGTATTGACATGCTGCATCTTTTGGATTCTTCCATACCCTTATCCCTTAATTCAAACACTTAACCCTGAAGACTCTGTTGCCTATTTTTACATTTTAGTTTATATTTTCATGACCTTCCTGTCTTTTGAGATCCCTTCCTATTTCGTTGTTAAGTCATTACCTTTCAACGATTTCTATTTCCCTTGGTCTTAGTATGCTCGTGTCCTTGGAGTCTTGCATACTCCCATATTTTTATGTATGCTTATCTTTCATAACACAATGACTGTTCAAGACATTTCAGTTAACATATCCTTGACCACCCTTGTTTCCTAATGATCCATGAGCGGTCATTTTATTTTGCACATCCTTGGTGATCTCGTTAATTCCTTGTAATTTTCTTTGGTAATGATTTTTTACTTCAACTCTTCTATCGGAACCTCACTTATCATATCCCTGATTGTTTTCTCCATTTCATCACTTTACGAGTCTTGCCTTAACTCTGTCCATGGATTACACTTTTCATCACTATCACCTTTATCCTTATCACCTCTATATTTTACCTTGATGTTTATCTTATACCAGCCCTTTTAAAATCTCTTCTTTTCCATCTTGATCAGCAAGTTGTATTTTACCTACTTTTCCTTTGGTCATATCCTCTTCTTTGTCACTTGCAAGTTTTAAACTCCATCCTTCGTGGTGTTTTTGGTTGTTGTTGCCTTTACCTTTCTCATCTCTTGATCCTACCTTGGTGATTACACTATGTCCGTTCTCTAAGATCTCCAATCACCTATCCAATTTGAGAGTGGTGTTTTACTTATCTTACCCTTGGCAATATCCTCTTCTTTACCGCGTGTAAGCTTGGGTGCAACTCCATTCTTTGTTGTACTTATACCACTCTTCTATGCCTTCATCTTTTCTCTTATACCCTCATCTATTATCACCTTTGACCCTTGCGATATTTTTGTCTTCTACCTAAATGCTTACCTTGAACTTATCCTTTCAAAGCCTCCCTTTTCTTTCAACCTGGTTTGAGAGTTGCGAGTTACATATCGTTCCCTTGATTTCTTTTCACACCTTGTCGCCTTACAAGTTTTGTGTTAATTTCATCCCTTGCTGGTTTTTTTGCTATCGCCATCTCCTTGTCATCCATCGATCTTGCCTTGATACTCATCTTTATTCTGGCTCCTTAAAAATCTCCTCTCTTCCACCTCCATTGGAAAGTGGCTGCTTACCTATCTGGCCCTTGGACATACCCTCTCCTTTTCCATTCGCAGGTCCCATCCTAATTCCATCCTTTGTGATACTTATATCCTTGGTTCTTATGCACATTTACCACCCCTCTTACATTCTTGTCTGTTATCACCTTCAACCCTTGTAACATCTATACCCTTATCTTCATGCTTACCCTGAATCTACCCTTTAAAGTCTTCTCTTTTCCACCCCTGTTCGAGGATAATGCCTCACCTACTTCACCATTGATTGTTCCTCCTTCTTTGACACCTTGCCAGTTTTGCCCAAAATACATCCTTTGTTGTGTGTTTGTCTGTTATCACCTTAACCCTTGTCATCACTCGATCTTTACCTTGATGCTTATCCTGTACCTACAATTTTAATGCCTCCCCTCCCATTTCAGTTCAAGAGTGTTGTCTTACCCCTCCCCGCTCTTGTTCGTCCCCTTTTTCCGCTGTCGCGTGGCAAGACTTGTCTTAACTCGACCTTTGGATGTGCTTTCGCCTATTACCTACTGTACCTTTGTGATCTCTAGATCTTTCCATGATGCTTATCCTATGCCTACCTTTTGAATTATCATCTTTCCCTTCTCGATTTGAGAATGGTGTTTCACCTACCTTGACCTTGGTTGCATTCTCTCCCTGTCGGTTACAATCCTTACTTTAGCTCCATTCTTTATTATGCTCATGCCCCTATCCTACATGTCTTCTTATTCCCCTTTCCTTTTGATGGCATTAGAGTAGTTTCCTCTTTGTAAAGAAAGACCACCATTTAATAAAAAGGAACGTATAGCAACAAAATGTTTGTTATTGTATGCTTGTGATGTTTGTCTTTGTGTGATGACTGATTTGCTTCTTTGTGATGAGTGTTGGTGTGTTGTGGCCCTTGGTCCGCAATGACATCAGTTTACTAGCTGAGTGCCATAGAGTTAGGTAGTTGGGTGCTCTCCCTTTTCTCTCTTTAATTCATCTATGCTTACCTTTTCTAGCTATACCCTTCCCTCTTGCACCTGTCCGGTTGGCAACCTCCAACATCTCATAATCAGTCAAGATCAGAGTCGACAACATCTTCACCAAGTGCATATCAACGCTTCTGTTAAGGGGGTTACCCGCTAACCCTAATGAAGACAATGCGATCAACATCAACCAACAAGATCAGAGTGGCGTAGCGAAAGTGTGTGTGGGTCCTAACCCACAGGTCCAAGAGATCCCCAAGAATTGCATCAAGTGGTCTCGAGTACCTGAAGGTCAAAGCAACGGTCCACAAGTTAAAGTTTCAGAGTCAAAGTTGAGTTAGAAGAAGCTATGAAAGACCGATGAACCAATCTTATTTTTCTTGCTGGCCTCTTCTTGAATCTCGAGGGTGAGATTCTTGTTAAGGGGGTTAGATTTGTAACACCCTGAATTTGGGGTATAAAATTTCTTTTCTAATATCCACCAAATTCAGGTGTTACCCTCTCCTTACTTTGATTTACTTCTCTTTTTCGTAAAATATGGAGGAGTTATTTGGTATTATATAAATATCAATCATAGGAAAGTAAAACCCTATGAGAATAATGATTGTTGTATCATGCTGGAATACATTTATATTTGTTTGATGTTTTGCTTGGGTGTGCATCCATTTAAATTCGTGACTCTTTCTTGTGAATAAATTAAATTAGAAAGAAAAGAAAAAGAATAAATAAAAGAAGGAAGATAGAAAAAAAGGAGGGAGAAAGAAGCCTAATACCTCCGCGTGGCCCAGCCACCGTTTACCCCTCCTTGCGGCCCACCTGGCATGCGCGACCCATTTTCCCCAAACCCTAGCGCACTCCCAGCACGCAGCGCTTGCCCAGCCGCCGCCACTGCCCGCGGGGCCCGCGTGCCAGGCGGCGTCTTCTCCAACCGCCTGCCCGCTCCCTTCGGTGCCCACTCGCGCACTCGCAGAGCCACCTCCCCTCTCCATCCTCTCCTCACGGCGCCTAGTTCATCTTCTCCAATAACTGCTCCCCCAGACCCCCGGCGCGGCGGCCGTCGCTGCCTGCTCACGGCGGCCGTCGCTGCCTACTCGCGGCGCGCGCGGCGGCCAGCCCCAGCGGCCAGTCGGTGCAGCGGCGCGGCAGCCAGCCTGTGTAGCCAGCACGGCGGCCCGATGGCCAGCTTGCGTGGCGTGCGTGGTGGCCAGCCCCGGCCGAGCCTCCTCGGCCAGGCACGCGTGGGCACAGGCCCGACGCTGGTGCGCGGGTGCGGCCCCCAGCAGCGGAGCGGATGCGGCCTCGGCGTGTGAGGGCATGGCACGCAGCGTGCGGCCAGCCAGCGCGGCGGCCTGGCGCGACCTGCCTGCGCGGCCAGCCAGCGCGACATCCCGGCGCAGCCTGCCTGCGCGGTTAGCCGACGCGGCCCACCAGCGCAGTGGCCCAGCGTGCCCTTATGCGGCCCAGCCGCGGCCTCCCCGGCTGGTTCTCCCCTGGTGCGTAGCGTGGTCGAGCTCCCCTCGTGCACGGCGTGGCCTGCGTGCCCACGGCTCGCCCAGGAGCGGCCCCGGCATGGCTCGCGGTGCCCTCGCACGGCCAGCGCGGCTTGAGCAACCCCGACGCAGCCACTCGCACCCTTGCGCGTCGCGCATGACTGGTTCATGGGTGAGATGGATTGTGGCCACGTGAGATCCTCTCGTATCGAATCATGAACGAGTACGTATTCAATGTGTATGCATAGCAGATACATCTAATCCTATTCTAATTGTGATAACTTCGTAATCATGTCGAATGCACGTTAATAATAGTATTTTGTCGCATCACAGGTTTTGGCTAACTAATGTATTGTTTGCTTGTCTAATGGTTAATAAAATGATATTCTAATTTAGGTGTAGATTTAACTTGACCTTTTATAAATACCCGTTAAATGTAATTATGTCGATGCAAATATTGTAATTAACACTTTCGTTGTAGGAGTGCAGTATCGATTAGCGATTCTAGCATATCGTCGCATTGTTAGCGCGAGTCGCTATTCACGCACTTTAATAAAATCGCTTTGTCACCTCGTTAATGTTAAATAAGTGATTTTCTATTTATTTGTCGATCATTCAATTAACAACTCAATCGAATCAAATTTATAATGTTAATTATGCATTTGTTACACGCCTTTCACGTGTGTCGCGTGTCTCGACGCGTGTTGCTCGCGCATGTCGCGCATGTCTCGCGTGTCGATCATGTGGGTCGCGCGACGTATGCTCGTGATGATAAATTGCTTCCACTTATAATCATGTGTGTTAAATAACGTTAATTTGTCAGGTCATATATTTTGGATAATTAACTTGAGGTTCACTCGACTAATATTTATTAGGTTAATATTCAATTAGATTAAATATATAGTGTTCAACTTGCAGTTTAATAATAAACATTAACATGACTAATATTAACTAAACTACTTTTTATTTATTTAATATTTGTTTAGTATAAATGTGGTATCTATTTAGTTTTCCTTGTCTGTCACACGTGTTGTTTCGCACGTGGTGGCGTGCTGTTTCGCACGTCGTTCGCGCTTGTCGCGCGCACTGTTTCGTGCCTCGTCCACGTGCTGTGTCGCGCGTGTCCGCGCGTCGTTCGCACGTTGTCGTGCTGTTTCGCGCGTCGTAAATTCGCTTCGCTTAGAATCTCTCGTTTTAATTAAATTACTTAATTAAACTGACATTTATTAGTGTAGCAGATTAATCGAACTAAATGATGTGTAATATTTATATTTGATAATGTTGAACAAAAAGTTATAATTAATACTTGTTTAGCGTTAGCACGCTAACCCCTCGATCGTAGCTTCGACAATCACGGTTCTTTTCCTCGCATGACCGTAGAAGCGCTCTCTATTTTATATTGCACGTTTTTATAATGTTTTATCTTTTATGGTGTAATGTTCTTATGCATGTATATGTTTGTTTGTGCCTGCTTGTATTCAATGTGCGTCGCGAATAGATCGCGATCCGTTTCCGAGCTTCAAGGGATCGATGGTCAAGTGTTGGCGACCAAGTGATCTGATTCTTCGAGTTCTGCAAAGTTGAAGACCCTGAGCATCTGTTTGGTGAAGGCAAGTGTCCTCTGGCCTATTATGTCCCATTTACTTAATAATTCATCAACCCGCATACCATGATCAACCTAATGATTGACTAGCTTTGTATTTACCTTGTCCTTGATTACCTTTTGGGTTACTATGGTTAGCTTCATGCTATTGCTTTACTTTAATCAATGAACATGATGTGAACACTTATGATACGATATTGTCATTACGATTATGATGTTGGACTAGTGATACTTTAGGGGGCTCGAGCGGTTTCTCGAGTGCCTCTCCGTAAGGACCTGTTTGTTGGATGACCGCCTGGGAAAATAGTGCAACCATGAGAGTGGTATGGGACGCCCTTAGCTAATTAATTAGAAGAACTGAGGTGTAGTTCGCTTCGCCGTTGCGCCATCAATGGGGCTCGGTGTATGCGGCTCGCTCTGCCGAGGGTGGATTGCCCCTTGGGGAGGAGTGCGGTACATTTAAGAAACCTAACGGGTGGCTACAGCCTCAAGGAATCTTTGTAAAGGCTTCATAGTGAATCCCTGGCCATTCACCTCGGGAGTGAACAAGTGTATTGCAAGCCCAGGCTAGAGAGGGAATCATGGCTTGTGGGTAAAGTGCGTAACCTCTGCAGAGTGTTATGAAACTGATATATCAGTCGTGCTCGCGGTTATGAGCGGCCAAGGGAGCTCCATTGATTAGAGACACATTGATCAGAGATACTTTGTTTATAGATGATGATGAGGATGATGCTGGTTTCTATTGTGATTATGATTATGATTATGGTTTTCTGGTATTCTTTCCGTTTGGAAAGGGTACTTTTGGGTTAACAACTTGGGTTAATGTTAAAACCTGGCTCTCTACTAGTAATAATTATCTGATCAACTAAAAGCAACTACATGACCCTAACCCCACATAAAGCTAGTCCACTTCAGCCAAACAGGACATTTGCTGAGTACGTTGATGTGTACTCACCCTTGGTTTCATAAAACACCATGTTGCCTTTGGTGCAATCTATGCTCAGTTAAAGAAGGCGTCGAGGCGGATCTCCCGGAGTTCCAGGACGTGGACGAGTTCGAGGATTAGGCTAGCGACCTCCCTAGTCAGCTGCCTATGGTGTGTTAATTTACGTTGGCTACATTTCGATTCTGTGTACTTTGATTTATATTATGTAAATAGCTCTAGTTTGTAATATTATTACTTACTCTTTATTGTTATTCGAAGCATTGTGCTATGATGAGTCATTTATGTAATCGCTGTGTACGTGAATTTCTGATCCTGGCACGTACATGGTTCGCATTCGGTTTACCTTCTAAAACCGGGTGTGACAGTTACCACCACCACCACCATTGTCACCAACCTTGGTTCACAATCAGCAGCCAGAAGGGTATCGCTAAGTGCAGCAACAACGCGACACTCGAGAGGAGTGCGAAGCTCGCACAGTCAACAACACTGTGCCCGAATCGAGACATATTTACTAAAGCAACACAGGGGCTCCACCAGTTCAATGTATTTTTACTTTTCTGTCTTTATATTTCCCCTCTGAAGACAATATAAGGAGGTTTAACCTTCGGCTGGTTGTAATAAATCTGTGGTTACACCATCAAGTGTAACAAGAAGGGTGACGAAGCTCCAAAGTTGTTCCTAAGGGGATGCAGAGCTAAAATACCACCTAAGTAAAATGGTGAAGAAGCTCCAAAGTCGTTCCTAAGGGGATGTAGAGCTTAGCTCCAAAGTTGTTCCTAAGGAAATGTAGAGCTAAAATACCACCTAAGTAAAACATGAAGAGACTCCAAAGTCATTCCTAAGAGAATGTATAGTCTTGGTTTTTCTTTGATGATTTGTGCATAAACATCATTTGCATCATACCAACATATCATATTGCATAGCATCGCATCATACATCATTTTGCATTGACAAAAGTAGTGAAGAAGAAGGAAAATTGCTCCTTCAAATATACCTGCTGTTGGTCCTTGTTTTCAGATGCTATACACCAAGAACAAAGCAACACAATTGTTAATGATTAGAGACCTTCGTCCTTCGAAGTATTATCTCCCTTGGGATATAATGATCTTCAGACGAAGGTCATGAAGGGCATACCTTCATCGTTTCAGTGAGCAAGAATGTAAACAGGGACATATGAAACACAAAAAGAATATGAACAATCATTCCAAATTATTGGACTATTTATATTCTTATTTTATAAACATGGATAAACATCAATTGTTGGGGGCCTTCGTCCTCCGAAGGTCCTCAAAAACATGATTTGACAATGTTTTCCAAGTGGATTATGTGAACAGGTATCTTCGGACTCAGAATTATGAACATAAAGCACGGTCAGGACGAAGCCTGAACCAGACGAAGGACGAGCTGATTACTAAGCTCTACGAAGGATGGTGCACAGCCGAAGCTGTGTGCAAGGAAGCTTCGTCGCGATAGCGGAAAGGGGAACCGACTTAAAGATGAAAAGACTACGTGGGCCTTGACAGATTTCCATTAGTCATTAACAAATGTAATGGACATGGATGTAATTTTACGTGGGCTGCGTCCCGCGTCTATAAATAGATGAACAGTACTCCCGTACTGTTCACGCTGACTTGGCATTTGCTTTTGCGTCACGCTTGTACCTTTTACCTTCTCTCAGGACCGAAGGTACATTTGTAATTTGAAATCATTTCTATTTTTCCATGTTAATAAAATAGAAATGATTCTATGATGGTGTTTATATTATATTTCATGCTCTATATGAATCCTTCGTCATTACTTGTTATGTTTATGAAGGTATGTCTCTTATGACCTTCGTCCGAAATACATTATCTCCCGAAGGGATATAATGTTCCGAAGGACGAAGGACTTTAACGCTTAACATTTTTTATGTTGCCTTGTTCTTAACTCGAAGCATTTGAGAACAAGTCCCCAACATTGGCGCCCACCTCCGGTGAACTCACTTCCACTTCGACTTTTTTGAACACCTTCGAAAGCCGAAGACCTTCGCTATGGCACCGAAGAAAGCTTCAGCGGCTGGGGCTGCAGCACTGCAACCACTGGACCACAACCAAGAGACCGTCTCTCTTCGGGAGGCCCGAAGCCAGAAGAGAAAGGTCGTCAGCCCGACGCTTCAAGAGGAAGAGCTAGACCAAGAAATCAGGGATATGGAGATGCTACATCAACAGGTGCAGAGGAAGAAGGAGAAGATGGCCCGGCTAGCTGAGTTGCAAAGGCAGATAGACGAAGCCTCTGAGGAAGTTCGCCATCTTACTCACGATGAGCAAAACAGAAGGCCTCAGCAGAAAGACCTTCATCAGGAGGGCTTCGTCAACGAAGATGACTGGTATGACAATTTCCATCAGGGAAATTTTGTTTTTGATGATGCTTCTCCCTTGTCCGCTGAGTTGCAGGCTACACCTTGGCCTCCGTCCTATAAGCCACCCCAGCTTCCCGTGTTCGACGGCCACTCAGACCCGAAGCAGTTCTTGATGAGCTACGAAGCAACAGTGTCTTCGTATGGGGGCAATGCTGCAGTCATGGCGAAGTCTTTCGTTATGGCTGTTAGGAGTGTTGCTCAAACCTGGTATTCCTCCCTTCGACCAGGAACTATCACCTCATGGCAGAAGCTGAAGGATATGTTGTTAACCAGCTTTCAAGGATTTCAGACGAAGCCGGTCACTGCCCAAGCCTTGTTCCAGTGCACTCAGGAACATGAAGAATACCTTCAGGCGTATGTCAGAAGGTTCTTGCGTTTGAGGGCGCAGGCACCAACGGTGCCCAATGAAATTGTCATCGAAGCCATGATCAAGGGGCTTCGTCCTGGACCTGCAGCCCAATACTTTGCTAGGAAGCCTCCTCAGACTCTGGAGAAGCTGCTCCAAAAGATGGACGAGTACATTCGTGCTGATAATGACTTTCGCCAAAGAAGGGAGGAGGCCTTCAGATTTTCTGAGATGACTAGGGGCTTCGGGGGAAGATTCTATCCGAGGCATGTCAGGTCCATCCACAACACTCAAAATGATGACAAGGGGAGTCAGCAGAACAGGCCCCAGTGCTCCTCACAGGCTTCGGGGCAACAGCAAACTTTCTTTCGGCCACCAGCTCCAAGAGGCAGAGGCGCCAGGGGCTTCGGCGGGAGGTTTGGAGATCAGCCAAGGAGGACATTTTGCTTATTCTGCGGTGAGAACAAGGGCCATACCACCAGGATGTGCCATGTCACCATCCAGAAACAAAAGGAGCTAGCAGAAGCTGCAGCACAACAGGGACAGCCGAAGCAGGTCATGCACACTGCTTCGTATCATCAACCTTACATCCCGGAGTATGTGGGCAACCACCCTGCAGTTTCCGTAGCTTCGGCAAGTCAACCTCAAGCTTCATGGCAACAGCCCCCGCCTCCACCTCCGCTGCAACAAGGCCAACAGCCAGAAGGGAGCCAATATGCTCCGCATCAAAGGGATCTCAGAGAGCAATCTGAAGCTCGCACAGTCAATAGTACTGTGCCAGAGTCGAAGCACATTTATTGACATATATCCTACATTGATAGCAGTCTTTTTCGTTTAAGTTCTATTTTTTGTGTAATAAAGAACATTTCAGTTTTCATATAGTAATTTCGTGGTTGGCTATGAGAAAAACCTATCTTCTCCTCAGGCTTAAGTTGCTGAAGCTTAAAAATTTGCGGTAACAAGGAGGACCTTCGAATTATTAAAAATCCTTCGAAACAACAAAAAGTCGTTCTAAGGAACGCAGAGTAAGCTGCCGAAGTTACAAAAGCCGTTCCAAAGGGAGCGTAGTGTAAGTTTTTGCTCCAAAGACGTCCCTAAGGGGATGCAGAGCTTATACCGCCTAAGTAAAAGGCGAAGAAGCTCCAAAGACGTCCCTAAGGGGATGCAGAGCTTATACCGCCTAAGTAAAAGGCGAAGAAGCTCCAAAGACGTTCCTAAGGGAATGCAGAGCTTATACCGTCTAAGTAAAAGGCGAAGAAGCTCCAAAGACGTTCCTAAGGGAATGCAGAGCTTACGAATATATTTTGTGTATCTTCGGAACAAATGTCATTTGCATAACATAACATCATCACATCATTTTGCATAACATAAGCATCATACATCATGTTGCATTTGGCAAAAGAAGGGGACACAGTATCAACCTTCGAAAGGATGCTTTGAGAAAGAGCAAATTGTGTAAAGTCACGAGGCAATACAATGATAATCTTCGGAAAATAGCTTCGGAGGCTGTTTTTACGAAGCATGGATGAGCTTCATCAGAGTAATATCAAAATTGTATAGCTTCGGAGAATGCTTTCATGAAGTATGGATGTGATTTATCAGAACAGTCTTAACGGAGAATGTTTTCTTCACGAAGCATGAAAAGAAGGGAAGGTGTTTTTTCGCCGAAGGCTCAAAAAGGTATGTATGTAGAATTTCATGCATCGTAAAGAATTGAATAATGAAAAGAGACTTGTATATTACATTCAAATGTACAAAATATTACAGAAATCACACTTCCAATGTTTTTTCTAATAACATTTAGTCTTCTCTTAGAACTGCTTCGGCGGCTTCATTTAGAAGTTGATCAACAACTTTATCCATGATAGCTTCGGCCATTCGTTTAATCTCGTCATCTCCTTTTGTGTGAGGGTCGGCAGTCGATCCAGCAGCTTCTAAGGGAAGGGAACATTTCTTCATTACTATTACAAATTGCGAGCAAAGTTTGAAATAAAAATTACAACACAATAAGAACGACTAATTAATACCTAATTGCCTTTCGGGCTCTGTACTCCTTTCGGCAGCTTCTGCCACTTTCCTAGCATCATGGATGCCTTTTTCACTTCTTTGAATTATTTCTTGTGCCATTTCTCGGCCGCCATTGTCCCAGATATCAGTGAAGAATTTACCACCAACCATGCTTGCTTCGGTTGAGGGATCTTTGATGTCTTCAGGGGACAGGGCAGCTTCGGACTGAGCTAAGGATTTTATATGTTCACAACCTTTCTTCTCCAAGACAGCAGCAACTCCTCTGGCGCCTGAAAAAGCGCAGGTATCACCGCAGCTGCTCAAGATTTCCTCGAAGGCTTCTGCTTCGTGACTGATCCAGTCCAGTGGACCTTCGGGATTGCCTCTTGAAAAGTCCTCTTCACTAGAAAAGGCGCCAACGCTGGCGAAGCTGGATTTTATCTTTTTCACGCATTCTACAGATTTGACATAACATTTCCTCTGAGAAGCACGAAGCTCTTTAACACTTAACTCCAATTTATTGACCATATGATCACTGAGTTCTCGTTTTGTTTCCTCAAGCACACGTTCCTCTTTAGCTCTAGCTAGCTGTTTTTGAAGATCTTTAATTTCACGTCTTTGGGCTTCGGCCTGGGTTTTTGAAGCAGCTTCGTCTTTCTTTACTTTATCTACCAGTGTAAGCAGAATCTTATCCTTTTCCAGAGCTTCGTTTCTTAGTTTGATAACTTCGGAGCGTAAATTGTTAAACGCAATGTCGTAGCTTTCATCTTCGGCGCTTTTTTGGGCTCTTAATGCGTTGCTTAGAATCAAGCCCTATACGAAAAAGAATCCATATAAGAATAAAGGAATGAATTACGTATTAAAAAGTTTTTTCAAACGTTTAATTTCCATACCTTTAGGCTATTGTACGCAAGACTGTCTGCGAGATCCTCTTTCGTCATGGCGCTTAACCCAGCTTCGAGCTTCGGGAATCCCATGCTTCTAGCCATCTCTCGGCAGACAGATAGTTCTTTATTATCAGGGAGGCAGTATAGGAAGTCATCTTCATTTGTCCCATTGAATACTACTGCCCCCTTCGGATACTTTAACTCCCTAGCATAGTGATTCGCTTCATAGGTCTCTTCTTCAGACAGTTTCTTCCCCGAAGCATGTCGCACGATGTAATCGTATATGCTGGAGGGAGCTTCGGGGGCGGCCGTGTCAATTTCTTCAACCAAAGCTGGTTCTGATATTTTCTCGGATTGTTCCTTGGTGGGCTCTGAAGGCCCAGCTTCAGCTTCAGCTTGTTGTTTCGAAGCTTCAGTAGATGCTTCAGCGAGTTCAGCAGACTCCTTTGCGGTTGTGCTTGAAGACTTAATTGTTTCCAAGACATCCAGTACGTTCACCATTCGTTTTCTTCTTGGAGTCACCGATGGGCCCTTTTGATTTTTTGTTGATTCAACATTTGCTGAAGGACTTAAGATTTCTGATGTTTTTTGCCCTTCAGTCTTCGGTTTTTCTACTGCTGAAGGCGCTTCGGTTTTCTCTTCTATCTTCGGCACTGGAGCTGGTTCTGTAGCTTCAAAGGCCAAAGAAACTTCACCAATAAATTCTGGCACTGTGGCCGGCTCAATAAAACGTGTCCGATGGGTGAGCACCTTCATCTTTTTCCTTTGAGGCGCTGGCTCACTAGTGGCACTTGTGGTAGCTTCTGTCGCAGGAGAAGCATTTTTCCTTTTGCGACCCAATACCGGATAATGATAGTCAGGGTAGATAAACCCGACTGCGTCAAACACACGGTTGAGCCTTTTCTTCTTTCGGCCTCCGAAGGCTGCTGATAGCGCAGTATTTTCGGCCTTCGAGTATGCCCCAAGCAGTTCGTCACTTAATGTTTCAATGCTTTTCAACCAGTCATCATCAGGTTCAACAAATTTATCTGCATATTTGAATGTGTATTTCAGTCTGACCAATCCGCCTTCGTCGGACTCTTTAATGGTCTCCTTCGGCATTTCCCACTTTTCTGCAAGTGGCCATACCCTGAAGGCAATGTGCTCTTGGACCAAGTCCCTTGTCCCAATGAAAGAGCAAATTACGCCGAAGGCTCTTTGGCATTCCTCGGCTGCTTCGTCCATTTCAATCTTCGGCCTTCGAAGTCCGAAGCGTTGCCAGATGGGGCGCATAATGATACTCTTAACATTTTCTTGCGCTGTTAAGTCATTCTTCACATAGAACCACTCTGTCATCCAGGCTCCGGGCCACCTCTTCCGAAAGGTTGGCACAGGGCAGCTTGACCCGGAGCGGGCACCGAAGCTATAACACCCAAAATTGTTGTGGTATTGTTCTTTTCCCCAGGGCTTCGTCTCGTATAATAACTCATGAATATTGCAGAAGCTTTTAGCGTTTGGTTCCAAACCTTGGCTTCTCACAGCCCAGACAAACACCCCCATTCTTATGATGGCTTCGGGGGTAATTTGATGAAGGTAGACTTGAAATGTTTTCAGGACTTCAACAACAAAGTTGCTCAAGGGGAATCGAAGCCCAGCCTTGAGAAAGCTTCGGAAGATTACGACTTCATCTTCTTCTGGGGTGGGAGAAGTCTTTTCTCCAGCGTCAGCCCTCACAATAGATATATCTTGAAAATACCTCCCCCTCATATTATCAATATGACTCTGCTTGATAGTGGTCTTCCCGAAAACCGTGTGACTTGGCCGCCATGGTCGATCTTCGGCCTCTTCCCCACCACTTTCTACATCATAGCTGTCGCTGTCACCAGTATCTTCGGACAAACCTTCAAGAATCTCCTTGGTAATTTTCTCTGTATTGGTCTCCGCCATCGCTATCAGGAACCCCAAATTCTTCTCTTCCTTGAGACTCAGCTTCGTCTCAGCAGGGATCTTCTTACCTTCAGACATCTTCGGAAACGCTAAAAAACTGTTTTCAGGGCCGAAGCTTCGAAATCAAAAAGGTCACCAATCTTAATGCACAAGAGCTAAAAATTTAGTGGACCGAAGCAGATGGCAAGTGTGCGTACCAAATGAGTTCGCGGTGTGATCTTATTTATACGCCCAGGGCGTTGAAAATTGAAAGACCCCGCTTGTCAGTGAATGTTGCTATTCTAGCAAAGGGAAGGTGTTTTTTCGGACCTTCGTCTCAAGGCCTTCGTCCATATCGCAATCTGAATTTATTATTAACAAATTAATATTGCGAGGGGCTACTGTTGGGGGCCTTCGTCCTCCGAAGGTCCTCAAAAACATGATTTGACAATGTTTTCCAAGTGGATTATGTGAACAGGTATCTTCGGACTCAGAATTATGAACATAAAGCACGGTCAGGACGAAGCCTGAACCAGACGAAGGACGAGCTGATTACTAAGCTCTACGAAGGATGGTGCACAGCCGAAGCTGTGTGCAAGGAAGCTTCGTCGCGATAGCGGAAAGGGGAACCGACTTAAAGATGAAAAGACTACGTGGGCCTTGACAGATTTCCATTAGTCATTAACAAATGTAATGGACATGGATGTAATTTTACGTGGGCTGCGTCCCGCGTCTATAAATAGATGAACAGTACTCCCGTACTGTTCACGCTGACTTGGCATTTGCTTTTGCGTCACGCTTGTACCTTTTACCTTCTCTCAGGACCGAAGGTACATTTGTAATTTGAAATCATTTCTATTTTTCCATGTTAATAAAATAGAAATGATTCTATGATGGTGTTTATATTATATTTCATGCTCTATATGAATCCTTCGTCATTACTTGTTATGTTTACGAAGGTATGTCTCTTATGACCTTCGTCCGAAATACATTATCTCCCGAAGGGATATAATGTTCCGAAGGACGAAGGACTTTAACGCTTAACATTTTTTATGTTGCCTTGTTCTTAACTCGAAGCATTTGAGAACAAGTCCCCAACATCAATAATATTTATATTACATTTGTACCTTTGGCTTGACAGAAGGTGAAAAAGCAGGAATGACGCGAGAGTGATTACTAGTCAGCGTGAACAGTACGGTGTTACTGTTCATCTATTTATAGGCACAGGACGCAGCCTAGACAAAATTACATTCATGTCCCTGACATTTACTGTTAACCATAAGGTAAACTATCAAGGACTAAGCAGTCTTTTCCCCTTTAGGTCGGTTTCATCTCTCATCATCATCCTGGTGTTAAGCCGAAGCTCCTTTAGCCATGGCTTCAGAGCTGGTTTATCCTTCCTTCAGACCGCACCTTCATACCATGCACACCTTCATCTCAAAGCCGAAGCCTCCTGTAACAGTCTATGTTATACTGAAAAACATGTTAGTTAAGATTTTTAGGACCTTCGGAAGAGGAAGGCTCCCAACAGTAGCCCCTCGCAGTATTAATTTGTCTTTGCATTTAACAAATTCAGACTACGACGTGAACGAAGGCCTTTAGCCGAAGGTCCGAAAAAACACATTCCCTTCTCTAGAATAGTGAAAGTCAATGACATGTAGGGCCCACCAAGTTGCAATGTACTGGGCATATAAATAGGAACCCGCAGCGAAAGCATTTGATGCGCCATCTTAATTGCTTGTGCTATTTTTTCAAGCTTGAATTTTCTTGCTGTCAGATTTCACTTGATTCGTGAGCTTTGGCATTTGCACAAGTGCTCACTAAATGGCTGAAGAGAAGAAGGTTATTGATCCTGCTCTAGCTGGTTTTTACGAGGCCATGGAGAAGACAAACATAGAGAAGATTACAAATGAAATGCTAGCTGGTTTGTCTGAAGATTCTGATGATAGCAGAAGCTTTGATGTGGAAAGTGAAGACGAAGATGTCGAAAATCATCCCTGGCGGCCGAGTCACACCATCTTCAAAAAATCATCCATTAAGCAGAGTCAAATTGATGCTATGAAAGGGAGATATTTCCGAGATATTTTCATTGTGAGAGTTGGAGGGGATAGCACTGCCCCTGCACCCGAAGTAGATAAAGTGGTTGTTTACAGGAGCTTCATGAAGGCAGGGCTTCGGTTCACAATAAGTAAATTTCTGGTTGAAGTGCTAAAGACCTTTGAAAATTTTCTTCATCAAATTACCCCCGAAGCCATCATCAGGATGGGGGTTTTTTATTTGGGCTGTGAGGAGCCAAGGACTGGAGCCAAGTGCAAAGTGCTTCTGCAATATGCATGAGTTGTCTTATGAAACAAAGGCTACTAGGAAGGAACAGTATCATAATAATTTTGGTTGTTACGGCTTCATGTCTCGCTCTGACGTGAGCTATCCAGTTCCGACATTTCAGAAAAGGTGGCCTGGTGCCTGGATGGAAGAATGGTTTTATGTGAAGAATAACTTGGTTGAGAGGGAAGATATAAAAGGGATTATCTAACGCTTTATTTGGTCTCGCTTCGACATCAGAAGGCCAGCCACTGCTCTTGGGAATGAAATAGAAGCATGTTAGAGGAGTTTTAACACTGTGTGCACCTTTATTGACACAAGAGACTTGGTTCAGGAGCACATCGCCTACAGAGTATGGCCGCTCGTGAGTGATTGGGAGATGCCAAAGGAAGCTGCTGCCGGGTCTAGTCAGGGCAGCCTAGTCTATCTAAAATATACCTTCAGATACAGAGGTGAGTTTGATGAGCCGAACGATGAGTGGCTGAGCAGTATTGAGGCAACCAGTGACGAATTGCTGGGGGCCTATACAAGGGCCGAAGATGATGCAATGACCTTGGCCTTCGAAGGACGAGGCAAGAAAAGGTTGAATAGAGTTTTTGATGTTATTGGTTTCGTGTATCCAGATTATAGCTATCCCTGGCGAAGGTAGGGAAAAAAGAGAAAAACTGCTACTTCGGCCATTTCTGCTGCGCCGAAGGGCAAAAATATCAAGGTGTTGACGCACCAGCCTAGATACATTGAGACGGCCAC
Source organism: Zea luxurians (assembly GCA_029449295.1). Lineage (NCBI taxonomy): Eukaryota > Viridiplantae > Streptophyta > Magnoliopsida > Poales > Poaceae > Zea > Zea luxurians. The sequence continues at coordinate 3,229,343 of JAOPSE010000048.1, read as the reverse complement.
GGTGCCAAAGCTTGTTGAAGGGACATCTTCCACCACTGAGCCAGGACAGTCCGCTCCTGCCGGCTCCAAAGAAGAATCGGCTGAAGTGCCAAAAGTACCTGCAACCGGGTCAGCCGAAGCGTCGAAACCTGCTGCCGAAGCCAAAGAAAAGGTGGCCGAAGAGCCAGAGCTAGGGGAAACGGCAGAGCTACCAAAAATCTTGAGCCCGCTACTGGAGCCAAAATTGCCGAAGGTATCGAAAGCTCCTGCAATAACTCCCAAGAGGAGAAGGATGGCTAGCGTGCTGGACACCGTCCTGGAGTCGACAAGGGCATCAACACCTGCTCCTGCAAAGGAGACTGCTGAAGCTACTACAGCTCATGCTGAACCCGAAACTGGGCCCTCAGTGCCCATCGAAACAGAGCCTACTAGGACTGGGCGGAGTGCTGAACAAGGACCTTCAGACGTCGGTCTTGTTCTGGAGAAAAAGGACACCCCTAAGAAGATTGAATCTCCTACTCCTGAAGCACCTTTTGAAGAACTTGACTTTATTATTTGACATGCTTCGGGTAAAAGGTTGTATGAAGAGGAAATTGTGGAAGCCAAACACTACGCCCGAGAACTGAAGTATCCGAAGGGGGCCTTGGTGTATAATGGTACCGACGAAGATGACTTTTATACTGCCTCCAGGACAACAAGGAAATATCTGTTTGCTGGGAGATTGCAAAAAATATAGGTTTTTCGAAGCTTGAAGTTGGCCTTTCTGCGCTGCGGGGTCGTCGCCGCTATCCATCGCCGGAGGGTGCTCCCTTTGGCAGAGCGGCCGTTGCAGCTTGCAGAGATGAAGCCGGGGGTCGATTTGGAGGGCTCGCAGATGTCCTCGACCTCCCTCTCTGCCGACGACCTCCTCAAGCGGGTAGCAAGTACGGTAGGGAAGCAGGACGCTGGCGCCCTTACCCAGCCCGTGATGCGCCCCAACCATGGGTATGTGTCCCTGGTAAGTGTCCCATCCTTCTTCTATTTTGCGCCGAGTTCTTCACGCCTTTGATTCTTACTATTGGGATTTTTGCTCGTCCCTAGGGGTTGAGGATTTATAAACCCGTCTGGCCACCGGTCCCGGAGGACGCGGTGGGCTGAGCCGCGTGAAGAATCGCCGTGGAGAAGGAAAAGGAGAAGAAGGACGCAAAAAAGGCCCGGGCTCGTGAGCGGATGCGAGCTCGGGATGCCATGGAGAAGCTTCGTCGGAGGCAGGCGAGGGAGGGCTTCCGAGGGAGCCGTCACTGGAGACGCCTGACGACGATGATGACGACGATGATGATGATGATGACGAGGATGATGACATGGTAGCCTGACTCGGCCTCAGCCCAGACCCGAGGCTGGGCCAAGGGTCGCAGAGCCAGCCTCCTAGTAGGCTGGCACCATCAATGCCTGGTGCCGGGACTCCGAGGTCCTAGTCTGAGGAGCGGAGGCAGGCCGAGGAGGTGCTTGACCCCTTGGCCGAGGTAACAGGGGCATCTCCTAGGAGTCAGGCCGATCTACCTGTCTTCCAAGAGCAAGTGCCCGTGCCGGCTGTACAGGAGGTTGGTCCCCTGGCCGTGATGACGCCTAGGCAGGCCGCCCCTTCGGCTCCTCGAGCATCCGAGGCGGAAGTGGCGCCGAAACTGTCGGCGGGGCAACCCTCAGTAGCACCTGAGGAGACTGGGGCTCGAGGGGCCTCCCCGCAGGCGCGACTGGCCTTGGTCCGGAGCGAGTAGGTACCTGAAAATACCTCTGTTTTGGTTTTTTGTGTGTCTTGATCTTGCTCTCTCCCTCTTTCTCTCAGCAAGCGGAGGCAGGGCTCGGCTGGTCTGGCCCCCAGGAAGGCCCTTAAGACGGGGCTAGCCTCCGCAGCCGGTGCCGCGGCGTGCCATGCCGGTTGGCTGGCTTCTACACAAGACACCGTCAAGCGAGGGGCCCAGGCAGCACGAGCTACTATGGGGCTATCCTCCCAGGCCGACCCCTCTGCCAGGACAGCCATCATGCCGGGGGAGGCTGCTGACGTGGCCGCGGCCTCAAGCCCGGCTGACTTGTTGCCGGTGCTAGCATCGACCCCCGCCGGGGCCATTGCTAATTCACCCGCGGAGCCGTCCGTTGCCGCCGATGTCGGGATGGCTGAGGCGGCGCCGCCCGTGGTCGTCCCCGACCTCCCCATTCTCAGCCATGAGGAAGGGGTAGCCATTGTCACCGAGGTCGGCGATCGGAGGCCCGCTTCCTTAGCCGAGGAGAGGCCCAACACTCTGATTGCGGCGGTACCCGAAGCGCTGGCCGCAGGGGGACCCGATGCCTTGGTCGAGGTGCGCGCAGAACCATGGCCCGTCTTGGGGAGCAGCGGCCTTATCCACGTGCAGCTCAACCTCGATGAGTGGTGTGGGTGGCCGCTCCGGTTCTGGAGCCATGCCACCTCAGACCCGGAGCCCTTCCTCTCCCTTGACGATGAGCTGGAGGAGAGGACTCGTGATAACTTCCACGAGTATATCGAGGCGACGACGAGGTCGCTTCGGTCGGCCGTGGAGACCCTTTCCAGGGACATTCCTAGGGTCTTCCAGGTAAGGGTTTAGGTGTAGACCTTGCGTGGCCAGGGCACTCTTTGTAATGCCCTGTTTTCCTTCCTCAGGAACTTGCGGGCGTGAGCACCGCCAAGTCGCTGTTCCTCCGCCGCGAGAGAGACGTCTGGGATTTGCTGTGGTCCCAGAGGATCGTGCTTGCCGAGGCCAATGAGCGCCTCGCCCAACAGAGCACCGAGGTGGCGGATCTTCGGCTGCTCTGCGATGAGTTAAAGTCGGTGGCAGCGGCGGTGCGGGCAGAGGCTTCGTCGGCCCGGGAGCATGTGGCTTCCCAGGCCGAGGAGATGCAGCAGCGGCGGATGGAGCTCGGCCAGGTCCTTGGCGAGCTGGACCAATCTTGGAGCCAAGCTGCCGAGGCTGTGAGCCGGGCTGAGGCCCTTAAGGGTCAGCTGGCTGAGGCTGTGGGGTGGCTAGCCGAGGCGTCCGCTCGGGTCGAAGGTATGTGTCGCCCGCTTTATAGCTTTGACTTAGCTTCGTTCTTCACCTCGTGTCTGAAGAATATTGTTTGGTTGTCTGCAGGGTTGGAGGCGGCTCTTAGCGAGTCCGTCAAGGATCGCAAGGCGCTTGCCCAGGCGGCTGAGCAGAAGGAGGTCGACCGCGTGGCCATGTCCGAGGCTATCTCGGCCTTTTGCCGGGCCTTTGGCCTCGATGATGTCCCCTCGGGTAGCTCCCCCCAGAGTCACCTGCGGGCCTTGGGCGGCCACGTGCGCGGTAGACTCCGTGGGGCACTGCACCATGGCGTTGGGCGAGCCTTCGCTGTGCTTGCTTCCCACTACGACATGGATCTGGAGCGGGTCAGCGAGGGGTATTGCCTACCCGACGAAGATGAGGCTGCCTTAGCCGAGGTCCAGAGGCTTGACGCGGCCGTCGTGGGCCCAAGCGTGGTGCTGGCGTCCTCCTTCGAGGTGGAGATCCTCTCGCTCGAGTCATCGTCTGAGGCCAGGCCAGATTCCGCCGAGGGTGGAAACGACACCGAGGGCGCCGCTCCTCCTCCTGCCGATGCCTGATTCTTGTAGGAACAATTTGTCCGAGGCATTTGTATGTTTTTTGTGGCCGTCGAGGCCTAAACATATTTAGCGTTCGGATTATAAAGCTGCGTTTTCTTTCCTCCTGTTTCGAGCATTTGGACTTGTTTGTCGGTAGCAGAACCGCTTTATCCGAGCTAGAGTCACTTTTCGTGGAAGGTGATGAGTGAGGTATCCGTATCTCGGAGGCGTAGGAGTCCCTCAACTCGATCGGCCTTGCCGCTTATGTGATTTCTTACTCATTTATAGGATCCCGCTATCGATATAGTCGAAAGCATGAAAGTTGTTTTCTACCCGAGCATTAGGACTTGTTCGATAGCAGAACCGCTTATCCAAGCATGATTTACCTTTGGCGGAAGGTGATGAGTGAGGTATCCATATCCCAGAGGCGTAGGAGTCCCTCAGCTCGGTCAGCCTTGCCGCTTAAGGTCTCTCCTGCTCATTTTTAGGGTTCCGTTATCGATATAGTCGGAAGGCACGGGAGTTGTTTTGGTAGAAAACTTTTCCAAAGAAAATTTTGACGCAGAGGGGGTTCCCCCCTTCTAGCCCCCGAGGGAGGGTCGGGCTTTGCCGAGGCAAGGCTGATCCTTCCTTGACGGTTAGACTTTATTTATGTATGTAAAGAAAACGAGGAACATGAACGACTTGGAACATTTTAAGGGAAGAAGCGACGTAGCTGTTCGATGTTCCAAGCGTTGTTGTAGACCTCGCCTTGATCGTTGGCCAGCTTGTATGTCCTAGGCTTTAGAACTTTGGCGATGATGAACAGCCCCTCCCAAGGAGGAGTAAGCTTGTGGCATCCTCGGGCGTCTTGTCGTAGCCGAAGTACCAAGTCCCCCACTTGGAAGTCTCGGGGCCGAACCCTTCGGGCGTGGTACCGTCGCAGAGACTGCTAATACCACGTTGAGTGTAGTAAGGCCACGTCCCGAGCCTCTTCTAGCTGGTCCAAGGAATCTTCTCGGCTGGTCTGGTTGCCTCGGTCGTCATACGCCTTTGTCCTCGGGGAACCGTATTCCAAGTCCGTGGGTAAGATAGCCTCGGCCCCATAGACTAGGAAAAACGGCGTGAAGCCCATGGCCCGGCTTGGCGTCGTCCTCAGACTCCAGACCACCGAGGGTAGTTCTTTCATCCACCGCTTGCCAAACTTGTTGAGGTCGTTGTAGATCCTTGGTTTTAGTCCCTGCAAAATCATACCGTTGGCGCGCTCCACCTGCCCATTTGTCATCGGGTGAGCTACGGCGGCCCAGTCCACACGAATGTGGTGGTCCTCGCAGAAGTCCAGGAACTTTTTCTCGGTGAACTATGTGCCATTGTCGGTGATGATGGATTTTGGGACTCCAAAGCGATGGATGATATTAGTGAAGAATGCCACCGCCTGCTCGGACCTGATGCTGGTTAAGGGTCGAACCTCGATCCACTTGGAGAATTTGTCGATGGCAACCAGCAGGTGCGTGATGCCCCCGCGTCCCTTCTACAAGGGACCGACGGGGTCCAGACCCCAAATGGCAAATGGCCAGGTGATAGGTATCGTCTGTAGTGCCTGAGCGGGCAGGTGCGTCCGTCGCGCGTAGAATTGACACCCCGGCAGGAGCATACAATCCCAGTGGCGTCGGCCACTGCGGTTGGCCAGTAGAAACCTTGTCCGAAAGCATTTCCCACGAGGGCTCGAGGTGCTGCATGGTGACCACAAGCCCCCGAGTGTATTTCTTGTAACAGCTCTTGTCCTTGGGCAATGGATATGCATCGTTGGAGAATGCCCGAGGGGCTGCGGTGGTACAGCTCCTTTTCATCACCTAGCAAAACGAATGACTTGGCGCGCCAAGCCAGTCGCCGAGCTTCGGCCTTGTCGAGGGGCAGCTCTCCTCGGAGGAGATATTCTAGGTATGGGATCTACTAGTTCAGGACCGGTGTGACCCCATTCCGCTCCTCCTCGACACACAGGGCCTCGCCCTCGGCGGTCGCGGGTACCTCGGGCTGGGCCGAGGCCTCCTCGGGCTTAGGCACGTCATCGATTTGGACGGATGGCTGATATATATCCTTGGAAAAGATGTTCGGGGGAACCGTTGTTCGCCCCAAGGCTATTTTCGCCAGCTCATCTGCGGTTTCGTTGTACCGTCGAGCAACATGGTTGAGCTCTAGCCCATAGAACTTGTCTTCCAAGCGCCAAACTTCGTCATAGTAGGCCTCCATTTTTCGATCGCGGCACTGGGAGTTCTTCATGACCTGGTCGATGACGAGCTGCGAGTCGCCACGAGCGTCGAGGCACCGAACCCCTAGCTCGACGGCGATGCGCAGCCCATTAACCAGGGCTTCATACTCGGCCACATTGTTTGATGCCGGAAAATGGAGGCGCAGTACGTAACGAACATGTTCTCCGAGGGGTGAGATGAAGAGCAAGCCCGCGCTTGCTCCGGTTTTCATCAGCGACCCGTCAAAGTACATGGTCCAAAGCTCGGGTTGGATTGGGGCCGTCGGTAACTGGGTGTCAGTCCACTTAGCGAGGATGTCGGCCAAGACTTGGGATTTTATGGCCTTCCGAGGGGCAAATGAAAGTGTTTCGCCCATGAGTTCCACTGCCCATTTCGCTATCCTACCCGAGGCCTCTCGACTCTGGATGATTTCTTCCAGGGGGAAAGATGACACCACAGTAACCGGATGAGACTCGAAGTAGTGTCGCAGCTTCCGCCGCGTCAGAATCACTGCGTAGAGTAGCTTCTAGATCTGCGGGTAGCGGACTTTGGTCTCGGATAGCACTTCGCTGATGAAGTAGACTGGCCTCTGGATGAGTAGTGCATGCCCTTCTTCTCGTCTCTCGACTACGACCACGGCGCTGACCACCTGAGTGGTTGCGGCTACGTAGATCAAGAGGGCTTCTCCCGCAGCGGGGGGCACCAAGATGGGTGCACTTGTAAGGAGTGCCTTTAAGTTTCCGAGGGCTTCCTCGGCCTTCGGGGTCCAAGTGAAGCGCTCGGCCTTCCTTAAGAGGCGGTACAGGGGCAATCCTTTTTCGCCAAGGCGTGAGATGAAATGGCTCAGAGCAGCAAGGCATCCCATGACCCTCTGTACTCCTTTCAAATCTTTTATTGGTCCCATGTCGGTGATGGCCGCGATTTTCTCCGGGTTGGCCTCTATGCCCCACTCGGAGACAATGAACCCTAGGAGCATGCCTCAGGGGACTCTGAAGACACACTTCTCGGGGTTGAGTTTCACGCCTTGCGCTATCAGACACTTGAATGTCGTTTCAAGGTCAGAGAGGAGGTCGGAGGATTTCTTTGTCTTGACAACGATGTCATCAACGTAAGCCTCGACCGTTCTGCCGATGTGTTCTCCGAACACATGGTTCATGCACCTCTGGTAGGTGGCGCCTGCATTCCTCAAACCAAATGGCATTGTAGTGTAACAATACATGCCAAAAGGTGTGATAAAAGAAGTCGCGAGCTGGTCGAACTCTTTCATCTTGATTTGGTGATAGCCTGAGTAGGCATCGAGGAATGACAGGGTTTCACACCCAGCAGTGGAGTCCACAATTTGATCGATGCGAGGCAGAGGGTAGGGAACCTTCGGACATGCTTTGTTTAGACCAGTGTAGTCTACGCACATCCTCCATTTCCCATCCTTTTTCTTTACAAGCACAGGGTTAGCTAACCATTCGGGATGGAATACCTCTTTGATGAACCCTGCAGCCAGTAGCTTGTGGACCTCCTCGCCTATGGCCCTACGCTTTTCTTCATCAAAACGATGCAGGGACTGCTTCACGGGTCGGGCTCTAGCTTTGATGTCCAGTGAGTGCTCGGTGACATCCCTTGGTATGCCTGGCATGTCCGAGAGACTCCACGCAAAAAACTTCGGCGTTTGCGTGGAGAAAGTCGACGAGCACTACTTCCTATTTGGGGTCGAGCTCGGAGCCGACCCTGACTTTCTTGCTGCCGTCGTTGCTGGGGTCGAGATAGACGGACTTAACTGCCTTGACTGGTTCGAAGTTACCGGCATGCCGCTTTGCTTCGGGCACCTCCTTGGAGAGGCGTTTTAGGTCGGCGATGAGGGCCTCGGACTCGGCGAGGGCCTCAGCGTACTCCACGCATTCCACGTCGCATTCGTACGTGTGGTGGTACGTGGATCCGACGGTGATGATCCCGTTGGGGCCTGGCATCTTGAGCTTGAGGTAGGTGTAGTTGGGGACGGCCATGAACTTGGCGTAGCACAACCTTCCCAACACTGCGTGGTAGGTCCCTCGAAACCCGACCACCTCAAAGGTGAGGGTTTCCTTTCGGAAGTTGGAGGGAGTTCCGAAGCACGCAGGCAAGTCAATCCGCCCGAGGGGCAGGATACGCTTTCCTGGTGCGATCAGGTGGAAAGGTGTCGCACCGGCCCAGACCTCGGACCGATCCACCCCCAAGAGTTCCAGGGTCTCGGTGTAGATGATGTTGAGGCTGCTGCCTCCGTCCATGAGGACCTTGGAGAGCCTAACATTGCCGATGATCGGATCGACAACGAGCGGGTACCTTCCTGGGATTGGCACGAAGTCGAGGTGGTCGCCTCGGTGGAAGGTGATAGGCTTGTCGGACCAGTCTAGGTAGACTGGCGCTACCACCTTTACCGAGCAGACCTCCCGGCGCTCCTGCTTGCGGTGCCGAGCCGAGGTGTTCGCCACCTGCCCACCGTAAATCATGAAGCAGTTGTGGATCTCCGTGAACTCCTCTTCCTTATCGCCTTCCTTCTTATTGTTGCCTTGGTCCTTGCCATCTTCTGCCGAGGGCCCGGCCTTATGGAAGTAGCGCTGGAGCATGACACATTCTTCAAGGGTGTGCTTGACGGGACCCTGGTGATAGGGGCACGGCTCCTTGAGCATCTTGTTGAACGTGTCGGCCCCTCCTGGAAGCTTCCGAGGGTTCCTGTGCTCGGCAGCAGCGACGAGATTCACGTCAGCGGCGTTGCGCTTTGCTTGCGCCTTCTTCTTGGCCTTCTTCTTCGCACCACGCTGGGCGAACGCCTCGGAGGCGTCTTCCTTCGGCTCCCCCTGAGGCTACTTGTCCTTCCGGAAGATGGCTTCGACCGCCTCCTGACCCGAGGCGAACTTTGTGGCGACGTCCATCAATTCGCTTGCCTTGGTGGGAGTCTTGCGCCCCAGTTTGCTCACCAGGTCTCGGCAAGTGGTGCCGGTGAGGAAAGCTCCGATGACGTCCGAGTCGGTGATGTTAGGCAGCTCAGTGCGCTACTTCAAAAACCGTCGGATGTACTCTTAGAGGGATTTTTCTGGCCGCTGGCAGTAGCTTCGGAGATCCCATGAGTTCCCAGGGCGCACGTACGTGCCTTGAAAATTTCCCGCGAAAGCCTTGACCAGGTCGTCCCAGTCGGAGATCTGCGCAGGGTGCAGATGCTCCAGCCAGGCCCGGGCGGCGTCAGAGAGGAAAAGGGGAAGATTGCGGATGATGAGGTTGTGGTCGTCTGCCCCTCTCGAGCCACAACTCCGGCCTTGTCTCCCCCGAGTACTTGGTGATGGTAGTCGGGGCTCGGAAACGGGCGGGGAATGGTGCTCGTCGTATGGCCTGGCTAAAGACTCGCGGACCGGGTGGCTCGGGCGAGGGACTCCGATCCTCCTCACTATCGCAGTGTCCCCCGCGCCCGGGATGGTAGCCCCAACGTACCTTCTCCTCGAGGCTGGCTTGATGGTCGCGATGGTGATGCTCGTTACCGAGGCGATCCCGGGTGGCAGGTGTGTCGTCCCGCGTGCGCTTGGGATGGACCGAGGCCTCCCGCATGCGTCGGGAGGACACCGCGTGATGCTCCGAGGGGTCAGCTCGCCTTCGAGAGGCAGAGCTCTCAGCTCGTCGAACTGCGGCACCTTCCAGGAGATCCTTGAGTTCGCCCTAGATACGTCGTCCCTCGGTGGTGGATGGCTCCGGCATGGTTCGAAGTAGCATCGCCGCTGCAGCTAGGTCCTGGCCGGACCCGTTGACGGCCGGGGGTAGCGCTGCCCTGGCATTATCGACGATGCGGCGGTAGACGTCCTGGGCCCGATGATGGGCTCCTCCGGCGAGTGTTCGGCCTGCCCACTCCTGCTCGATGCTCTGTCGGAGCTACACAAGTCGCCTTGCTTCCTCATCGACCTTGGTCTGCATCTCGTGGATTTGCTCGAGCTGTGTGTCCTGACCCCCCGTAGGGACTGGGACCACATCTAGCTCCCGCGGGATGTCAACGCGAGATGCGGGCCCAGGGGGATCATCAACCTCCGGCATACCGAGGTGGTTGCCTTCATCGTGATCTCCCTGATCGACGTGGAAACATTCGTGACTTGGGCCATAACCCTCATCATCAAGGCTGTGGCCATCGTCAAAGCAACCGGAGAGGCAGTGGTCACATGCGGACATGAAGTCCCGCATGGCACCAGGATCACCGAGGCTAGAGAAATCCCAACTGAAGTTCGGGTCGTCCTCTTCCTTGGAACCCGCCGGTCTGGAGGTCGAGACGGCTGTCAATCGGTCCTAGGTCGACCACATATGGTACCCCAGAAGGTCTGGATACGCCCTTGCAAAAGCGCTCACTGAAGCGGGGTCGCTAGGTGGATCGAAGCTAAATCAAAAGGGAACAGGGTGGAATACGGACGGTACCTCTTGGTCGATAGATGGTGGTGAAGTCACGTCGGGGATGGAACGCACCGTCATCTCAGGTACGAGGGTGACGCCCAGCAGGTTCTTTGCGAGGGTGCTGGCGTCATCAGTCCGCTTGGGGCTGTCATGTTGCGGGGAAGCGACGCTCGTCGTTGTCTCAGGTGTGAGGACAACACCCGACATGTCCCCCGGAGGAGTGCCGGCGTCGTCGACTCACTCTGGTTTGATAGCTGATAGGGTGCCACCTCCCACGTGGCCACGGTTGCCCCGTCTCCATCTCCTCCAGCGAGGAGGGTGGCGGGGACGACCCGAGTGCTCCTCTTCTGCCGCGGGGAGATGCTGTCATTGAGTTTGCCGCCGCCGGGCAAGCCGACTGTCGTTGTCGTCGTGCTGCGAGGGGAGGAGTACAATGTCGTAGCTACCATCAAGGGACATGAACTCGAGACTCCCGAAGCGGAGCACCGTCCCGGGCTGAAGAGGTTGCTGAAGTCTACCCATCTGGAACTCAACGGGAAAGTGTTCGTTAACACGCAGTAGGCCCCTACCTGGCGCGCCAAATGTCGAGGTTTCAGACCCGGGGAGTCCCTGGACCGACGAGTAAATTTGTCGCTGCGTGTCCCTGCCCAGATGGGTTGGTGCGAGATGGAACACAAGGGGAAAACGAGCCTTGTATTATCCTGCACCAGGGTGCGCGTAGTAGGGGTTACAAGCGTTGCGAGAGGGCGAGAGCGAGAGGGCGAGTACGAGAGGGCGAGAGAGATAGAGAGAGAGGGTCTGGCCCTGCTCGTCCTCTCCCGTCCCTTTGTTGTGCGTTCGTGTATTCATACGCTCGTACGTTCGTTCCTCCTCCCTTTCCCCTTTCCCCCTGGACATCCCCTTTTATAGAAATAAGGAGATGGCGTAACTGTACAATGGGGGTGTAGCTGGGAGCTAACGTGGCTGACAGGGAAGTGCCCTGAGCCCTGTACAGATAATAACGTGGCCGTCGGAGGAGCGTCTCGAGCCCTGTAGAGGTAGTATCATGGCCGTCGGAGAAGTGCCTTGAGCCCTGTAGCAGCACAGCTGTTGGCGCTGCATGGATCCTGCTGACGTCTCCTTGCTTTTGTAGGGGGCTTGAGAACCACCGATGTCATGGACGCACGCGGGGAACCATCATTGCCTGTTACCAGGGTAAGCTTGATGGGACGCCGGTCTTATTCCTTTGTAGCCTGAGCTAGCTAGGAGTAGGGTGATGATGTATCCCTTGTGGCGCGGTCGGTCTGAGCCTGAGGTCGGGAGAGGTGGCGGCTCCTCCGAGGCCGAGGCTGGGGCCAAGGCCCAGGGTCGAGCGAGGACGTGACTCTTCCCGAGGCCGAGGCCGATCCCTGGGGTCGGGCGAGGCGGAGGTCTTCTCCCGAGGCCGAGGCCGAGGCCGAGCCCTGGGGTCGGGCGAGGCGGAGCTTCCTGTTGCGCCCGAGGCTGAACTTGACCGTTGTCGGTTTCACCCGGGTGGTTGGCACAGCAGCCGAAGCGGGGTGGGCGGCGCTGTTTTCCTATCAGATCGGTCAGTGAAAGGGCGAAGTGACTGCGATCACTTTGACCTTGTCGACTGAGGCGCGCGTGTCAGGATAAGGTGTCAGGCGATCCCAGCATTAAATGCGCATGCAATACGATCGGCTGGTAAGGCGGTTTGGCCAAGGTCGCTTGCACGACAAGGCTTGCCTTTGGCTGAGCCGAGGGTGCGCTCACTGCCTGAGGAGACCCTCGGGCGAGACGTGAACTCGTCCGGGACCACTGTTCCGCCCGAGGCCGGGCTCAGGCGAGGCGAGATCGTGTCCCTTGGTAGACGAAGCTTTGACTTTGACCCGAACTGTAAGCCTTTATGGTTTGTTCTGAAGGTGTTTTCGAGCCATGTTTAGGAGTGTTGGGGGTACCCCTAATTACGGTACCCGACAGTTACTGTTTAGGCGAAGGAGGAGCACGGGTTAGAGGGGATAAAAGACTAGGGGGTTAAGTGCTAAGTCAGTGACTCCTGTGAATAGTTCTTCAGGGGCACGGTTTAAACGACTCAGATACAAATAAGCCCAGGGACCCCGATGTAAAGTCGTTTTCCTTTAACCTTTTATGTTTATTCTTTTCAAATGAGTAGAGAACTTGGACAATTCATAACTTGAGTTATATTCAACCAAATTTGGTCAAACAAATTTTGCTAGGACCTACATATTATAAACTATCAAGCAAAAATAGTAAACTTCATGGTTTCTGTAATACTTTTTAGAGTTTTGATTAAATTAGGAAAATACCCAAAACTTATTAATCCAAAGAAAAAATTGAAATACTTCTATACTAGGCTGAAAAAAATTTGTAGAGATACATACCCAACATACACACTGTTTAAAACTACTAAACACCCCAGTATACAAGAAGAACCCAAGAATGTCCATTAAAAACTATTTCTACCCAAACCTTAGAAAAAGAAGAAAGGTAATGGAAATTAATAACCAGATGATGAACATATTTTTCCTAGTATACCTAAGTGATAAAGAACATAGGAAAAATACAGAGAACCCTAGACCAGAGCTAGTCTAAGGTTATTTATTTTATTAGGCACTAAGAAATCAAGAAAAGCCATAATTAAAAATATAAGGACCATTGCAAAAATGGCAAGAAAAATTCAGTAGACTACTAACTGCTAGAACACCACTACAAAAATGATAAACACCTCAACCCATCGCAATAAGTGAGTTGAACAATTAAAACATGAATTTGGCCCATGCTTTAAATAAATCATGAGAAAGCCTAAAAATGTGCAATAGTGGGCAAACAAAATTTTACCCAATTACTTATGATATAAACCACCAGAGAAAAATATAAAACTCAATTAAGAATGTAAGGTAACACACATCACCCCCTACCCCATGAAAAAGGCCATATATTCCAAGAATTTCTACCACCCTTTCCCTTGAGCTAAAAGTTGCCAAACTCTAGAATGATTTCTCTTGCGCAAAGAAAAAAATAGAAAAATTAGAAAATCTGTTGTTTGACATTTATCAAGTATAGTGGTAGTAGAAAGCACCATTATGGCCAAAAACTTTAGAAAATCACAATAAAAGGGCCAATAGGTATCAGTGGCTAAAACTTGGTACAAAGTCATAATATTGCACCCAAATGCCAGCAAAAATAAGCCTTAGGAAGTAATCCACTGTTAGAAGAGAGTTATAGTTCAAAGCACCCCCTCTGGCCTAAAACTTCATATTTTTGTACAGAGTGAACCTTTAACATTTTAAGCCTCGATTTTTTAGACTGAGAGTTATACACCAGTGAGAAACTACTATAATGTTTACATAATTTTTGGAATTTTATAAAGCTATGTGGTAGTTCAAACCCACTTTAAAAAGTATAATAGAAAAAATGGAAAAGAGAGAATTGGTAGGAATAATAAATCTCACCCCTAATGAATTCAGCAAAGATCATGATAGACTTTCACTAAGACACTAAAAGAAAACCAGTGGGACACCTAAATGATCTGACCACTTAAACTTGACCATACTTGACCCTAAAATGCACTACATGACGGTTCACTTACCGCGACCTACGGTTGGTTGCTAAAACGGCCTTCAGTGACCTACGGTTGGTCGCTAAAAACTTTTAACGACCCATAAGGATGGTCGTTGTAAGTGCCGTCACTAAAGGCTTTAGCGACCGACATCTTTTTAGCGACCGACCGTCCGTTGCTAATATTGTATATTTAGCGACCAATCGTGGGTTGCTGTACTATAAATTTAGCAACCAACCGTAAGTCGTCATACTATACATTTAGCAACCAACAGAAAGACGCCCTTTTTACAGTTGTTATTAATAATAATATATATTTAATTAAGCACCACAAATCATAGATTTTTATACACAAACCATAAAGACATAGTTAATCAGTATACCACAGTCATAGATCCATCACATAAACACAAAAGCACCACAATTATATATTCACAAAAGCATCACAATTATAATATCATCACAACTAGATCATTTACAGATAGATAGCTAGATCATTCACAAAAGCTCCAGAGATGATCAATCACAAAAGCACCACAGCAACATCACTCCAGCTTGAAGCAGTTCAAAAGCCCACAACTACATCACTAATGTTTCATATCACTCCAGCTATTGTTCAAAAGCCCACAACTACATCACTCTAGCTGCTCCAGAGTTGATCAGTCACAAAAGCACCAAAGCTACACTAATGCTTCAAGCAGTTCAAAAGCCTTCAGACAACCACTCCAGCTTCTTGTATCCTCCTGTTTTAAGGTACAAGCTTTCTTTGTCGAGAACACCCTAGAAAAAAGTACATCAAATTAGTATATTGTTGCTAAATTTGCAAATAAAAATACAGTTTTGATGTGAAATAAATCATAGACGTAAAAAGTACTATTCTTTGCATTTAGTTACTTTCATGCTCCATATCCATAAAAACGCCAAATAATGCAGTGTCATTATTGAGATCTAGCAAAGCCAAGTGCTGGAAAATTGTACATTAGACTAAAAATACAATCATAATAAACTAAAATAAAAATTGATGAGATTTCATCCTCCCAACAGATACGGATAAATCATATCAGTAAGTGTATTAGATTATGATAAGAAAAAAATCAGCTTCTCCTTAAACAGTTATACTCGATAAGATATCTCATGCACATTCAAATTCTCTCCTCTTAGTTGATTCCAGCCTTGCGCTTAACGTGCCCTTTTTGTCCTAGATTTCTCCATAACTAGATGACACCACGGAGCACTGCTATTTGCCCAAGAGAGGAGGAACATGTAAGAATTAAGCAAATCATTTTTTAATAAATGAAAGTAACAAAACTTTAAATGGCACTCACAAGATCTGTGCGAATTCTTCAGACATGTACCATTTAAAGATGGGAATTTAAATGGTCTAATCACGGTATTCACAAATTATAAAATTAACCAGCCCAGTTGTAAGACGCATACAAAGTCAAATGATGCAATGGTCTAACCTCTAGGAGAGTGTTGAACATATGACCACCAAATTCATGTGATTCATGGTACATTCCCTGCAGTAGAAACATCATATTCAACAAATGGTTAGTCAATAGCCGACCTCAGGTGCCATCCAGTATGGAGTGCCGACCACTGAATGAGTGTTGATGTCAGCTTCAGTCAATTTAGTGGCAACTCCAAAATCAGCAAGTTTGACAAGACCCTAAACAAGCAGGGTTCACAAATGAAGATATGTAAATAAAACATATTACTGCTATGTTTCTATTGCAAGTTTAGAATTAAGGGGGATACACACTTCATAATAACAACTCATCCTCCCAAAATCTACGCTAGCACACTATTTGTCCATGGTTTTATCTCTAGGATGCCCCTTTATTTCTTTCTTTTTTACTGCATCAGTCATGTGACTACATGTTTTCATGGTTTTATGCTTCCAGTTATGGTATTAGAAGGTTACTTCCAAGTTCCAAGACAAGTTTAACAACATTCAGATTTCTAGGCGTTTCAAGATTTCTTTTACCAAATTCAATGATTGAAACAAAGGAAAAAGGAGGGAAATAATATACAGCCATTAACCTCTTTGGTACTCAGTATATTTGTGCCCTTGATATCTCTATGAATGACACCTTGTTCATGCAGATAAACAAGACCTTCCAACACCTGGTCATATAAAAATTGAAATCAGATAAAAATAAGGGGAAAAAGAGAAAAGTAGTAGTATTACAGTAACCACCACAAGCACCTGAGCAATGTAAAGAGACACGAAAGATTCAGGAATAGGTCCGAATTTGTTTGGCTTGATAATATTGGCAAGTGAGCCATTCTCCACATACCTGCAGATATCGAATGGTATTAGAACTTCCATGTCGAAATTCACTAGATGTATATAGTATACCTCTACCTTGAATCAACTATGAGGACATTTTCAACGATGATTGCTTACTCTAAAATAATATGGAGGTGGCTCTTTGTCTTCAGTGATCCCAGATACTTGACAATATTTTTGTGATTGAGATTCTGTACAAAAAACAAAAGATTTGGAGTTTATTACCTCTGTAGCTCATAGCCTGGCTCCTCCTGCACAATAGAACCCAAGGCAATTATCCACTGGAAAGAAAACAATTTGTGCCTCTGGAAACCCCAAAAATCCCAAGAGAGCAAAAATGTGGAAGCAAGGAACGGCGTTGGCCCACTGCCTCTGCTCCCACCGCTCTTTTGAGCCGCCATGGCCGATGCGGCTTCTTCCATCTCTCACTGATGATCTGCTCGCGGGTGGACGATGGCAGTGGCTAGCCACTGGACTCCGTTGGCACGGTGGCGGCATAGTCTGGGACTCTCGGATCTGGGTGCTGGGTGCTGGCGGCTGCTGTGACCTGCGAACAGGGGCTGGGGCATGGGCGCCGTGCCTCGCCGCCTGGGGGAGTGGCCGAGTGGGGTGGGTGGCGGCCTGGCGGGTGGGGGCCTAGGCATGGCCGGGTGGCCTAGGGTTAGAGGTGTAGTATGGGCTGGAATACGGTTTCGTTTGTTTAGTAGGCCTTTAGATGGGCTTTGGTGAGTAAATAAGAAACATAAAAATCACGTACCCCTATAGCGACCCACCATCAGTCACACACTTACCTCTATAGCGATTGATCATTAGTCGTTAAATTTCTAAACTTTTAGCGACCCACAGACCGTCGCTATAAATGCATTTAGCGACCAACCGTCGGTCCATAACTTTTAGCGACCAACCGTCGGTCCCTAATAAGGGTCGCTAAAGATCAACCGTCGTGTAGTGATGGCTAAGTACACCACTAGAACTCCCAAAATTAAGATTTAGCATTACCTTATCAACTTGATCATTTTTACTACTACTACATTGCATATCATGGCATACATGTATCTCACTCATTGCATTCATTAGATTGCAACCTCGCTGACGGAGAGTACGTGCTCATTCCCGAGCAAGGAGCTATCCAAGAGGAAGTCTAGGAGCTAGCTCCCGAGCCTGCCACAGAGGATCTCCCCGCAGCCCCAGCATTTGAAGGCAAGCTCCGGTTTTATGCATAACCAATTTATATATACTACTTTACTACACTTAATGTTTGTAGGCTTGTAATGTGCACTTAAGTGTAGGAGTTGATTGAAACCCTTAGTTGCATGAACTCAAGATTCCTTTTTGAGATGGATACTAGTATGATAGGTCGAGTAGCTGCTTTGCTAATCAGGATCTCGGTAGAAGTTGAGTGATTTTTGTAGCACTGCGCGAGGTCAGGCATTGATTGTATTCATCTTGATAACGAGATCTATGATGGTCTATGGACATGGATCCAGGGTGGATGCCTTGTCTATGAGACGGAAATGGGATTAAGGATTAATGTGTGGGTACCTGAGTCAAGCTTTTGAATGTACTAAGCACATGTTGGGAAATATGGTAACCGGTAAACCTAGTACCTGAGTGAAGCTGGGCATGGACTTTACCCCTCACTCGTCCTGAGACTGGGTCTCCCATGCTAGCTATGGTGGGTACAAGTGTGGTCACTGCACGGCAGTAGCCAGGGTTAGTCGAGCATTGTATGCCACGGCGGTGAGTCCTGGCCGCGAACGGGGAATCGATGGGGACAGTTGACGTGTGTGGCGACGGAGTGCCCCTACATGTTGTGTGTTTAGGTTTACCTTGCAAGGTTTAAAAACTCGATTCGAATCATCTGCTTCTCGCAGCTAATGAGACTGCTTGACCCCTTGTACTGCATTGAGTAAAAAGTGGAATGAGGTTTTACTTGAGATAACATGTTGATTGTGCTAAATGATTGTTACCATATATGCTTAGAATGGAGCAAACCTAGCTAAATTAATGATGCCAGAATTTGAAAAGCTAAAAATGGATTTTAGACTCAGCTAGTGCTTTTGGCAAACCAAACCCCTCAGCTAAACAGTTGCATGGTCTAGAGGTAGAGGAGTAGACTCCTCACACCGGGTAAGTCTAGCTGAGTATTAGTATACTCAGCCTTGCTTGTGGCACAATTTTTGCAGGTACGCTACAGGACATGGTTGATGGTGTGACTTGGCCTTCCACCTTGCCACCGGGTTGGACGGTCGAGTGGGATGCTGCTCCAGTAGGAGAGGAGCAGGAGGAGTAGTGGTCTAGGCCTTGCCCTATTCCTCAACATTTGACATTATCGATTATCCGCTGCACTTCATTTATGAACTTATTCCCTTTCATTAAAACTCTGATTTATGTAATAACTCTATTACTTTAATTTGTGGTTTCATGCTTTATTGTATTCTCTCTGTGACTCACCTTCGAGTGAGCTAGTGGTATTCGATCCCAAGGAAGTGGCTTTATCAGACTAGATCTGAGGGACTGACGGGTTATTCCAATTTAAGTGTGTTGCTGCCTCTACGGCGTGACTAGGGCACTCAAGCTGGAATAATTCGGGTAGTTCCACCACAGCTGGTATCGGAGCGAATACCACCACAGAGAAATCAGTAAGTCGTGAATACCAACTTTTCAAAAATAAAAATTGCTTAGAAACCAGTATTGGAATCGTCAGGAATAGAACGCTAGACCTAGGACGAAAGGCCTCAGGAATAGTGGGAAAACAGGTGGCTAATTAGGTAGGCCATATGGTCCAATCTTAGGATTGCAAGGATGCCCTAAAAGCACCCATCTGATCGGTGAGGAGACGTTCTTTCCAGCATGCATGCATTATAAAAACATGAAAGGATTAGAAATTAAAGGAAAGATGCATCCAAGTGTGAATTGTAGCTAATAGGGTTAATAATGAATGACATAAGAAGAAGAATCTAATCTAACCCACCTCCTTTTAACAACCTGGGCACATGTTTTTCCTTTCCACAGACATAACGTTTACGTCTAATCCTCTTTCACAGATGACTTCACCCACCCCCACCAACGGAGGAGACACTCGTTTCAGTTCCGATTTCCTTTCGCACAAGGGTTTTCCTTCCATCTTGTGGGAGGTGCTTAGCTCCGCCGATTACCCTACACCCCCTCTATACATGGTACAGTTGTACGAGGAGCATCGGGTGCCACATTGCCAAGTCTGGCTGACTCTGGAGGCTCACCCCCTACAGCCGGATTGGCGTTCCCTTGACTCCGAGACTATTGGATTCAGGTCGGACGACACCACCGAGGTTGCAGCTATGAAGACCCTGACAACTTTCTATGGCTACCATCCCTTGGAGATGGTAATGCACCCACTAGGACTCTTCCCCGCTGAGAAGAGGGATGACCCCATGCGGTGCAACCGAGTGAGCCACGTGAAGGACGTGTGGGCCATGCATCCCGACCAAGTGGGGAGGATCACTGTTCAGTGCATGAGCGCACTGTACCACCTTCAGGCCCTATAGAGCGATGCCATGGCACACCTCACTAACCTTGCTCAGACCACCAAGCTCACCCTCGATAGCCGAGAGGACTTTGTGGTTGACTTGTCTTCAGAATTGGTGGAGAAAGACCTACAGGTGGAACAGTTGAGCCAGTGCATCGCAACCCTGGAGAAGGAGGTGGAGATCCAGGATAACACCATTGATGTCCTGGAGAACTAGCTCCGTGATGTGCAGGAGGAGTTTAAGGAAGCTAATGACCACCTGGAGATGCACCACCAGGATATGGAGGCAAACGAGGCCAAAAGCAAGGGAGAGGAGGCTCTTGAGGAGTTAGAACCAACCCCTGGTACCAATGCGACTCCCTCCGGGATGCCCCCTGCACCCATATCCAGTGTCGCCTCTACCACTCAGGGTTGATGGGTTAGCTTGACGCATTAGGAGGATAGAAACCCTCGCGATCTTAGTTGGCATCAGATTTTGGACTAGGCTTATGGGTACTTTCCCCTAAATTGATGTAACCCTGGAAAGCTTTTGTTAGTAATGAAGTGAATGCAATCATGTTATCCTCGTCCGATTTGATGTTATGTTATGGCATTTCCTTTCCGTATGATATAAAGAATATTGTTCAGAATCGTGAATTGGGATAACAATGGCGACAATTTCTATTTTCAGATGGCAGCTAGGCAGTGTTGCGGGCAGAACGAGCAAGTTCCCCCGCCACCTCCTCCAGCTCCCACGGTGCAAGAGCTGATGGCTCAGCAGAATGAGATTCTGTGGTAGCTATTGCAACGCCAGCCCCACCCTCAGCAGTACGGTGGAGGCCAGCCACAACATCCTCTGGCTACAGCAACCTATCAAGAGTTCCTGAGCATGCAGCCGCCCCTGTTCACCAAGGTAGAGGATCCGCTTGACGCCGATGTGTGGCTACGGGTCGTGGAGTCCAAGTTTCCCCTCCTCACAGGAGCTTGCCCTAACGACACCAAGACTCGCTTCGCCGCACAGCAGCTTCGCAGACCTGCTCGGACATGGTGGGACCATTTATGCACCATGGTATCTGCTGATCATGAAGTGACATGGGAGGAATTCAAGACTGCTTTCAGGGGACACCACATTCCAGCAGGGATTCTGGATCGCAAGCTGAATGAGTTTCTAGTATTAACTTAGGGAACCTGCACTGTGTTACAGTATGCCTAGGCCTTCAACGACCTGTGCTAGAATGCGGGCTATCACGCAGATTCTGATGAGAAGAAGAGAGACCGCTTCCGTAGAGGTCTTAACACCAAGTTGCGTGAGCATCTCAACACTGTTCGGGCTGATATCTTCAATGAATTGGTCAACCTTGCCATATCATAGGAAGACTGTATTGTAGCTCACCGGGCAGAGAAGAAGAGGAAAGCACCAATGTCAGGACCCTCAGCTCCACCCTAGAGGTTCCGGATTGTCTCCAGTAATCAGAGCAGAGGATTTCAGCAGCAGGCGAGAAGATGGGTTATCAGGCCGCCTCAGCAGCAGCAAGCACCCAACCGCTTTCCAGCTCCCACCCTAAGGAAGAATCAACCTTAGCAGCAGCAGCAGTAGTCCGTCAGGGGAATGGAAACAAATGCTTCACATGTGGCAATGTGGGCCGTTATGCCAAGAATTGCCCGAGGAATCAGCCGAGGCAGGTGCCAGCACCAAACCAAGACAGAGGAAGAAAGCAGAAGGTGCAAGTCAGACAAGGGAAGCTCAATTTCACTACTCTGGAGGAGCTACCTGAAGGAGCCCCCGTCATGACTGGTATCTTTTTAGTTTTTAATCAACCTGCTTTAATTCTGTTTGATTCTGGTGCATCACATAGCTTCATTAGCCAGAAGTTCGGTGCCAAATGTAAATTGCCTTTTTGTCATGCCGAGGGTCTTTTATGATCGCAACGCCAAGAGGCAAGGTTGCAACAAATCAATTAAATCAAAGTGTGCCTATTCGGCTGGGAAGCAACATTATCAAAACCACCCTCTTTATTCTAGGGCTAGATAATGTGGATATTATTTTGGGAGCCAATTGGATGACCCAGCACCAAGTGGTGCTAGATGTAGCCAACCGCATCGTTGAAATCCAATCCCCAATCCATGGGAAATTCACTTTATTTTTGCCCAGCCAAGAAATCACTCGGTCATGTGCTTTTGCTATGATAGAGTTACCCCTGAAGAAAAATCCAGTGGTCTGTGAATATGCAGATGTTTTCTTGATGAGTTGCCAAGAATGCCACCAGACCGGGATATTCAATTCGCCATCGAGTTGCAACCGGGAACGACACCTATTTCCAAGAGGCCTTACCGGATGCCACCCGCTGAATTGGTAGAATTGAAGAAATAGCTGCAAGAGTTATTGGACAAGGGTTTCATCCGCCCAAGTACTTCACCTTGGGGATGTCCAGCCTTGTTCGTGAAGAAGAAAGATGAAAGCTTAAGGCTATGTATAGATTACCGCCCACTCAATGCGGTGACTATCAAAGACAAGTATCCTTTGCTTCTATTGATGTTCTTTTCGATCAATTGGTCGGAGCCAAAGTGTTTTCCAAGATAGACCTTTGCTCCGGCTATCATCAGATCAAGATACGAGCAAGTTACATTCCAAAGACTGCCTTCTCAACCAGATACGAACTATATGAGTATTTGGTGATGTCGTTCGGGTTGACTAATGCGCCAGCATACTTTATGTATCTGATGAATTCAGTCTTCATGCCTGAACTGGACAAGTTCGTGGTGGTTTTCAACGACGATATCTTGGTGTACTCAAGAAATGAAGAAGAGCATGCCGGTCATTTGCATGTAGTGCTCCAACATCTGAGAGAGCATCGTCTTTATGCCAAATTGACTAAATGTGATTTTTGGCTAAAATAAATCAAATTCTTGGGTCACACTATCTATCAAGAAGGAATAGTTGTTGATCCAAATAAAGTGCAAGAGGTGATGAATTGGAAGCCGCAAACAACTGTCAGTCAGATTCGAAGCTTTCTGGGATTGGCCGGGTATTATCGAAGATTCATTCCAGACTTCTCTCGAATTGCGAAGCCCATGACTGAATTGTTGAAGAAGGGAGCAAAATTCGAATGGGGTCAGAAATGCGAAGATGCTTTCGACACTTTGAGGCAGCATCTGACCACATCACCTGTGTTAGCGCAGCCTGACAACAGCAAGCCATTTGATGTGTATTGTGATGCCTCTTCACCGGATTGGGTTGTGTTTTGATGCAACACAACCGAGTCCTTGCCTACGCTTCAAGAGCACTTAGACCTCATGAGCAGAATTACCCCACTCATGATTTAGAGTTGGCAGCCGTGGTTCATGCATTAAAAATGTGGAGGCACTACTTAATGGGAACCCACTGCAACATCTATACAGATCACAAGAGACTCAAGTACGTCTTCACTCAAGCTGATCTCAACATGAGGCAGACAAGATGGCTAGAACTGATCAAGGACTACAACTTGAAATTACACTACCACCTGGGGAAAGCCAATGTGGTAGCTAATGCCTTGAGTCGGAAGTCACAATGCAACTGCATGATGATGGATTCTCACATCAATACCCTGTGTGATGAGTTGAGCAAGATGAGGATCAAAGTAATTCCTTCTGGTACCTTGTCTCACATCTCCATTGAGCCAACCTTGCAAGACCAGATAATTATGGCCCAGCTCAGTGACAAGGGAATGCAAATCATCAAGGAGAATCTTCATCAGAAAGTGGAAAAGTATAAGTGTTTTCGCTAAGACAGCAAGGGGATATTGTGGTTTGAAGTCAGATTGGTGGTTCCTAAAAATAAAGACCTCAAGAAGAAAATCTTGGATGAGGCTCATCTCTCCAAATTCTCCATGCACCTAGGAAGCACCAAGATGTACCATGATCTGAAGCCCTTGTATTGGTGGACTAGAATGAAAAGAGAGATAGCTTAGTATGTATCGAAATGTGATACCTGTCAGAGGATAAAGGCAAGCCACTTAAAATCAGCTGGTGCCTTGCAACCCCTATCAATACCTTCGTGGAAATGGGATGACATCAGCATGGATTTCATTGTGGGTCTGCCCAACACCTCTCGACATCATGATTCAATTTGGGTCATTGTGGACCGATTGACGAAAGTGGCATATTTTCTTCCAGTGCACACCATCGATAAGGCTCAGAAGTATGCAGAATTGTATATTGACCGAATCGTGTGTTTGCACGGGTTACCCCAGACAATTGTCTCTGACCGAGGAGCCCAATTCGTTACCAGATTTTGGGAGCAATTGTAATAGTCTTTGAGAACCAAGCTAATAAGGAGTTCAGCTTGCCACCCCCAGACTGATGGTCAGACCGAAAGGGTAAATCAAATTCTTGAAGATATATGCTAAGGGCTTGTGCGATCGATTGCGGCAAGAACTAGGACAAGTACCTCTCTTTGGCAGAGTTTGCTTATAACAACAGTTATCAATCCAACCTAAAGATGGCACCCTTCGAAGCCCTATATGGAAGAAGGTGTCGAACACCCCTCAACTAGTCTCAGCCCGGAGAAAGAGAAATCTTTGGACCTGACTTAGTGACTAAAGCTGAAAGGAAAGTCAAATTGATCAGGAATAATCTAGAAGCTGCTCAGGACAGACAAAAGAGCTACCATGACAAGAGAAGAAAACCTCTCCAGTTTGAAGTGGGAGATTTCGTATATTTGAAAGTATCACCCACAAAAGGAGTGCACATGTTTGGGATCAAAGGCAAGTAAGCCCCTCGCTACATTGGACCTTATGAGATCGTGGAAGCATGTGGACCCATGGCATACAAATTGAAGCTACCTCCAAAAATGTCTGCCATCCACAATGTGTTCCATGTATCCCAATTGAAGAAGTGTGTTCGTTTGCCAACCGAGGTTATAGCAGAACCAGAAGTGGAGATAGAGCTAGATCTATCATATCAAGAGTACCCTTCCAAGGTTTTAGATTGCAAAGAAAGATCAACTCATGCGAAGTCGATCAAAATGTATAAGATCCAATGGAGCAATCACTCAGAGGAAGAAGCTACTTGGGAGACTGATGAATTTCTACGATCGAACTACCCCGATTGTCTACCTAAGGGAATTGGTACGTAACCATGCCCCTTACCCTCACCCTACCCTTTGAATCCAAATATAAGAAGGATGATCTTAACATAAACTAAGTAAGCTATAAAACTAACTCAAGAAGGACTTCCTTCTGAAGTTGCAAAGAGGATGACATTCGAAGAGCAGTTTACTAAAGAACATTGATAAACAAACCCACACCATGCAAGCAAGCCATAACGTTCTCTTCACCCCTGGGGACTCTGACCCGAATCTTGGGACGAGATTCCCTTAAGGGGGGAAGGCTGTAACACCCCAGTGTTAATTAGGGTTCTCCCAGTACCCCAACTTGTGACCATTATCACATGTGGCTCTAATGATGCAAGAAACACCAAACTTAAAGGATTAAATCCTAAGTAAAATCTTTTCCAGCTCAAGAATCATACACTAAGCACATCATGCACCTTAAGTGAGAAAAACATCCAAAACCCTAACACCATTCAAATTGGCCATTTGAGCACAAAAGGGAATTTTAGAAAAGACTTGGGAAAAATACAAAATCTTAATATGGACCAATTAACAAAGTTATAGTGTATAAAATAAACTACAAAATGTAGTAAGGAATATTGCTCATTTGGATTTTCCAAAATCCCCAAAACAGCCCATGAAGTAAAGCCTCTAGGAAAAATTCAGAAATTCAGAAATCTGAATTTTGAACCCTTCCCAATGTTTAGATGTGTTCTCTGTTTTCCAAAACTCGAATCCATAAAGTCCAAATATCAAAGTGGCGCCAAAATACCCTAGGAACAATCTGGTGAAGTTTGAAATCAAACCAGAATCGTCTGACATGATTTGACATGGGTTTTGTCTCGGTTTGAACAATGCAGACAGAGCTAACTTCACGCCACCTTATCTTCTCACCCAGGCCATATCTTCACTCGGGACTCACACACGGCAAAGAGCCCTTGGCACGGTGAAGAGACGATAAACAGGATCCTTGGCAAAATATGCACGTTTAGGTCGGCCAACAGGCGTTTGAACTCGGGCAGAATCACACCTCCACGTGTTCAATCGCGTGCTCAAGCGCTCGGCCGCGCACTGGCTGCCATCTGCGCGCGCACCGAGCACGGTCGGCTCCTGTCCCCGCGCCAGCACCCAGCCATGCCTGAGGGCGCCTATAAGTACCTCTAGTGCGCAGCAGTCCACCCTTCACTTCGCCTCACGCCCCGAGCAGAAACTCCAACTTCGACAAGCTCTGCACCGCCTGCCATCACTGCCCGAGCACGACCGCCGTGGCCAGCCCTTCCCATCAACCCCCAGCCCCACCCTAGCCCCTGGACGGCTTCCCCGAGAGGCGGAGAAACTTTCCCAAGCTTGAGTCGAGGCATTGCCTCACCGAAGAAGCGAGCGCGACATTGTTGGACTTCGCCCGACCGCCACCGCGCGTGGACCAAATCACACGGTGAGCCATTCTCATATTCCTTGCACCCACATCATCGCTGACCTCCCCTGAAGCTCCCCGAGCACCTTGATTTGACTCTACCGCCGTGAGCAGGCCGGAGCACGCACCGTCGATGAGCCCGACCGCCTGCGCACGCGGCCAGCCCACCTCCGGTCACCACCGCCGACGACCCGCACCTGGACGTGATCGCTAGAGACCCCCGGACCTCACCCAACCCTCCGTCGGACCTCTACCGTTGCCGGTAAGCCGCGCCACCGCTTTTTCCTCCTTAGTTACTGTTCAGGCGAAGGAGGAGCGTGGGTTAGAGGGGATAAAAGACCAGGGGGTTAAGTGCTAAGTCAGTGACTGCTGTGAATAGTTCTTCAGAGGCACGGTTTAAACGACTCAGATAGGAATAAGCCCAGGGACCCCGATGCAAAGTCGTTTTCCTTTAACCTTTTATGTTTATTCTTTTCAAATGAGCAGAGAACTTGGAAAATTCATAACTTGAGTTATATTCAACCAAATTTGGTCAAACAAACTTTGTTAGGACCTACATATTATAAACTATCAAGCAAAAATAGTAAACCCCATGGTTTTTGCAATACTTTTTGGAGTTTTGATTTAAATTAGGAAAATACCCAAAACTTATTAATCTAGAGAAAAATAAAAATACTTTTATACTAGGCTGAAGAAAATTTGTGGAGATACATACCCAACATACACAATGTTTAAAAATACTAAACACCCCAGTATACAAGAATAACCCAAGAATGTCCATTAAAAACTATTTCTGCCCAAACCTTAGAAAAATAAGAAAGGTAATGGAAATTAATAAACAGAGGATGAACATATTTTTCCTAATATACCTAAGTGATAAAGAACATAGGAAAAATATAAAGAACCCAAGACCAGAGCTAGTCCAAGGTTATTTATTTTATTAGGAACTAAGAAATCAAGAAAATCCATAATTAAAAATATAAGGACCATTGCAAAAATGGCAAAAAAAATCAGTAGACTCCTAACTGCTAGAACACCACTACAAAAATGATAAACACCCCAACCCATCACAATAAGTGAGTTGAACAATTAAAACTTGAATTTGGCCCATGCTTTAAATAAATCATGAGAAAGCCTAAAAATGTGCAACAGTGGGCAAAATTTTTTTACCCAATTACTTATGATGTAAACCACCAATGAAAAATATAACACTCAATTAAGAATGTAAGGTAACACACATCACCCCCTACCCCATGAAAAAGGCCATATATTCCAAGAATTTCTACCACCCTTTCCCTTGAGCTAAAAGTTGCCAAACTCTAGAATGATTGCTCTTGCGCAAAGAAGAAAATAGAAAAATTATGAAATCTGTTGTTTGACATTTTTCAAGTATAGTGGTAGTAGAAAGCACCACTATGGCCAAAAACTTTAGAAAATCGCAATAAAAGGGCCAATAGGTATGAGTGCTAAAACTTGGTACAAAGTCATAATATTGGACCCAAATGCCAGCAAAAATAAGCTTTAGGAAGTAATCCACTGTTAGAAGAGGGTTGTAGTTCAAAGCACCCCATCTGCCCTAAAACTTCATATTTTTGTACATAGAGAACCCTTAACATTTTAAGCCTCAATTTTTGAGATTGAGAGTTATACACCAGTGAGAAACTACTGTAATATTTACAAAATTTTTGGAAATTTATAAAGCTATGTGGTAGTTCAAACCCATTTTAAAAAGCATAATAGAAAAAAGGGAAAAGAGAAAATTGGTAGGAATAATAAATCTCACCCCTAATGAATTCAACAAGGATCATGATAGACTTTCACTAAGACACTAAAAGAAAACCAGTGGGACACCTAAATGATCTGACCACTTAAACTTGACCATACTTGACCCTAAAATGGCTAAGTACACCATTAGAACTCCCAAAATTAAGATTTAGCCTTACCTTATCAATTGATCATTTTTACTACTACTACATTGCATATCATGGCATACATGTATCTCACCCATTGCATTCATTAGATTGCAACCTCGCTGACGGAGAGTATGTGCTCATTCTCGAGCAAGGAGCTATCCAAGAGGAAGTCCAGGAGCCAGCTCCCGAGCCTGCCACAGAGGATCTCCCTGCAGCCTCAGCATTTGAAGGCAAGCCCCGGTTTTATGCATAACCAATTTATATATGCTATTTTACTACACTTAATGTTTGTAAGCTTGTAATGTGCACTTAAGTGTAGGAGTTGTTTGAAATCCTTAGTTGCATGAACTCAGGATTCCTTTTTGAGATGGATACTAGTATGATAGGTCGAGTAGCTGCTTTGCTAATCAGGATCTCGGTATAAGTCGAGTGATTTTTCTAGCACTCGCGCGAGGTCAGGCATTGATTGTATTCATCTTGATAACGGTATCTATCAAAGTGTGTTTAAGGTATGTCCACAATCTTTTTTTTATTTCTTTTGTAGTTGTGCATGCAATGGATTTTAGTAGCCTAAATAGATTTTAGTTAACCATAGGAGCAGTACACATGTTTGTGGCTCTGTGTAGCATGCTTATTTGGTAGCCTGTTTTCACTCTTGTTAGGCTGGTGCTGCAGCTGCCTTCTTTGGTAGAGATAGAGTAGAACGCTTGATGCTGCGTGCTTCCTGTTTGCTGCGTGCTACTGTTTGTTGCTTGCCGCTGCTAGCTGCGTGCTGCTATGTGTTGTTGTTGCTGCTTGCTGCATGCTGCATGTTGCTGCTTGCTGCTTGCTACTTGCTGATGGTTGCTACTGTTTGTTGCTTGCCGCTGCTAGCTGCGTGCTGTTGCGTGTTGTTGATGCTGCTTGCTGCTTGCTGATGGTTGCTGCTGATGCTGCTTGCTAGGAGTTGTGCTGTAGCTGTAGCTATAGGCACTACAGTTGTAGTCTTCCACTAATGATTAACCAAGTTATTGTAGCTTTACTAATTATTGTTTTGAACACTTCCAACAGGTTCCTTGTCGTCGTGATATCGTCGTCAGCCTAGCTAACCATCGCTTGCATCAATGGAGGGGATGGAGGGGTACACGATGACAAAAAACTTCCAATAATTTGCTAGTCCTGAGTAGTTTATTATCTATGTTATCACAATCCAAGCTAGTATGAGGATGTTGTGATTGTGAGCTATGTTATCAAATTAATTTGTATTTAGCCACTATTTATTTGGTGCAACCTATTTGTTACAACTTATGGTATGGATATAGTTAATATATGAGACAAGAGACAAATATTATGGTTGTCAATTTTGGTTCTTACGTTACTGATGTAAAATATAATTCTTTTGCATAACATTTTATACCCAATAGAAATGCAAAATGCATTGTCGTATAAATTGTGGGTTTGAATATATGTAAATGCAACTATTTTATTGGTTGTTGTATGGTTCAGTTGCAATGATTTTTTTGTTGCAATAAGATGTAATTACCATGGATCTATTTCGTTGGGACTTCAGTAGTCGCAACCTTTTCTTCTTGTTGCAACATCATTTGTTACGATATTTTTTGTTGTTGTTATATCGGTTCTTACCACAGATAATTTTATAGCAAAAAGGTCATGTAGCCACGAGACACATTATGTTGCAAAATGATCAAATGCAACGAAATTATTTGCTTGGCAATACATCTTGTTGCCACGAGTCACTGGTGTGGCACTAGTGTTTTGTTGCCACGAAGCATCTTGTGGTAATAAAGCCATTTGCAACAGATTTAAACGTGGCATTAACACTTATTACCATGAAATATGTTGTGGCAATAGAGTTTTTGGCAACTATCGTAAATGTTGCAATATAACTTATTACAACAGAATAGTCCATTGTAACAACGAACTACTGCAACACTTGAATACGTTGCAAAAGATGTAGTAATTGCAACAGAACGTAAAATTGTTGCTATAGCCTATTGCCACTCTGTTTTCTGCAACAACAGGCAACGACAGTTGTTCTATCGCAATTGGTGCCTATCGCAACGATTTATGGTCTATCGCAACGATTTTTTCCCATTGCAAGAAGGTGATTTTTTAGTAGTGTATGGACTTGGATCCAGAGTGGATGCCTTGTCTATGAGACGGAAATGGAATTAAGGATTAATGTGTGGATACCTGAGTCAAGCTTTTGAATGTACTAAGCACATGTCGGGAAATATGGTAACCGGTAAACCTAGTACCTGAGTGAAGCCAGGCGCGGACTTTACCCCTCACTCGTCCTGAGACTGGGTCTCCTATGCTAGCTATGGTGGGTTCAAGTGCGGTCACTGCACGGTGGCAGCCAGGGTCAGTGGAGCATTGTATGCCAAGGCGGTGAGTCCTGGCCGCGAACAGGGAGTCGATGGGGATGGTTGATGTGTGTGGGGACGAAGTGCCCCTACATGTCGTGTGTTTAGGTTTACCTTGCAAGGTTTAAAAACTCAATTTGAATAGTTTGCTTCTCGCAGCTAATGAGACTGCTTGACCCCTTGTACTGCATTGAGTAAAAAGTGGAATGAGGTTTTACTTGAGATAACATGTTGATTGTGCTAAATGATTGTTTCCATGTATGCTTAGAAAGGAGAAAACCTAGCTAAATTAATGATGCCAGAATTTGAAAAGCTAAAAATGGATTTTAGACTCAGATAGTGCTTTTGGCAAACCAAACCCCTCAACTAAATAGCTGCATGGTCTAGAGGTAGAGGAGTAGACTCCTCACACAGGGTAAGTCTAGCTGAGTATTAGTATACTCAGCCTTGCTTGTGGCACAATTTTTGTAGGTATGCTACAAGACATGGTTGATGGTGTGACTTGGCCTTCCACCCTGCCACCGGGTTAGACGATCGAGTGGGATGCTGCTCCGGTAGGAGAGGAGCAGGAGGAGTAGTGGTCTAGGCCTTGCCCTATTCCTCAGCATTCGACGTTATCGATTATCCGTTGCACTTTAGTTATGAACTTGCTCCCTTTGATTAAAACTCTGATTTATGTAATAACTCTATTACTTTAATTTGTGGTTTCATGCTTTATTGTATTCTCTCTGTGACTCACCTTCGAGTGAGCTAGTGGTATTCGATCCCAGGGAAGTGGCTTTATCAAACTAGATCTGAGGGACTGACGGGTTATTCCAATTTAAGTGTGTTGCTGCCTCTAAGGCGTCACTTGGGCACTCAAGTTGGAATAATTTGGGCGGTTCCACCACAGAAATGACCTTGTTAAAGCGTGTAATAGCGATTTGCACGAACGGCGACACGTGCGAACCTCATGTGAATTGCGCGCAAGGGTAGACGAAAGGTAGATTGGTGGGGTAGGCGAGGCTCAACGACATGTTGTGCGCGTGACGCACCGCACGAGCGACGAGGAGGATGCGGCATGTCGACGACGAAGCTGGCTGATCGTGTCACCACGCTGGTAGAACGGCCGCCACCAGGCCGCAGGCTGGCCACCTAGGCCATGCTGACGAGGGTCAGGCCAACCGCTACCGCGCACAGGGGCCTCACCGACCGGCATGGACGCCGCGCAAGCAGGCTGCGAGCCGCCACGGCAAGTGAAGAACAGGGACGAGTTACAACACGCGCGTTGATGGCTTGCTAGGGCACAACGGGGCAAATCATGCGCAGGCGAACTGGCCGGGGGAAGGCTTGGTCGGGGCTGTTGGGACCTTGCCGGCGCCATTCGCAGGGCCAGGCAGGGGCGCTCGTCGTCGTGCGGAAGGGCATAGGGAGGGGTAGACGAAGGAGAGAGAGTATGCGGGAAGGGGGGTAGACGCTTACCATGCGGACATGCTACGCACGCGCGGCGATGACGAAGTACGGCATGAGCTTGACATACGCGGCCATGGGTGAGGCAGCGATGACTGGGTGGAGGCGGCAAGGGCGAGCGTCCCTGCGCACGTGAGCTGGGCTGCGGAGCGCAAGGCCACGCGAGGCGCGCAGTGCACGCCCGCATTGGGTCGGCCGGATGCAGCGGCGACGGGCATGGCGGAGCGGGAAGAGGAGGAGGAGGAGAAGGGGGAATGCTCACCTTGATGATCGTGACGAGGGCAGGGTGCGGATGCAGCGAGACTGACGAGCTCCGATGGTTTGGGTGAGAATCTGTGCGGGTGGGAGGGAGAGAGGAGTGTGCACGATAGCTCTTCGGGCGACGTGGGCGCAGGTGACGGTGTCGTGAGCGCGAGCAGTTCTGTTTGCGTACAAAGCGGAGGGAGTGGTTGGGGAAGATGAGCAGGGGAGGGGCGACCTGGTGGGTGGGACCTACCCATAGGCGGTGGCGGTGCTCCTACGCATGCACTAGGGCACGGCGAGTGTCGCGCGGTCGGGGCGGGCTAGCTACGAGAGGCAGGCCGCGGGGAGGGCATGCTGGGCCTTGGGTGGGCTGGGGGGGTGCTGAGCCGCGGGCGCGAGGCAGGCCACAGGGAGGGGCGCGCGGGATGGGCTACGAGAGGGGAGGGGAAAAGGAGGTCTGGGCCGTCTGGGGGGTGGACTTCTTTCTCTCTTTTTTTTCTATCTTCTTTTTTTTTTTTTATTTATTTTTCTTCCTAATTTAATTTATTCAGAAGAAAGAGTCACGAATTTAAATGGATGCACGCCTAAGTAAAACATCAAACAAATATAAATGTATTCTAGCATGATACAACAATCATTA